>CAXKVY010000056.1:0-600000 GCA_964058915.1 Tetropium fuscum
TAGTCCACATTCCAGCTTAATTTTACCTCTGGGCCCTTGTTTGTTTCCCATATATTATCCTCGTAATACGACGGACATTAAGCAAAATTCATGTTTTGTGTGCAGCAATAATTGTCAGTTTTGAAATTATTTTACAAATAGGATGTTTTCAATAATAGATAATCGTTTCGTTAATTATCATTACTACATGCATGTATTTTGATATTTGACATTAAAGTTGCGGTATTTCTTCTTCTTCTTCTTTCTTGTCGCAAAGCGTGAATCAAGTGATACATATTTTGTGTTCTTGGCATTAGACTTCCATACATTAGAGAATTTAAATGTGGCTGTTAAGTCAGAACAGATATTCACAAATTATCTTGTCACCACTGTAAGTGAATCTAAGGTAACTAGATCCATAACTTGTTGAAACGCTACGTAGGTACGTACCTATACGTGTATATTTCATGGAATATTAAATTTACTGGAAGGTAGGTAATTTGAACAGCATAGATATTTTATAGCGATCATCTTGATGAATTCCAAGCTGTTGTCCGTATAAAGGGGACATCTAACTCGATAATAGACAATACACAATCAATACAATTAAGCATCTATTAGGCAACAATATCGGGTTGTCACTGTGACATTTGCCGACCATGTACGCCAGCCAGCCCGGCCCGGCAACAAAAGAGCATCAGACAATACGAAACAAAAAAGGACAATAATTCCACAGCCCACTTAGTTATAATATAATGACGTTCACCGTGAGCTGGTGAGATCAAAGAGGCTTTGTGAAATATTTCCCATCAACAAGTCCGATCAAGAATGTTCAAATCCACACGGTGCGCGGCCAATCAGCGATCGAGGCGGGTTTTAGTAAAGCACAACCTACTGAGAAACGGATATTGTGCCCGCTATTATTATTTATAAACATTAAGGTACTTTGTTTGCGGTCTCGGGGAGGCCGAGAAAATTACAATATCGCGTTCTCGGTGCCCATGGATTGTGGCTATTCGACGCATGCTGGCTACGATTACCAAATAGGTACCTACGTCTTGTTTTCGCACACTGGTACCTAGACCTCTAGGTACTCTAGCGGAATCGTTTATTTGTATCACCGAAAATATATTTGAAAAATATGGCTGAAGTATTTTTATTTAAAAATGTATCTTCTAAGAAGTGAGTTATAACCCATGGTTCCCCATGCAGAATGGTCTCGTCATTATGACGTATTTATTTCCTCAGTTTTTAGGACATAAATCCGGGCATAAATCTAAGAAAGAGAACTACAGAACCACAAAAAAATTAACTACAAAAGAGACGTCAAAACGACGAGAAAAAATCACAGCCAAATGACGTCCTTAACTGACGTGTATTTGACGTCATTTCCAAAATACATGCAGGGAAAACAGTAAAAACTACAAAACACACGAAAAGAACACGCATCCAATAACGATTTTCATTTTATCGAGATCGCATAGCATTCTATTGGTTCATCTTCACTGTCGCTATCACCATTTCCAATATCAAACACATGGGTTCTATGGCTTGATCAACCACCAAATCCACATCCCCCATTATATGTTTCTCTTTCATCACGTGATTAATACCTACACTTCTGTCAATTTTCTTATATTGGTCTAAACTATTGGTCTAATATATTGATCTAGAATGGTCATATTGGTCTAAAATGATGTAAAAAAATGATAGCTCGAAAACGAATAGCGAAAACCGATAGCTCGATTGCTCGAAAACATCCTACGTATTTGGCAAGAATCGGTGAGTGATTTAATTGCAATTCCGATCAAATACCATGCCAATTGTCTGACTGGAATTACAAAAAATAAAAAAATACAAAGAACCAAGTGCAAGTGCCACAACATCGGGCCTCAAAAGAAAAAGCACCATGGAAGAAGATACTTTTATACAGCTACCTAGAGAGTTGACAGAGCTAAGAAAGGTTTGGAGAAAGGTAAAGGGTACAAGACCACAACAGTTTACCGCAGATTTAGAGAACTTGGAGGAGATTCAAATATTACTCCTCGTCATATGCTGAAGAAAGTACTAAATCATTTTGGGGACACAGTGGAACTTCAGTCAAATCCAATAAAATCAACGAATCCAGGATAATTGCACCTACAGTATCGAAAGATGAGGTAATATCAAATTATATACAAATATCGGAACATCAACCCCATGATTCGCTATTTATTGGTGCGTCGGAAATGGCAACCTTGCATAAAATTTGTCAGGAAATTAATGGAGACATCCGCAGTATACCTACCTAGTTACAAAAATCAGCAAAATCTTAACCACCAAGACTATAAACAATACATTCCAGAAAAATTGTTTTTGTTGGTAAGCCTCCTTGTGTCGAATGAATGAATTAAATGATAGGGGAGGCTCAGGCTCCCTTGATGAGCCGCCACTGACAATAATTATATAATTTCAAAAGTTCTGTGCTTGCAATACAACTGTCTGGAATAGTCAGAAACTGTCATAGGATTAAAATGTCACCATTTATGTCATTTAAATAAACAAAGCAAAAGATTTTGGTTTCGCTTCGCAAAATGTCTTGTAAAATTGATCTTCGTCGAGGTGTTTATAATCTGGTTGGGCGAATGTCGAAACGAGACATTGTCGATATTTATCGAGATCACAACATAAGCAAATCGACAATTTATCGCACAATTAAAGAATGTCAAGAAGGGATACCATGTGTAAACTTGCCTAAATGCGGTCGGCCGCGGGTTTTGAACCGATTAAGAGAGGGAAGACTGATTGAAGCAGCTAAACACAAAATTGGGATCTCACAGCGAAAACTGGCCAGGAGGTTAAATGTTGGAAAGACTACGGTGTTTAGGACCCTCTCAAGTAAGAATATTGTCTTCCGGAAAAGGAGAAAAGCTCCAAAATACACACAGGCTCAGTTAGGGAGAATTCCGAGATGTTGCCGCGCTTTGAGGCTAGTGCATTTCGTCAACAAGTTGATCGTGATGGACGATGAAAAATATTTCACGTTGTCCAACTCTGAGATGAAGGGCAATGATAGTTTCTACACGGACAATTACGAGAATGCCCCCGATGATGTGAGATTAAAAAGCAAAAAAAAGTTTGAGGACAAAATTTTGGTGTGGTGTGCAATTTCTGAGGCTGGCTTCATCTCGTAGCCCTACCTTGGCGTTGTTCGGGGCGAAGCCTTAAATGCAGACCCTTATATCCAGAGATGTCTCTCTAAACTGCTTTAGTTTTTGAACAGACATCATGCGGATGATGAAATAATGTTTTGGCCAGATCTTGCTTCATGCCATTACGCGAGAATCACAAGGGACTGGTATGAGGCCAACAACATTAACTTTGTATCGAAAGTAGACAATCCCCCTAACCTACCTCAGGCTCGCCCAATTGAAGAGTTCTGGGCAATATTGAGTCGGAAAGTCTATAATAACGGATGGGAAGCACAAAATGAAGAACAATTGCGACGCCGTATATCCAGAAAAATTAGAGAAATTAACGCTGAGGTCGTCCAAAGGATGATGCAATGCGTCAGGACAATACTTAGGCAAATCGAAAATAACGGTCCTTTGTCGATTATTTGAATTTTGTTTTATAATAAAGATAGTTAAGATAGATTGTTTAATAATGTGATTAAAATATAAAACTATTTTTATAAGAGTTATCAGCCTCTGAATTTTCTCCCAAAACTTTCGGACCATACGTTATAACATATTGGTCTAAAATGATGTAAAATTCTTCAAGAGCTAGGCTGATATGATTTCTGAAAAGAGCTGGGTGATATATATCTTCCTTCACACGTGGAGCATTACGTGCAAAATCTCACATTTCAAATTTGAAAGGACATGATCGATCAAGCGACCTGAGCTGTTAAGTATTATATTCTGTTGAATTTTAAAAAAAGTTGCAAAATTTGTGATTATATTGGAGCACACTTCATTTATCATTAGAATTAAAAACGACGAATACGAGGAAGAACCATCAGAGGAAGACGATAAAGAAGAAGAAAGAAAACATTGCTCCGTCATACTGATAACAAGATATAAACATTTTGTGCCTTTGAAATTAACGTTGAACATGTCGATTTCGTACGAAGCTGTGTCGCATTTTAGTGACAAATGACGCACCCTCAGGGCCAACTACCTGTAATTATGTTAGACGGGCAATGAATGTACCTGAACGGACGTTACACGGCTCTTAGAATAACAGAGCGTTATCAGCAAGAGTAAATAAGGTGTTCTACTCTTTGACGGGAACCAATAACTGCACAAGTTTATCGCACCACTGGCTGACCGCAAAAACAGGAAATGAGGTGTAGGTCCACCGGATATAGCTCGTCAAATATAAATGAGGTGTTAAATATTTGTAATTGAGCGGTTTTATTGTTTTATGAAGTACGAGGCGCCAATTTACTACTAGTATGGCTCTCGGAGATCAGGTATGGCTATTTATAATCTACTAGTCGAGACAAATAAGGCGTTGAGTGTAAAAATGTAGTATATGACACCCTATTAGTAGAATACTTGCGAAACATTTTTTTTTGGTTTAATGATCGATGGGTCAATGGATGATGGTTTATGAGGCCTGTTTACTTAACACTCAGTTCCGAGGGGTTTGCCCCTTCCAAAATTAGGTGTACAAGTCAGAAGAAGTATAAAAATATTACTACAAAATACAAGAAAATATTTATTGTATTACTTTGAAATTATCATAAAATAATGAAATTACAAAAAAATTTATTACCAGAGTTATCAAAAAACATTGTAATTACGAAAAATTATGCAAATTATCAAGAAATATTTGAGTTATATGACCTGAAATCCTCGGAAAACTTAATTCCCTGGCATGGACTACCATTAATCCAGCATTGTTATTAATATTATTTATAAATAATGTCCGATATAGTGATACATCTGCAAGAAGTTCAAGAAGCAAGAAGATAAATAATATTTTTATTTACATTTTGTGATATTTATTAATAGTAACAGTGCGATTATGACAAACTTGTGTGACATTAGATGGGGCAGTAGTGACGTTATTGTTAAGAACAGAAGTTACAGAAGATTCCGCCAATGTGTAGTCATGGAACATAGTGGCCCCAGAGGATGAAGCCATATTAACATCTACCGGTGGTTTCATTTGCGGTATTGCTTCACCGCCACAAATAGCACTTGAAATCTTTACCGCATTTTCAGTTTTGTTTTTGGTAAAATTATCAACACAGCTTTCAGCCACTGCAGACGAGCGCCAACCACCATGCCTCTTCAGCGCTAGTAAATCACCTCCAGCATCCACAAGAATGGTGGCCGACAAGCGCCCAAAATAGTGGCCAGTGTATGGAGTTTGGGATTCGCCAATCCCAGAAACTCTGTTACTGTACTTTACTTGTTACAGTACCAAATTTATTTATCCCAACACATTGTTGGGTACATTTTTTGTATTGGTAATTGAGAAAAAAATGGCAAACGTTTTGTATCTGCTTCTGAGGGACGTAGGTACCTAAATTTATGTATTTCTTACACGTACCGTACCATTTTTTAGACACAATAAAGGAGCGTTGGGTTTTTGTCTTTGAATCTGGGATTTTAATTATGAGTAACTTCCTAGTATCTTCTACGTCTTCAATTTTTATGTTTCGCAGTTCCTGCTTCCTGCAGGCACCGCTAATAGCAAATATTAGAATCACCTATAATAAAATATCTAGTGTATTTTTATAGTTTACAAAAAATGTGATGGGTATCTCTGGTATACCTTTGACAACCAATTCTCGCTGTCTGGTGCGTTTTTGAGAAATTGGTTATTTCTTCTGGAGTGAGCGTCTTTTTTGAGTCTGGAGTGAGCGATTTTTTACTTCTGAAACCATCAGATTTTCTCTTCAACAGTGCCAGAAGTTTTGCGTAATTTGAAATGTTCGTATTATGTCGAATGTTGACTGTTAGCGTAACATGGAATACATAGCCCAAAGGGACGACGGTTTCATTTGTTTTGAGGACTCGCTTACTTAGTTTAATCGTTGTACATAATCTAGCATTTACTATAGTGGTCGTAGGTAAAGTATATTTTATAACGCATTATAAAAAGTTTTTCTAAGGTTTGCCGACATGTTTCTAAAATAATTTTATTATGTTCCCAAAAGCTTTTATTGTTCTTCTAGAGGCCGATTCAGTTTAGGTGACTGATATGATACTTTCAGATCCGGCCGACTGCGCTAATTTTGTCGCGAATCCCTTGTGAAGGAAATAAATTTTGAGAAGACTTCTTAACGCAGGATGATAGTCGAACTATCCTGATGCACAATGGTCAGGGGGCTTGTTGAATATTAAATCTATACGGGATACACAACAAGAAGAACAATGGCATATATTTAACCGAGCTCATTTAGGCCGAATTCTGAGATACGCCTTTACATGTTTATAGAGGGGTTTATATAATGTGGACGCATGGCGTGCATAATTTTTAAACGCTATTGGTCTCGATAAGTATTGGTGCAATAATGTAAAAGTCGGTAGTAATTTCGTCCATTTCGTGAATTTAGCGCCACCGACGGACGGCTCTATTTACCCTCCCAGATAAACCTTCTTTATTTTAGATAATTATTTCGACCTGGGTGGGTCAGGTTGGACCCAGGTCTCGTTATCAATCAGCAGATAAGGCCCGCTCACCGCCCTTGAGGCACTCGGTCGGTCCCCGTTTTACCGATATGTTTGTGGACACTGTTAGAAGGAGAGGTCTGCGGAGTAGGTTATTTTTAACCTTAAGGTCCCCGTCAATAAATAAGTTTATTTACTTGGTTAAGTAGGACCGCAGGACCGTGTCCCCTCGATAAGGATCTATCACCACGAAACCGGGCGACCTGATGAAGACAAGATGACGAGTGTGAAATTGATACTTTGTTTTTAATTAGAAAATTTACTTCGACGTGTTCATAGGAGGTATCGGCGTTGACGTTGAGGCATTGAAACGCGCATTTTTATAATTGGCGTTCTCTCCGTTTTAGCCGTAATTAATTTTTAATTATACTCTCGAGCTGTCGCTTTCAAATATGCTGCTTTTTAGACAAAACATTTAAGCTGGCTTTGCAATAATTAAATTATCATATATATACCTCTAGCTTGTAAAGAGATTTTCTCTAATAATTTCCATAGTCTTCAAGGAAAAATGTCATATTTTTCCACCTCTATTAAATATAATTGCTATGTACAGTCGCCGCCTCCCAAAAGTGCACGGCATATTTTTCTACTTTGATTGTGACTGAATCATAGTCGTCTCATAATTAGTCAATTTATACGTCAAAATAATTTAATTCTAAACATTATGTCATATTAATAAATTAACTTGTCAGAATATTAATAGAACATTCCAAGACATTTAATGATGTGCAAAAGGCGAGGGCTATAGCCAAAATTAAAGATTGTTCCCTGGCTGACGAAGTAGCCGCTGATTTGAATGTTAGCAAAAGTTGCATATTTAAAATAAAAAAGACATGGGACCAGGAACATAGAATACAAAGGGCAGCAAAAGTAGGAATTGGTAAAGTTTCCAATGAAATTCAAGATAACGCTCTGATTAAATATATTCAACGACATCCTTTCAAAACAGCTGCTGATGCACGAGAAGAAACATTGTTTCCGGGGTCTGTCAGGACTGCGCAAAAACGGTTAAAACAGTCTCATTTAAAGAACCTTGCTGCTGCTTCTAAAATTTTTCTTTCAAATGAGCACAAGCAAAGAAGGATGGAGTTTGCAAATAACTTGACAGATAATAACATTGAATTTTGGAATAATGTGTTTTTTCTGATGCAAAAACATTTCAATCTTGTCACAGTGGATGGCTCCGTGTTATAAGACCATAAATACTAGGTTCCAGGAAAATTATACGAGGTCCATCAATATGAGTGGGCGCTTTTCAATAAACGTTTGGGCAGGGATAAGTGTTCATGGGCCCGGAATTTGTTGGAAAATTGATAACAGATTTACAGCACTACATTATTTAAATATTTTAGAAAATGTGATGTTACCATCAGTAACGCAAATTTTTCCTGGGAATTTTATCTTTCAGCAGGTGAACAATTTTTTAATGATACTTCTTTTAGGACTTATTTAAAATTTTTGTTAATAGAACAATTGCCCAGTTCATACCGCACGAATAGTAAGAGATTGGATGGGTCATAATGATTTTAATCGTTTACCTTGACCCGCATGAAGTCCAGACTTGAATCCTGTGGAAAACATTTGGGGTTACGTAACTAAACATATTTATAAACAACGTTTCAGACCTCAAAACGCTAATCAGCTTTGGGAAGTAGTTGAATATGCTTGGGAAGAACTTGGGGATAGTTACGATATGAGGTCATTAATTATGTCGATGCCAAGGCGATTGGAAATTGTCTTAGCAGCTAACGGTTCTGCTATAAAATATTATTTTTTTTGTAATATTTTTATTTACCAAACTTTTGCCCAATAAACAAGTTATCAATTTTCTTATTGCACGTCACTGAACAATTTTAGAATAAAACCCGATTTACATTAACGAAAAATGAGAAAAATTATTGTGGCAACGGAAAGTTGTGCACTTTTGAGAGGCGGCGACTGTACATAAAGTTATGTAATGAACAAAACCTGCATTGGAAATAATTAATAGAAAGAAGAGAAAAAATAATATAAACGTAACATCCAGCTAGTGATTTTTCGGACAATTTTTTAAAGCAATAAAGAATTTGACAAGTACATTTGATGTTGTTGATGACATTAAGTTCACAGACTTTTTAAATAAAGTTCTAAATTTAAACAAAATATTCTTCTTCTTTTTCCTGTATATGGCATGGAAATAAAAAAGTTATAATTGTACAAAAAAGGTAACAAAGTTAAAGAGGTTTTTAATCTCAATAGTAAAGTCCTGAAATCAGTTAGTGATGTTCTTGCAAAGCTCATTTAATACATTGGTGTGAAGTTAGCGACGATTTTTTCAGCGACGAAATTTAACATGTGCGCAACATTGCCGGAAGTGGATACCACATTTAGATCGGTAATGTCAATTTAGAGTTGATATGGATTCTTATCAGAACTTATACGTACGTTCTTATAAGGACGTATCTCTCCAATAAAAAACTACGGATCAATTAAGTACCGTACACGTTTAGATTCACTGTCAATATTTTGAACTTTCATGTAAAATAAATATTTTATATTTATATGGAAAATGTTGCTTAAGAATTATTATTTACCTGTCAACTCATATGTCTTCAAGAATCACCATTAAATTTCCAAAGAATAGAGAGCGAATATGTCATTGTAGTATTTTTTTTATGTAAAACACAAGTATTGAACTACAAACTATGTAGATTTCAGCCCTTAATATTAAAAGATAGCGACACTAGATTTTTTTTAAAAAAAATTCTCAGCTCCAAAGGGTCGTAGATAAAAAAATTTGTTTTGTAAACTTATTAAAAAAATACCAGCTTCAATGCTTCTAACAAAAAAAGAAAAAAAATGTTTCTTAAACAAACTTTTGTTTGATTTTTTTTGTTGAAAAACCCCGATTTTTCAACCGATTTTTCGCATATTAACGAGGAATTTAAACAGCGCCCAATAAATAAAAATATAAAAATGTTAGTACAACATTTCAAGAAACTTTTAATCTCAAAATTTACTCGAAATATGAAAGCGTGTATGAGCAATAACCCCTCTAATAAGGACAAAGTGTTACTTTAAATAACACTTTAAATGTGTTCCAGAATGTGTTCCAGTGCGACGCCTCTCTGCCTATATGTTGTACTGTATTTAGAATGTAAACAAATTAGAATGTAAACAAAATAAAGTAGTTTTCTCATTAGTCAATTATCAAATCAAATTGGCCGCAAAAAGTCATTAAGAAACAAGCAACCAACAACTCTCGTGTCAATTGTAATTTGGCAACCCTGTTAACGATGTTTTGTTTTGGGTTTTAGTATAGGACGCCGCCACGCGCCAATAAGAACAACAACACCTCTAGAGATGTTAGGGTTATTGATATTGCCCGCGCGCTTGCCTAGTTCCTAATCGATTCTTGATCTTTTTTAATGGTTTATTTGTTGCGGTATTATATCATAATGCCCCAAAAGTGTTGTGTTCCCGATTGTACAGGAAATTACGAAACCAGTAGAAAAGTTCGGGTGTTTCGTTTTCCCAGAGACGAAGAGTATCGCAGAAAATGGCTCTCTGCAATTCCACGTGAAAGTTTTGTGCCGAGTGACAACTCCCGAGTGTGTGCGTGCCACTTTGAAAAGGAAGATTTTATTTAACAAAATTTCCCAACAGGATACAAAAACTGGTGCGATCGTTTCAGTTATTTTAGTTTTACCTCGGTTAAAAGAAACTAGCGTACAAAGTAATTTAGCGTACAAATTTCCGAACTGTCCCAAATACTTGTAAAAAAAAATATCGTATCGAAAAAGCATAGACGAAAAACTTACAGAATTACATGAAATACATTTTCAGACATACATACAGACATGTCAAAGCTTAACCATGTTGTGAACTTTATGTCCAATGTACTTAAAAACTTAAAAATAGAGGACGAACATGTTTCACAAGGAATTGAATTTATTTCTGATCAACTTAAATTGCGAACATTATCAAAAGAACGTTATAGATTTTCCACTACCACTATGGTTTTTTGCTCAATTTTATATACAATCATGCATATGTCCCATATTTTTGCAAAAAGTTTATATTTTAAAATTTTTTGAAAATAATCTTTTTCAGTTAGTAGCGAGCTACACTTTCACCAAGTTCCGTGAAAGAATGATTTGTTGTCACGGAGATATGAGCGTTTCAACTATATAAAACACTATAAAACGCGATTTTTAACGATTTTTTACGATGATGAACATGTGTACAATACTTCTGTCTCTCCCCCCTCTCCCCTCTCTCTCCCCTGTCTCTATCTCTCTCTCACTCTCTCAACGAATTGGTAAAGAAGTATTCACTTCTATAACGTGTACTGTGCTGCACGCGGATTTTTTTTAATACAAAATTCTCTTTGGATGATTTATATTGGTCAGGAGATGACCCAAACGTGCCTTTAAAACACATTGCGAGCGCGGTGCGGTGCGATAATTTTATGGCGTACCCGAAGTACATCGCGCGGCGTCGCGCGTTTCTCTGTTATTAATTTTAATGGCGATAACCCGAAAACTTTTTGTCGCAGAAAGTTGGTTTTTGTTGTACAAACTTTTCAATATTCCTTCTCTCTTCTTTCATTCATACTATGGCAAAATTCTTTGAAATAAAAAAGTTTCTCGCTCACCGAAAATCATGCAGCAATAAAAGTAAATTTTGCAGTTTACTCTATTCTCCAAGAAAAAATACGGTAACCAGGGGACTTAAATTAGTACAGTTATGACCGCCTATATGTCCAAATATTTAGTAAAAAATGTCTGATCCCCCAAAAGATGTCGTAATTAATCCTTCTCATTTTACATGCACAAGGACCCAACCAATGATCCTGTATAGGTTTCATGTGGTTATATCTTTAAATTTTTTTTTGTTACATATTTCTACCGTTTTTACTTTTTAATTCGGAAGTTTTGAGTTATGTCGGTATATAAAAATTAGAAAAAGTTGGAATTTTGAAATAGAATTTAAAAATTCCGAGACGACTCCAAAATTCTATGCCAAAATGTCGAGTTTTAACTTAAAATTCTGACATAACCGGGAATTTTATGTTTATTATAACATTTTTCCGGGTAAAAAATGTCTGACCCCCCCCAAAAGATGTCGTAATTATTATTATCCTTGTCATTTTACATGCACAAGGACCCAAGACCCAACCAGTGATCCTGTATATGTTTCATGTGGTTATACCATTTTTTTTGTAGCATATATCTACCGTTTTTACTCGACAAACTCTTAACGCTATTCCCGCGCGTGATGCTTTGGTCTGAAGTTATAACTAATTTTTTTGATTTGTTCTCTGAGCTTAAATTTGTTCGCTGAGAACCACACATCTGCTTTTTTTTATAACTTCATCGATACTTTTCCATAAAACAAGATAGTTTGAATTTGAAGTTATTAAAGTTGTATCGTCTGCGAAAAGTATACATTTGTGTGGATAAACAAAATGGTTAAAATGTTCCTAGGAAAATAAGTACCAAATCAAATCACTGCCTCCCATACTATATATTACCACATAAAATTTCAACAAAGGCCGAGGAATAAATCTGAAATAAAAAAAATTACAAAATTAATTTGTCGGCTCTCCAGAAAATCAACTTTGAAACTTTTACTGGCGCGCTAATTTTGATGAGAGATGTATTTCTAGACGTAAACGGCCGTAATAAAACGTTTTCGTTTATAATGGCCTGCAGTTTGAAACTGCCGTGTAAAATTTTCCATTCATAACGGCGGGATTGACATGCAAAGTCGTGTCAAACACGCCCGGCCCGGGGTGCCCGGTCCACAACACGATAATTGTCCGGTGGTCATCTGCCATCAGCGGGTCACCGTCATACCGCGGCGTCCCTCTATACTCTCAGTGAACTCTATGGGTGGGGTGGTGAACGTTCACTGAGCGCTTCTACGCGTTCCTATCGCGTGGGAAATGCACAGTAGTGTCTGGTGGTGTCCCCTGCGTCCCCCCGCCCCGGCTGCCCATGGCTTGCCCCCCACGAACGCGTAGCTTCTCTACCGCCTCTGCAGAGCTGGCGGCCGGGGCTCTTATCGACAATTACGGATTCGGGCTATGATTTTGGAACTGGGTTAATTTGCACGCTTTTTCGATGATGACTATGATAAGCTTGGGACCGTCTACTTTTTTTTTATTACATATTATGTATGAAAAGCTGAACACACCCGTGTTTTTTGTGTCATGTAGGTATTGCCTGCTAAAATGTACATTAATGATAAAATTAATCATGCATGAAACTTTATATTTTTTTTACTAATTTATTACCCAACTCTTACTAATTTTTTATCGTTATATCTGCAATAAGCAAAAACGCTCACGCGTTATATCAATAATTGTTGAAATCAGGGGCGTCGACTACGTGGGTGCTCAGTAGGGACTGCAATCCCGATCTAGGTACTTTTATAATCCCGGTATCTGCGGGATTATAATTTAAAATTCCGCGGAATCCCGGTATTTGCGGGATCCCGCATATCTGATGAAATTTTTAACTTTTCGTCTAAAATGATAAACAAAGAAGTTAATAATAAATGTTAATGGTATTTTTATTAAAAAATCAATACAGCTTATTCAGTTTGTTGAAAATATTTGCGTAGGAAACACAACATGCTTATACTGCTGTCAGACAAATTACTTCTGATGCTCCTAGCTAGATAACCTGCCGCCGAAAATGCTCTTTCTGCCTCAACACTAGTAGGTGTTACTGATTTCAGGCAATTAAATGCCAACTCAAGGTATTTTCCTCTAGATCCTCCAGATTCCCACAGTGCCATCTCTTTTTTTATTAGTGACTCTAACGAATTGGCATCAGATGTTGCCGAATTTATTTTGCATACGTTTTCAATATTCTCGTTAACTAAGGTGCGTTCTAACTCTTCCTGTAATGAAAGAGACCTAGAACCTAGAAGTAGGATTATCATTTTCAATCTGCGCTATCTTGGAAAGAGGTATGTTATGATCGTCATCCTCTTTTTAAGCAACTGCAGATAAAGTTGTAGGAATGATTTTGTCTATCTCTGCTTCAATGATTTGAGTTATTTCTTTCCTTAAGATAGACAGCTGGCAGATGAAAAGTATCATTGTTGTCATCATTTGATGTAATCAAATCGATGTATTTGGAAGCATTTTGTATATACATCAAAGTTGAGGTTAAATTTTGGTTCGTCGCTGTAATATTCTTCTGTGTTCAGTGTGTTTATGTTTAGTAACACATGCGTTGAATACACTGGCATATAATCCCGTGAATCCTGCGGGATCCCGTTTACTTAGTCCCGGTTTATCGAGACTGAAATATAGCGCGGGATCCCGGTATTGCAGTCCCTAGTGCTCAGGGACTTAAGCACCCACATTGTCTTAACTTATTTGAATTGAAATAATAGGGAACGTTACTAAAATTTTAAATATAAAAATAATACTAGAAAATATACCGTAACGTTGTAATAAAACGTGTACTTCAAAGGAAAACAAGATTTCTAATTCCGTGCGATCAGTATGAAAGGATCTAAACAGTGATAAAATTGAAGCGGCCCGAAACTAGCTGTGACGTCACCAACTACAATATTCGGTAGGCGTTGAGCCGGAAGGCGGTCGAATGAAGTATGAAATCAAGCGGTCTAGTGCTGGGATCTCCCGTAGCCAACCGAATCGGTCTCCTCGTCGTTTGTAAATTGTAGGCTGTGGCGTCACGACTTTGAACCTGTTTGAAACTGTTTGCTCGCGCGCGAGACTTTAATAATTTATAATAAATTTATTATTGGGAATTAAGACGTCATATTTTCAATTCCGAGCAATTCCGAGTTATAACTCAGAATTTTAAAATTCTGACAACTGGGAATTTGCAATTAAAATTCCGCTCGGATTTTTTTAATTCCGAGTTATAACACAAAATTTTTAAATTCCGTATTACCCATGTGACTTCGTCATGACACCTCGGAATTAAAAAAATCCGACTAATAAATCGGAATTTTAATTAAAAATTCCGATTTTAAAATGCTGAGGTATACCTAACGTTGTATTTACCCACTTTATTTTTGTAAAATCAATGCTCAATTTTGACGACAAAAAAATATGTAGAAATTTTTCGTGTACTTTTAATTACACAAACAAATTAATATTTTAATACGTTTTGGTGAGCACCCACATAAATTTTGTTAGGTCGGTGCCCCTGGTTGAAATGTTCAGATGTTGGAATGTTCCTCAAAAACCTGGATCTGAGTTTCGAAAACAGACATCAAATTCATTTTTTTGCACAGTCCACCATGTCGTGTCCTCCCATCATGTTATCATGGTTTGTGCAGACGGGGTCAATGGGGGAGGGAGGGGGGTCGATCAATTAAAAGCAGAAGAGTACGACAAAAGACACACGCTCATTTAAAGCTGAAATCGGATAATTAGTTCGCGAGATATCGCGAATCGTAGTTGCGAAAATAAGAAAACTCAAATTGATTTTTCATCGAGGGGGGGAGTTGAGTTTGCGGCTCAATTTTTTTGGTGAAAGATCTATTATGAAGGAATTATGAGGCTGGGGCTGGTGGGATAATTAGCAGAGGGGGGAGAGGGTGAAAACGATTTTTTTTAAAATTTCTTCTATTTTCTGCAATCCTGCTTTTATACCAATTTTTTCTACTTCCCATTTTTCTAATATTATTATTAGTATTATTATTATTATTATTATTATTAGTTGGTTAGTTATGATCCTATGCGAGGAAATGCCGATGAATGACGCCTGCACTTTGACTTGAGCTTGAGATTTTTCAAGCTAATATTTCACGGTTTCTAATTACCGCGCGTTTTCCCTAGCGCCCCCGCCATTTCTAAAAGGTATTCGGTTCCTGAGACCGAACGCATCGAAGAGAAAGCCCAATAAAATTAGTAAAATCCTAAGATACATTGACAAATTTCGTTGGATCGCATACTAAATGAGTGTATGTAAATTATTCAGGTGTCCATCTATTCGTTTGTCAATCTATTAAAAGAATTTCCGTTGTTTCTGATGGCGGAAATATTTTATTCAAATATTAACACATACTTATTGATGGAGACGTATTATGCAACGGAGATTTTGCGGCTGTCTAGAAAATAATGACGTAAAGTAACACGCAGCCAGCATATTATTAGTGTTACATTGAATAATTGGTATTAGTATTTATAAGAAAACGCAAAATGGTTAAAATTAATTCAATTTAAATTAAAAGTAAAGAGGAGTACAAGAATATATCACGTAACATAATCCACTGGATTATAACTCTTGGCAAGGCATCAAGTCAGCATTATGTTGTATTTGGTGTACCGCGCGGGTCTGTTCTGGGGCCATGCTGTTTCTATTATGACTTGGCACATTCAGCTGCTCATCGTCCAAAAAGTTTTGGATGCCCATGCATCCAAAACTGCGAGTGTCGAAGGAGCGGTGTCAACTGCTCAAGTATGTGCAGTAATTGCTCATGCAGGACTTGCATGTCTCAATAGAGATGCCGTAGTCATCGACTACGATGTCAATAATGATCTTTAACAGGACGAATAACAAGAAGATTTGTTTCCTCCCACCAGACTGAGTGCACTATTTGATGCTCTGGTCAATGAAATTAATGTCCTACTAGTCTGTTATGTTGAAATAACCAACCTATTTTGAGATACATTAGATGAGAATTAATGCGCCCTTGGGCATGGGACATACTTAATAGATGTCAAATTAATAAATCGTAAATGGCTAAAAATATTTCGAATTAAGTAACAGACTAACAGGACATTAAACGTTGGAGGCACCACGTGTGTTATAGGATAATGACGCCCTGGGTGCGTTGTTATCCTTATAACACTCTTGGTACCTTAATTATTATAACGATTCTACCTACGGTTCACCTAAAATCTGTTTTAGGTGAACGTTAACATACAGCGTTTTCGTCTTCAAATTTATCGCGTACTCGTCATTCGACCATTCTTCAACAAACATTAAATCATCTTAAATATCTTTTTGAAATTGATGCTCTTCAAATCTGTTGTAAAATAGGTGCAGCGCTTTTGCTCAGGATCTGACAATCGGAATTGGCGATCTTCTGCATTATCTCGAAGCAAATGTTCATTGTCTTTACGGACTGAAGCAAGAGTCGAACATTACTGCTATTTCTTTCACATTGTGGTTCAGAAAAACATTTAGGCAATTACTGACGATTTTCCCATACTGAAGGAATTTCCTTGATGGTATGGAGGACAAAAAATCCATCAATGACCACGAGGTTGACATTACCTGGCTCACAACTTTTAATTTGTGATTCCAATGACTTCATAAGCGCAGATTTGTCGATTTTGTCTATGGAACCGTCTACGGGTCAACGTGACACAGCGATAGAAGCATCGGTGTCATAGACCTACAACCGGGAAGCAAATAAGTTACCTCATCGGGTACAAAAGGTTTGAGTTTCTTTGCTAAAATTACTTTATGTGTATGTTGCAAAACCGGCCGTCTGCCGGGGCCCAGCGGTCACCGTCTCAAATGACAGCTTGTCAAAAAGGCGAAAATTTGATTTTAGTTACCTCATTCGTACATTTCTACAAATTTTACAGTGTATATAGGGAAAACGTCCTAGATATCTATTTTGGCCGGCAGACGTCGATATTTGGACGCCTACGTAGAGCAGACGCTCGTCGCGACGCCCAAGATCCGACCTAAGTTACCTCATAAGGTACATTTGCAAATTTGGGCCTAAATCAAAGGTATTTATGTGTAGAAAACACGCATATTTTTTAAAATGATGCAGACGGTCAACAACAAATTGCAGACGCCCTAGAAAATTGAAATTTCGGTATTAATTTGGGATAAAATGCAAACATTTGATTAAGGACTGTTTAAAATAGTCGTTTCTCATTGCTTTCATAAAATCTGATGGGCGTTAGACCTACGGCCGGGAGGCAAATAAGTTACCTATTTTTGTGTGACTTTTGGCAAAATGATCCGTTTGTTGATATTGTAAATAATAAAACTATATATGCCAATTGCAATGACGATTGTTACGAATTTACTGTTGTCGAAGGACATATGCAAAGATAAATTGTTGATACCTTTAAGTGTTTCCACGAAGAAGCTGACAGCCGAATAATTTACATTTGTCAAAAATTGAAGAAAATACTAATGTGGTAGTTCCCATATCTTGAATTTCCACCCTCTAATTTAATAGCACTCCCCCGTTTTTTCTTCTCAAATGATCCATTGAGCGATTCCTGCAATGTAAACCCGTGAACCTCTTAGTTCCTCTCTATATGAGATAATCAATGTTATGCTTATGGTTAATGTTATGCTCTCTTATGTTATGCTTATGGTTAATTTTCATGTGTAGATGCTCATTATTTATGTTTGAATTTCTTCTTCTGCTTTGTGTAATAAAATATTATTATTATTATTTATATCTTACAATTACTAAGTAGCAAATTCGGCATTTTTTCAGGTTCTAAAACCGCCGAGGCTCCCGGTACCAGGCGGGGCTCCTGGTCGGGGCGCCTTCCTCCTTCTGCGTCTATCCACCGGCCTGTGGCACATTCCAGTGAATTTTGCTCTGTTAACGGCCGTAAAGTGGGGCCAAACGGTAGCTACATATTGGCTACTGTGCACGGCTACCGCGTATTGGCCGACTGCGGCCCTACCACGCATGTGTCCTGCAAGACGGTAGCTGAAACGCGATGGCGTCCTGAAAATCGGGGCACCTCCCGAGAGCGGTTCCTGAAAAAAAAAACCCGACTCATGTCTAGCGCCGCCGCGGCAATTTGACCCGTGACCCGCGAGAGGCGAGGCAGGGGCCGCTACTGGGCCCCCGGGGGCTTTCCCAGCATTCCACCTACTCCACATTTACCCTGGGGGAGCTCCCAAGATGCTCTTCGGCCGCATATTTCTTTCAGACGATACGCGATGCGGCGGGCACTTATATTGATAAGTTGACCGGCGCGGCAAATTTGTGGTATTTCGTCGTTGCTTTTTGCTCTTTTCGCCTTGATTGGCTCTCGGCTTCGCCGCAGAATATTACGTGCATCTTATATATACCCCTTTTATATACCCAGATACGTGTTGCCTACAAAAAACTATCAATATTCACGTCCCAGTCGTCATAGTGAGCCACATAACGAGTGACCATACAGAAAATTGTTTAAATTATTTCTTCTACTCCCATACTCTAATTCGTTTATTTTACATTCCCTACTAGTAGGTAGTGGGGTGTCAGAGGTTTTGATTTGGACTTTGGACGGACCCCGCAGAAATAGGGTTTGAAATAGATATTAACGTACTCGTATATATTCGGGTCTATTCCCATTCGCATCCGTTAAAATTAATCAGCCGTTTATATTTTAATTTTTAACACCCCGTTCTGTTAAGATATAAAAAGTGGTATTCAGAAAGGGCACTTTGACAGATCGCGTAAAATTCCTCATAAATAACGGCTCTATTTATGTTAGAGAATATAGCAATATATACCCTAGAAATTCGGTACCATGGAAATTCGATGTGGTTCATTCTACAAGTTATCTGTGATTTTACTCATATGTTCAATGTCTATGAAGAGCAGCATCTTTTATCTATAGAAGAGCAGGCGGAAATTAAATGTTCGGAATATTTTGGTCGAACGTTTTCTTTTGGTCGAAAGGGTGAATTTATCGTGGCTCGCCCTGTACTTAGAATATTTACTACTCTTTCTGACTATTAGTAGGTAGGACCTTTCGTTAAATCTTGATATTTATAATCATAGATTAAGTGAATAGATGATCAATCGTAATGCACTTAATTCTCGCTCTAAGTGATAAACGACATCTACACAAACTGTATTGAAACTGAGGGTTCTAATGAGAATTCTAGATGGAGCTGTAATACAGTTTTGTCATTCTTTCATTCTTGAATTATGCTCCGCCTTTTAATTTTCCACTTGAATGACGAAAGTCCAACCCCAGCCGGTTTATCTAACTATGAGCGTTGCCAAATTTACATGGCAAGTTTAAATGCTAAGTAAACGTATTATTTGAATAAATAGATAATTTCAATATTTCCTTAAAATATTATAACACTCTTAAGTTTAGTATATCAAAATAAAAAAAACACTTCATTGTGAGATGATATATTTTACTTTAAAATAAATCCAATAATATTTTTCTATGTTAATTTATTTCAAGTAACAGGTGTGTTCCATTCAAGATTTTACTTTACGGTCGTTTAGCCTATTTTCGAAATAATTTAGATTAAAACGTTAATAAAAGCTGCTCCTAGCCGTCGGCAAGTGTTTTTAATTTTAATTTTAAAAATCCTGCGACCAGAAGTATTATAATTTAATAAAATTATTTGTTTTAAAAATACAAATCCATAAAACATAAAGATTGCAAAAAACACATGCGAAAATAGTTGTTCTAAATATTAAAGATGTGACTGCTGCAATTTTTTTCAGTAAAAAAAGTTGATTTATTAAATTATAATTACATTTATGTCAGAAAATCTCCTAATATATAAATATACATGTAAATCGTTGGTACTATTGAATTTAGATACTTTATACTGATTACGTTATCCATTATATCTTGTTATTTATAAATACCTTATCTTGAATTCTAATCACTTATCCATTAGTTTTTGTCCCTTTGATGACATTTCTTCATCGTTAGATTCGACAAACCTTCCCGATTCTAGTAGATCCTCGAAATCTTCAAGACCATCACGGTCTTCGTCTCCAATATTATTTACAGTCTGCATTGGTTCTTCATCCACAATTTCATCTGAATCATTAACTTCCTCGTAGGTTTTTTCTTCCACATTGGAGCATTTTTCAGAACCATCACAATTTGAGCATAAATTTGTGCATTTTGAACCATGTTTTCGGCAGCCACATTTTAAACTGATCCATCCAGTTTCACAGCTGCAGCAAATAGTTTTGAGCAATATTTTCGGAATTAATTCCTTTTCTGTGAATTTGGGCATAACGCCACGTTGATGTTGCTTCCAGCCCCAATATGTTGCTGTTAGTTCGTTACCCAGCCAAATTTGGAGCTGACAATATGCTCTGTAACAGTGTTGTTCTGCTGCGCCTTCTGTAGGTGGGAGATTTGCCAATATGAAAGATGATTTAATTTTTGCCAATTTATATTTTCGAAATCTTAATTGATTTCGTGTTATATTATCATTTCTACATTTACTGGATAGGGCTGGAACCTTTGATGTAACTGTAACACTCGGAGTAGTTTCCACAAACACCAAAACACTTTCACTTCGCTCGACGCGCGTTTCGCCAACCAAGTTGGCATCATCCGGAGACGATTAAAACTAATCTTAAACTACAAAATCTACCATATTTATACTATTTTCATGGTGACGTCACTAATGATATCACCTGATTCACCGGTGATGATATCACCGTAAATTTCATCACTAATGATGAAATTTACGCGTGACTAATCACGCTTCAATGATCGGTTGCTAAGTAACGCGTAAAGCGGGCTACGGTATGATATCACCGTGAAATTTATGCGTGACTAATCACGGTTCAATCATCGGTTGCTAAGCAACGCGTAAAGCGGGCTATACGGTATAGGTCCCTTGTCGCTATTCATACTACTATTACATTTTACAATTTCTATGCTCTTAAATGCATCCAACTGTCTATTATTGGTCACATTTCTAACTAATCTTAAATTACTAATATCTATTCTATGATTGTTGTCAAAAGCATGTTGTGCAACACTAGACTTATCTGTTCTTCCATATTTTAGATGAGCCATATGCTCTTTAAATCTGGTGTTAATTGATCGTCTCGTTTGTCCAACATATTTTCGATCACAATCATTACAACTAATTTCGTAAATCCCAGACCTTTCATTTGGAACAATTTTATCCTTTGGATTGTCTAAAAGTTGTTGTAATTTGTTGCTCGACGAATGAATCGCTGTTATACCCACGTTTTTGAAAACCTTACTCAAACCACGAGTAAACCGGGGTTCGTACGGGATGGATACATATTTTGGAGCCTCTATATCCTTTTGAAAGGTCGTAGAATTACGAAGTGTGTCCTTAAATTTACGCTTCCTAATTAGTTTTTCAACTATATCTCTAGGATAACCATTACTCACAGCTATATCTTTAATTAATACTTTTTCTTTTTCAAACCTCTCATTACTGAGAGGGAAACTTAGTAAACGATGGACAAGAAAATTAAAACTTGCCATTTTATGTTGATAGCAGTGGTGAGAGTCATTAGTGATATATCTGATCGTACTGGTATCTTTTCTATATATATCAAATTCTAACCTATTGTCACTATTTTTAATTACTAATACATCTAAAAATGGAAGTTTTCCATTATTTCCTAGTTCATATGTAAACTTTACAGAAGTGAAACGACTATATAATTTGGAAATGAAGTTTTCTACATCCGCAATCTTAGTGTCAAACACGGCAAAAATGTCATCCACATACCTAAGCCAAATCCTAGGAAAATACTCGAATTCTTCTTTTGCTTCAGTTTCAAACCGACTCATGAAGACATTAGCAATGAAAGGCGATAAACAGTTACCCATTGCGGTTCCTTCATGTTGTTCATAAAACTTGTCATTGAAACGGAAGCAATTTTGTTTCATACAAAGTTTTGTAAGGTTTATATATTCTTCTATTACTTCTTTTCTATAGTTGTTTAATTCGAGTAAATCCTCAAGATAGTCCAAGGTCTGTGGAATTGGTACACTAGGAAATAATGAACAAACATCAAAGGATATCAAAATTTCACCCTCTTGCAATTGAAAATTCTTGACCTTATCAATGAAATCATTCGAATTTTTAACTGAAATTTGACAAATTTTTATCGTCTATCTTTTTGTATTAATGAATTTATTTTTGAAGGATTCATATTTGAAACTATTAGACGTGAAAAATAGATCTTTTACATTTCCAGAACCTGGCTTGAGAAAATAAATGTCATGATTATTTGAATTTAATTGAATCAAAAGATCAATATCTTGACCCACAACAATGACAGATTTATTAGTATACTCTGGCAATTTCTATCGAGGTCTTAATTATGTCAGCATCAGCATCTTCTTCTGCTTGTTTACAGGAAAATCCTTGTGAGTGTAATCTTTTCATTAACGTTTTTATTGTCCTTGTTTTTCTTGTTAGATAAAAATTTTTCTTGCAAAAATGGTAATTTTGTATGGTTTTGATAATTGAACTGTGGAATATTGTCTGAGGTTTTTCTACGACTACGTTTTCCTCTTTTAGTTGAATTAGCTGCTGGTACTGTTGTCACAGTAACTGATTTTTCAATTTCGGGGTGCCCATCATGAACGATATAGCTGCTTGCTGCGTAATGTTTTTCTACATAGCGCAAATATTTATTCATGATCTCTTCCACCGTTTTATTTTTCTGCCAAATTACTCTGTGCAGTAAACATCCACCGTCGACGACATGCACAATGCCGTCAGAATGCGTCCATTCGCATTCACAAATAATTCGTAAAGTTGAGATTTAACATTTCCTGAGGCCATTTTCTGTAAAATGTGACAACGGAAAAGGTGCAAGCTCGTATTGTAAATAAGTTTCCATATCTTTTTTACTGTCGATCGCTAACGATATTCTTTGAAATAGTAATAATGGATCGATGGCTATAATATCTCCGTTTACTTTAACAGAAGATTGAAGCGTATTTCGAGACAAGACTTTGTTTTTTCTTTTAAATTTGACACTGCCAAAATTCATTCCAACAATAGATTGCAAAGATTTTTTCCTTCTTCATACGCTTCGTAGCAATTTATAATTTATTTACAATTTACAATAATTGTAAATATTACTGATATTACTGATTTTAAGAACTGGTGGCCTGATTACAATTTAAAAATGTGTAGCACTCGAGGTACCGGTTCCAAAAAAGAAACGTTTGCTGTGTCAAACCATAGGCAGTTCCTAATAACTACCATTAAAAATACATTGCAAACCGTAAGATCTAAAACTTTCCTATGCATGCCGATAGTCATGTCAAGTAGTTTCAAAGTTAAAAGGTGTTCATTGATTTTCTCCAAACGCTGATTTTGGACCTGTATGGTTTTCGAACTCACCGATTCAATTTATTACAAATTATAATTTACAATTTATTTAATTGTTAATTATAGTAGGTAGTAGGTATATTTGGATTTGCAATTTTTTTATTTATCAATATAACATGGAATCTTTCGTTTTTCGAGTAATTAAATAAAATTACCATCAAACGAGAATTATCTAATTAGATAAGAGATAACAAAACACGGCACATTTCAAAGATGTTATACACCTCTAAGACGTTTCCAGAAAGCTACCAAATTCCACGTACACGCAGCCAAACGTTTAATAACGCAATAAAACTGTCTTTATTTCGAGTGATTGGTAAGGCACCGACTGAAACAACTATTATTCTTACCCCGTAAGTCGTAAACCCAAGCAAACATACGAGATAATGCATGTGTGGTACACCGGTCTACCATAAATTTATAAAATTTGTTTCAATTTGTCTAGTGGGCGTTGTTTAAACGGGCCGTTCCCGAAAATCTTATCCAAGTCAGCTTTTGTATGAGGCCCAAGCCGACGTGTGTGCGTTATGGAATCTAGAATTCAACCGCAAACACTGATAAGGGAAGTATTTACTGCTCTTAGTGACACCTTGACTCACACCTCATCGGAACACCTACCTACCGAAGCTCGTTCCATTGGTTTATTCGTGCACCTAACTCGAGGAAAAACGGGCATGACTAATGATCGGCACCTTATCTTGTGATTTTTTGCAACAAACATCTTGCACTTGGAAGTCCATTAGTGTGTTACCAAAGTTAAAGAGTCCTGACAAATTAGCGCTGCTTCTTTTAAAAATCATCCATTTCTTGGGAATTCCCAATAGAAACAAAAGAGTTCAATGTGAAAAACAACAATAGTTCTAGAGCAATTTAGGTCGAGAAATCGCGAAAAGCCATTTTAGGGTGCCAACTTCACGCTGGGCTGTTGTTTTTTCAACGAAAAAGAGTTGAGTAGAGAAGAAAGAGTTCAGGAGGTCACAACAAAAAAAAACAATAGTTCATAAAATTAACAAAAGTTATTAAAAGTTATTTTCTTCTATGCAGATTCTCTTTCTTCAGATATTTACCATAGAAAATTATGGAGTACACCAGGGTTCCGTTCCTCGGCCTTTATGAATCCCAATCTACATCGGTAAAGTTTATATGATCCTAAATAGGGATCATATAAACAAGCCCCTATAAACATAGGGGCTGCTTTCTGAGGTGACCCTTATTACTTATTGCACTACTTACGCTGAGGTGAGTTTTCAGTAAAAATCTTGTTTCCTTCTGTGTTCAGGGAGCCTTGTGCCTTGTCATGGGAAAAGAGCGGCCTGTAAAATGTGTAATATGTCTTCAGGAATCCTCAAAGTGTCTCCAATTCTCAGAAAAAGTCTATCACTACTGTCGAGTCCCTAATAGTACCGAGGTTTACTCGAAGTACCATGAATGTCCAATCAAAGTAACCATTGAATAACATTAGTTTTAGATTACAAATTAGATTAATTTAAAAAAATCTGTTAGTAGTAAATTAGTAATTCGTTTTTAGATGTTTTGCTGGCATGGTATTTAATTCAGTAACCTAAATGGTTGAAATCGCTGAAACATTTCTATTTATGATAGTTCTCCTCTAAATAACAAATACAAGAAACAAAAAATGCGCATTTTTGACATCAAAACCACACGTCTACGTATATTTATTATATATTTCCGGATAGAATATTTACGGAACGTGACGGTGTTCGTAGAAGAAAATGAAAAAATTAATGAAGAACCTGCTCTCGGGGAAACATCTATTGTAAAATATAGACAACGTTTATTGTGATGTCAAAACCGTTATTATATAATTTGTAAATGACTATAAATTAAAGTAAGAACGTGTATTTAATAAAACAAGTGAACTATTTAATAGAAGTAAAATTTAAAAAAATAATAAATAATAAAAATAATAAAGTAATAAAAATTGAAAGTATTACAAAGGAAAAATATATGATAATCATTAAATTTCATCATCATCATCATCGTCGTCATTACTAGTTGCGTATTTCTTTCGAAAAGGAAAAAAGCGACTTGACAATCTACTCAAATCCTCGAAAACTATGCAGGATGCATTCAAACATGTGAGCCAAATTCACGACGACAACAATTTGGGTTGTTTTCCCAATTGATTTTTCGCCAAATAACACACCCACCTTAGTCGGGGTGTTATTTGACGAAAAATCCTGAAACACGTCACCTTTTATCTTTTGAACGGCACATTTTGATGTCAATTGTGACTTTGTCAGGCCAATCCCCTAGCACCAACATCTCCCAACAAAGGCAAAGATTATGGTAAGGTGGTCGAGTGATCCCTCTCGTCAATTTAAAGATATTTTGAGTGCATAATAGTTTTTAGGTTTGCCTGTGTTTTCTTGTAAACAACTGATAGATGCTTATTAAATTAAATTTATTAAAAAAGTAGGCATTAAGTACATTTTTAATTACATTACAGTAGTTCTAATAAATATACAAAGTGCACTGACCGCCTAAAGAAGCAATTGTTGTTGCCACATGTAATTCTCAAATTTCTCAATATTCAATTAAAATATCAAATTCCACAATACTATATAAAAGTTGTATATAGTGTGTTGGTTGAGATATTCGCGTATGTGTAGTGCTGTTTTACTGTGATTGTGATACAGTATAATATCAATGAACGATGGAAAATATTCCAAAACGTATGCAGTATCGAACAGAAATTTATTACACTGATGAAACATGGGTCGTTGAAGGACATACTGTGAAGAGAGTCTGGCAAGATGGAAACGTGAAAAATGCGCGGCGAGCTGCGATTGAAGGCTGAACAAATGGTTTAAAAATGCCATCTGGAAAAGGTCGCCGTTAAATCATAACGTATGTTGGAAGTGATAGTGAATTTCCACCTAATGGAGAATTGATATTTCAATCCAAGAAGACCGTATACTACCACGAGTAAATCAATTCCGAAGTATACGAGAAATGGTTTTTCGGCAAGAAAATTACTTGCAGGCGGAATTATTGCAAGTGGCTAAGGAACATGTCCATAAATATAAGAAACTGGCAGTGGATGAACTGGCATTGACGCATGAAGCCACATTGTTGAGATTATCTCCTTATCACTGCGAATTGAACCCCATTGAATTGATTGGGGCCCAAGTAAAAGGGGAAGTGGTAAGAGTGAATCGAACTTTTAAATTAGCTGACGTAGAGAGCCATAGAACAGATAATGTGGGATGTAGATTTGGCGGTTGATCAAGCCATAGAACCCATTGTGATTAATACTGGAAAATGCTGATAGCCACAGTGAAGATGAAGTGGAAAGTGACCGAAAATAGTGATATTAGTGATTATAATATTATTAAATAGTGATATATAAAATAATGATATTAATTACACGTTTTTAAGGTAAGTATTAATGTCTAAGGTATTTAGGTATTTTTATTTTTTGTTGTGAATTTTTTGCTTTAATTTGGAATAAATATGGGGTTTGCTCCACCCCCTTTCCCTGAAACTAAATTTCAAACGCTTATACACTCGGCTACCTTCGTACTTGGCACTATACTGACCCTACACGCAGCATTAGGTGAAAACGACAGACAATAATTGTCGATCGGAATTTGTTTTAAAAATGTTTTGTTTAAAAAAATGTTTATGTTGTTGGCCTTTCCACGCCTTCGTATGAGTCTGACTGTCTCCTTTGTTAACTTTATAGTTTTAATTAATGTTTTGGAGAATTTAAGCCTTGAGAAATCACTTTGACACACGCCATTTTTTGAGATATGAAGTAGCGCTGACGACACGTGTTACTATATTTTGCAGTCTGCGTCTACAGTTACTTTTCATCACTAAGATGTAACCTAATCCAAAAAAAATAGCTTGGAGAAAACTCATGCACATCTTGGACGCCAGCTCCCCGACTAAAAGAATCTCGAATATTCCTGAACTTGCTAGAACCTTCTCGTCGGTCGCTATCGTACGGGAAATTTTCGACCTCTCATGATGCGAGTAATCTTGAAAAATACATTTTTGTAGTATTTATATGAAGTTTGATGGGTCGGGCTTATATGCAACGGAAAAATTCGATGGCGGCCGATGAAATACTTCCCGAAGGGCGCATATGGCCAGTTCCTGAATTAAACCCAGGCGTTAATCGATCCGCCTGTCACACGGTACCCATGACCTTGCGGAGTGCACCGAAAATTTTCCACTCTGTCTATCACGGGCGCTAATAATAATTACGTGTCCATCTGTACATTTTTTTCCCTGTAGATTTATTTCTTCATTTGCAATGTAAATTATGAAACCGAATCCTACATAAGTTTAAACACCTGTAATCTCTTAATCCAAGTGTATAAGTTCAGTTTTTTTTCCTATAAACAATAAACAGAAATCTGGCGATTTATTAAGCTAGCGTAGGATGCGTCATGCGTTGAAATGTCACGTTAACATTGTGTCTCTTAGTATACCTACGTATTCAAATTTGTTGATTCTGCCTTAATAGAAATGCGGCTTATATGGCGCGTCTAACGTTCATTACATTTCCTTGTGAATCTGCCGGCTGTTTCCTATCCGCCAACAATGGATTCGTTATTTATTATTATTATTATTTATTGGCTGCGGTGAGCCGAGGATGGGGCATTTTATGCGCTCCCAAGCGTTTGCTGACTAAACAACCGTATAATAAGTTTGTTATTGTCAATTGTACGATTGCGGTTACATATTATCGAACTATTATTGGAGACAGTGTATGCCGTTTGTGTTCATATTTTGCTCATCTTTCACACTTTCGTGCGTGTATTTCTTTTTGCTGAACAGATTTAACAACTTTTGTCTCCAATCGAGCTCTAAAATTAGCACTTTGTAGGCCATGCACATCTGAATAATTATGAGTCACATGTGAAACAGGAAAAGACGCAGTTACTTACCGTTTCAGATGAAGGGCACAGAATATTTTGATATACTTCATTATCTAATAATACTACTACAGGAACTTTAGACGGAAAGTCATCTTCGGAAAAATTTATAGTGTGCTATAAATTGGTGTATACCAAACAATCTGTCCGGGCTCCCTGCGACCCCCTGAATAGGGTTTCACACAGTTATTGATAACAATATTATAAACATTCCCTACATAACTTTTGACGGACAAAAGACGGCCTAAAAAGTACACACGGAATATGTACACACCAGGATACTTACACTAACAATAGTAATAGCATAGCGAATAAACGTCTGATAAGCTTCCAGAATACTTACACGCTATTTCTTAGTATATACACTATAATACACTATTTCTTCCCTGTTGAATCCTTCTTATGGGCGCCAGTTCTATGAACACTAAGTTATAATTTTAAAAGGATCACTGAGAACATGAGTACCCTATCGTCTTAGAGGGGATCCAATTAGGTATATGTAAATATTTTGCAAGATTAGAATTTTTAAAACTGAAATTATTTTCCAAACAGTGAATCTATGATGCTACTATATTTTGTTAAATCAATTGAATTTTATTTTGTCTCAAATTGTAAGATTTAAATAGTTTCCTGAAAAGTTTCATAATAATAATAAGAAAGAAAATCATAAAAATAAATAAACAAATTCTGAAACTTATAAATACCCTACGCAAACCTACGTAACTTATTCTACTACATGGGACTAAGCCTCTGGTACAATATATCCTTAAAACTAGCAAAGTTTGAAATGGTTGGTACCATAGAAGTTTTATTTTAATCATTTTAATTTACGATGCACAGGCACTATTTTCCACGACACTGGTTTGTTAACAGCTGATCCTGGGCTCTGGTGGTGTCATCTAGCGGAGGCCGCCGTACTATCTCTGGAACGCTGCTACTTCTCGCTGTGCTTTCTCTGGAACGCTGCTACGATTGCCGGAAACTTTATTGTAATATATTTTTACCCTAAAACTTTACTTGGAACTTCCTATAAATTGATTTCCTTTCCTTATACTGCTCACCAAAGTTTTCTGTGACTGGGGACGCTACCAAGTCTCTACTTCTCACTTCTTAATTTCAACGACAACACTCAATATGCAGTTATTTCTGCTTAAAAATCCTTTCCCACTGGTGTTCTACTGGTATTTCTCACTATTTTAATAATTTTTCTTAAGTTTTACAATTAAATTTAACAAAATTTTATAAAAATTAGTAACGGAGCTGTCCTCTCCTTGAACGCTATAGCTGGACTCTTCTTCATTGTTAAATGTAACCACGGATATGCCTTATAGAAAAACAACTGCGCTTCCTGGTTACCATTTTCTTTCTTATTATTATGATGCAATCTGACCAATCAGATTAATGCCTATTATTTGATATATTTAATTTTACGTCTAACTCTTGCAATTTGAACTTCATTTGATTTAATTTTGAATTCTTAACATTATACTATAATCAGATTCCAGATTCACTTTCTGTCACATAACTTCGGTGTTTATTTTAGGCGTCATACCTACATTGCATTTTGCTTCGAGATTACAGATTCTCGGAACCTGTTTCTACCATGATGCTTTCGCATTAATCTTTTAATCTAGATATAGTATATTTATGTTCTATATGCTAAAATTACTGTTGGGACTTGTCTATTGACTAGATGATGTAATTATACTAGATACAGATTTTTGTACCGTAGCTGGTTGGCGTTATGTATGGTACATACGTTGGACAGCGACACGTGCGTGCTTGCCCTTTTACTATAGTACGTACGAAAAATATTGATCATTAATTTAATATTAATTTATAATTTGATATATTTATTGTATTTAATAACTGATTTATGCTCTATATTTTCGTTTATCTATATATATATATATATATATATATATATATATATATATATATATATATATATATATATATATATATATATATATATACACGTATATTTATATCAAATTAACTGAAAGTGCAAAACACATTCCACAAAATATCATTCCACAAGGCACCCACCACTAATGCACTGCATACGTATGATTTTATTAGATAATTAGCTACTTCTAGTACGCCATAAAATTCTAATTTATGCAGCCGTATATCATGGTGATACGGTCATAGGCCTCGCTATAAGCACCACGGTAATACACGTCTGTATTTGTCAATTTCTTCCATTTGTATAATTTAGGGGGGCAGAACGTTGATGATTTACAGGCGATAGTTAACGGTAATTATTATTATCTACATTATTTCACAATTATCCCTCCTTATCCAGTAATAATGGATATTTTACTCATACATTTTTGCCACAATATAACACTGTTTTCATTATTATTAATTTTATGTTATTTAAATATTTTCAAGTTGTTTGCTGATCATGTGTATAATGTTAGAAGTAATAATGAGATAGCAGCAACAAATTATAATATAAATTAAACAACATAAGAGATAAGAGTTTTTCAAGTTTTTCATTTCACAAGTTCTAACAAAAATTTTATTGCAAATGGATAGTGCACGATTCTGACGAGCTCCAGTAGAGTGAAACAACTTGTACAATTTCTAAAATGAACGGTTGTATTATATCGTTTATTTGTGGTGCGCCTAGGTACAAAAAGCCCTTGGGTTTTGATAGTTGGGTTTCATAAAGGAGCATATTCTCGCGATAAAATATATCGTAATGGAGAATTTTATCAAAATAGAGATCTATTTGACGAAAACGCCTCATTAGGGTACGAAAAAGTATTACGTAGTCGACTAATTTGGCGACATGTTTATGTCGCCTAAAAAACAGGTAACGGCATTAAACAAACTCACGATAACCTGCACACATGTCAAGGTCACAACTATTTTTAATGGCGGATCCAAAATGGCGGACTATTCTGTGTATGAACCGATTTGTCTCAAACTTGAAACTTTGCGGTGTTTTGACAAGGTCACTCAATACAATTTTTGGCTAAAACAAAAAATCAAAATGACGAAGTCAAAATGGCGGATGAATCATCCTAATCAGGAAAAACACGGTCATTTTGAAGGCTTTAGGAGTGCTCTAAAAGCTCTTAAAAGCACCAAAAGCACTCCAAAAAGCTCTCAAACGTACTTTTATGCTTTGTCTTTGCGTTTTAGAGCTTTTAGAGTGCTTTTTGATACCCCTTGAGTGATTTTAAGAGCTTAAGTGCTTTTGGAGTGCTTTTAAGGGCTTTTAGAGTGCTCTTAGGAGATTTTAGAGCACTGCAAAAGCTATCAAAGACCTTAATCATTGCCTGATTATGATGATGGCGGCCCACAAAGTGTTCTCATTTCCTTACTGCTGTTATTTTAAATAAACAACAAAACCCCGAAAATCCAAGGAAAAACGTTCGCTAGTGTGGTAGTTTTCCGCTGATGCAACATCGAATGACATAATCTAGGTGATTCTTGTTTTTTTTTTAGATCAAAACTGAATTTGAAATCAACCAAAACATCGCCAGCTAACAGGTGTGACCTAAGACACGCAGTTGTTGTAATATTATTCATAAATTTAAATATAGTAAACAATAAAATATGAAATTTGACATAAAAACCGAGATTACTCAGACGCAAAGCATCCAGGTGTCGCCTTTAAACTTTACACTTTCCAAAATTAATCATTAGTCATCGTATTATGTTTTATTGCCTCGGCTACTGTTCCGTCCGCTGTTCGTGTGAATTTTTTCATCACCTAGAGGTTTGGGTTTCTCAAAAACGCTAGGATAATCTCGGTACTCGATAATCGCAATTAATAGTAGCACGGACGCGATTAACTAGGTAGTGCGGTTTCGAGTATTTGCTGTGAATCACCGCCGATCTGCAGGGGGTCTCGATGCTGGGATACGTCCGGTTGTTGGTATGTATATATGCTGTAGTATAATTGCGTTGCTATTTTTAATCGGGGGGATCTGCGGTTTTTATTTCGGTGGATAGCAATAGTGCCTATGACGTCTTTGGTTTTATATAATTGTGAATTATTAGGATTACATTTCCGGATATATTTAGCACTGCTCATCACTGGATACCGGATGTGCAGGCTTTTACTAAGGCAGCCTGTTCATGGGGGATATCTGCGTGCGAAATAATTTTTCCATCCCTTATAGTCCAGGATAATAAGAAAAAAAAATGAACGAAAAAAAACTTTTTTTCCTCGTAATATTTTTTATAGAAAAGAAAGTATAGAGGGCTTTGCAGTTACTACAGGGCTAGCTGTCATTTAGTCCCAAAACCCACGTGACATAATTACATTGAAAAAACTAGGCAAGCCTGTGAATTGACCATGAAATCTATGCATGGACATTTACGAACTTGATTCACCAGTAAACAGAAATAGACAGATCACGTGGGTTTCGGGATTAAATGAAAGCGGGATTAAATATATTTATATATGTATATATATATATATATATATATATATATATATATATATATATATATATATATATATATATATATATATATATATATATACACTCACCGGCAAAATAATCGATCCACTCAAAATATTGATGAAGTTTGCTTATCAACAACTTTGTTAATTTAAGTCCGATTTGATTAAATTTTTTTCATCTAGTAGCTAAATTTATAAAGAATCTCACAGAGGATTTAAATTTCAAAAAAATAGACAAATGTCCATATTATACAGGGTGACACAAAAAGTGCCTTTTTACTCTATCTTTAAAACAATATATGCAGTGGCCCACTTTTTTAACCTTTTTTTTGTTAAAGATACAAGTGTTTTAGAAAAACGTTACATTTTACATTTATTTCTATGGTAATAACAAAGTTGAGCAAGGTTTGATTTTTTGCACAGCTGGCTATGACAGATAATTGTTTCTGTCAGAACTAAACTGACAACCGTTAGTTTACAATTTTTCACATTTGAGAGCGTTTATCATTAGCTTAAAAATAGGATTAGTTTAAAAAATATGGATCTCTCTGTGACTGACCCTGCGAGAGCCGTTGCTTTGGTGCAGGATGGTAGGTCACAATATTATGTGGCCAGAGAGTTTGGAATTTCAAGATGCAAAGTTCAAAGAGCTGTAAAACGGTTTCGTGAGTTTGGTGTATTCACAAGAAGAAATAATTGTGGTAGAAAAAAATCTACTAGTTACACTGTGTTCTACTTAACTAGTCTACTACTCCATACACTATGTTCATTTTTTTAAAAACTTACCACTCCTTGTAATTGAAAAACCGCAAAATATTTGAGAAACCGCCGGGACACGTCTATTTTTATTTTAGGGGGGGGACATTTTTGACTGTCAAGAGATCTTGATATGTTCATCCCCCCAACCCCTAGCAACCGTTACTTTGAAATCTTAAATGAAACTACCCCAGGTGTTACACATCATTTGAAAGCCCTTTTCATTGCGAATACAGCAGTGCATCATTTTTGGATTTCGGTTGATATTTTAAAAACTTATTCAAATTACACAATAAAACTTCCCCCTGTATTTGAAAAACCGCAAAACATTCGAGAATTCGCCGAGACGCCGATTTTTATTTTAGGGGCGGAACATTTTTGACAGTCAATCGGTCTTGATATGTTCATCCCCCTAACCCCTAGCAACCCCTATTTTAACTATCCCACGTGTTACACAACATTTTTAGAAATTGATTGAGATTTTATTAGTTTATAAAATTATTCAAATTGCACAATTAATCCTTTAAATATTTTAAAATTGGGGTTGCTAGGGGTTAGGGGGATGAATATATCAAGACCCCTTGACTGTCAGAAATGTTCCCCCTTAAAATAAAAATCGACCTGTCCCGGTTCTGACCAATACTTTATAACTACAATAACACAAATTAACACTGAAATTATTTTTTTAGTAGATACCATAATAAGGGCCAAAATTTTGATTCAATAGGTACGTAAATTTTGTTAAATATCACTATTAGTGGAGTGGATTTGGGAAACTTTTTTTGCCCAATCTATCAAGTAGTGTCCTCCCATCATTTTGGTATGGTTTGTGCAGACGGGGTGGTGGGGAGGACGATCAATGGGGTGGAGGGGAGGACGATCAACTGAAAGCATGGGAAAATCGTTTTTATTGCATATCTCGGCGGCTTTTGGCTTTACAAAAAAAGTTGATAAAAAATGAAGTGTTCGACAAAACACACACGCTAATTTAAAGCTGAGAAAAATCGGATAATTAGTTCGCGAGATATCGCAAATCATAGTTGCGAAAATAAGAAAAATCCCATTGATTTTTCATTGATGGGGAGTGGAGTTGCAGGCACAATTTTTTTTGTAAAAGAGCTATTATGGAGGGATTACTGCAGTCCCCGCAGGGGCCCGCAGCCCGCTGGGGGTGGTGGGATAATTAAAATAGGGGGGAGAGGGGGAAAACGAAAACGAAACGGAAGAAAAAGAACTAAAAAGAGGAAACCCATCAATGAAGACATCTCTGACGAAGAAGAAGAGGAACCGTTTTGCATTCTGTGCCATGGCCGCTACAGTTCTTCGACCGGGCGAATGGGTGCGCGGTTGGCAATCCATTTTACGTGTGTCCGAATTGTAATTCGGAATTCGGATGATGATGATCAATGGAATACGTTTCGGTTTTGTTCATACATTTGCTGATTAATAATTATTGATAATTAAAGTTTCCGAACTTATCGCAATAATTTTATTAGCGACAACTTACCCCATACAGTAAGACAACATGCCCCACAGTGGGGTATGTGTCGCGTTTGTCCAAGTAGGACAAAAGCAAATTCTGCTTCAAAATACTTCATGTTTTGCTACACTTACTTAGTAAATGTCGTTCTAAACACATGAAGGCAGAATACAGTATACTGCTTTCCACGTAATATGAAAAACTACCTGAAATAAAAATTCTAAAACAAATTTTGCGATAACTAGCCCCGGGCCCCGGTGTCCCCTACATTGTTATTGTATACATTAAAAATTTATTTTTAAAATTGTGTAACTAAACTTAAATCAGATCTCGACGCGTTCGAGCGTTTTTTAAACTCTCATAATATGTTTATTGGATTTATCCGATAATTAAAAATTGCATTGAGATTGAGATAAACCAAAAACCAAAACAACTCGAGACAAAACGAGACAAAACGAGACGAGATAAGGCCTTATTAATTTGTTACGTTTTACTCACTTTTCAAGCAGTTTTATAGCAGCGATGCGAATACGAACTTAGCGCTATAACGGATACATACTACTTGTGTTACAAATTACATGTCTAGAAAGTTACAATTTAAGTAGATATGCATATACAGTATAGTTTACCATTTTGAAAAGACTTAAATGTATTAAATTTTTATAAAACTCTAGAGGGAACAAAACACAGCTTATATTGTAGCAGAGGATTTTTAGTGCAATTATAGCGGTAAAAGCCATACGCATATGTTTTTCCTTTGACAGAATTTTAAGCACACAATTCACAGACAACTTTCACAGGTGGCAGAGGACATGGCTTCGTCATAATTTTTTATTAGTCGAAAATCTATGCAGACGTATCAAATTACGGGTCGTTATCGAAAAAACTTATTGTCGATTTGCAGGCGAGATTGCTGTCAATAACTAAAAATAAATAGTGATGCTGTTAGTTTTTATAAACTCTTGTTTCAATGCTCTCGATCATTCGGTTTCACATGTCTGCGAACCTACGCAGGGATCCACGTAATGATGCAGATATTATTGTCAGCGAGAGTGGCTGTATTTTAATATAAAATTTAATGAATTGAAGGATTTTTCGCGCAATAATTTCTCGTAGCATCAACTTTTATTAACAACGTAATCGGTTGACAACTTATATTGTTTATTCCTGAAAGGTTATACATAATAATAACAAGTAAGTTTTTTGTTTTGTTTAGTTAGTACCCTAGTCAAAATAAACATTTGAGTTTGCAATAATTCGTATGGAGCCGAAACTTTGTAAGGTCTTAATACACCATTACAAATAATATATGAAATATAGTATAGACGATATAAATGTTGATAAGCAGAAGCAGCAGATCTTGGATGAGGACAAGATAGTTGTACTCTTTTATTGATCCGTGTATTTTTTACAAAACTTAAATATCTATAATTGTGTAAACAATACTTTTTTTTGGAGCCCACATATAGTAAGAAGAAAAGAGAAAAGTCAATTTTATAAATAATATATGAGCTTGACATTTTGGATGTGTAGATAAATTTTCCGAGGAATATATTTTTGTTTGTCCTTGAGCCTTACTAGGTCTCCAAAATTAAACAATAGTATCAATTGGAGTTCGTGCAGTCAGTAGTATTAACATATCAACATCTTCACCAATATCTTCTCCAATATTTTCACCAACATCTTCACCATATTCGTATTATTTGTTCTATTGAAATGTGCTACAGCTATTTCAACTATGAGGATAATAGCGTCATTATCAGCTTATTTCACTAAAATATTCGTAGTTGTAAATTTTTCACATAACGCTGAAATAAAGCGATACTTTGAGTGAGTATCTGCATTAAATTATTGGTTTGTTGAAACTGTCATAAATTGATCACAAACGGCATCTGCAGATACAGATGTTTTGCTTGCTGTTTCCGACAATCGTTTGTTTGACAATTGTACGACAACTTTTGTATGATCTATTTTTACGCCAATACTTACCGATTACGAGAAATTTAGGTCCCGATATTTTTGGCCTTTGACCATGAATATGTTTTTAGCAGAATGGGGATTTTTCATATATTATTTTTAATAGTGTATTTAAGATCTGTACCAATTTTTAGCTAAATGGGAATTATTGTAAAAATAGCATCAAGAGCGACCAAGGGCCTATCCGAAGACCCAAATAGTCCGCTTTATGGATGGTAGGTCATGGTTCCTCTATTATTGTTCGGCGATAGTACATAAATAGATCGAGATTTTAGGACAACTTTTATTTGAATCATCTCAGCGTGTTTTGTTCTCATCTTTATCGAAGCGCGGGCATATTTTCAGAGTTTTGGTGTTTGTGTGAACTAAACTACTGTGTAAAACTTACGAGTCACCGAACTTAACAAGTTACGTTTAAAATACAAGAAAATAAACAGAAGGGACGTTTTGAAAATTATCAACGCCAGTGAAGGCAAAAAGGGTTTTTTGAATTAAAAAAAATCAAACGCTTAAACGCTTCAAAGTGACTTAGACGACATCTTTGTTGTTGATATCATTAGTGTTATCGTTCTATTTTTGTAATTAAAAGTGTTACTAACACTAAATTTTTTCTTTGTTTCTACAAAATTTTAAACACCCTTTTGGAGGTGGTGTCATCAATTTTGAGAAATTTCTTTATGACTGCATGGACAAGAATTTAATAAAATGAGTGACGATTTTAATAATGTGGTAATTATTTTAGTAATTTCCCGAAATTCGCGAAGAAGAAGAATACCTCTACTAGTTTGGCAATATTTAGTTGCAATAATATTGAATGCAAGTTATAAACACTTAGACATTTAAGAACATTTTCGGTGTTCTATATTTAGTTACAGTGATTTATTGAAGAAGAAGGAGAAGATGAGTAAGAAGAAGAAAATTAAGAAGATTTTTAAGATTTATAATCAGCGCTACTAAAGAAATTTACAAACTTTTTTAGTGAAGAAGACGAATAAGGAGGAGAAGGAGATAAATAATTATCATTCTCTCTGGGATTTCTTATTTAATAAAATTTTATGACGATTTTAATAATGTTGTAGGTAATTATTTTAGTAATTTCCCGAAATTCACGAAGAATAAGAATAGGCATTTCGAATAGTTTGGCAATATTTAGTTGTAATAATATGGAATGCAAGTTAAAGAGAACCTTTTCGTGATAATTAATTATAGGGATTTATTGAAGAAGGAGAAGATAAATAAGAAGAAGAATAAGAGGAAAAAGATTAAGAAGATTTTTAAGATCTAATATCAGCGCTATTAAAGAAATAATTTTTTTTAGTGAATAAGAAGAAGAATAAGGAGGAGAAGAAAACTAATAAATAATCTTGTCTGTGATTTATTCATCATCTCATTGCATTTGAAACAGATTCTGTCATGGTTAAATCGAAAGAATTCCATTTTTTATATAAAAAGATGGATTTTCATTAAAAATACCTACCATATTCCCATAGCAAAGTGAGTTTTTGAAAAAAATTCAAAAGCTTAGGGGTATGACCTTTAGGATTGGCTTAACAAGAAAATAATATTTCTTGGGTTACTTATATTTTTGTAAAAAAAACTGACTTTTTGACAACAAGAAAAATACGTAAAAAATATTCGACGCCAATGGAAAAGACGCCAAAGATGGCGCTTTACGACATAAGATGAAAATCTAAATTTAACAAAAAAATGTGTTACAACTTTTCAAAAATAACGTCTTCACAGGTGCCTGGAAAGTTTTGAACAGTAATCTATTTCAGTATCATATGATCGTTTGCCCTTTTTTAAGTTACTTAAATGAAAGTTAAATTGGATATTTGCCAGTGTGACAATTAAGTAACTGTAAGATAATCTACACTCTAATTACTTGTTACAAAATATTTCAGGCCACATTGGGTCGAAATATATTTCGACTACGCTCTAAGTATTATAAACTAAGTATTATAAAACCATTAGGATCCTTTGTTTCCTAAACTCTCTTACAAGCTATTATGCACCACACAATATCAATATGAAGATATTTCCCCTAGAACAGGTAGATATACGAGTCCCTCTCTTTCCAATAGATAATTCACAGGTTTAGCTGTGAAAAGTGTGAATGATAAAGGCCATCTACCCATTCAGTCTTTTCAAAACCCCACAAAAGGCATCTATGCATCTGTTGAATTTTAAATACCGCCCTAGGTAGGGCTAAGGTACAATATAAACACTCGTAGGGACTAATTGATATCGATCAGATCGTTTGATGACTGTCTAGTTTCGCTTTATGAGACTGAATACGAGGTTTATTGGCGCATTCTGGGATATTGAAAGGAATTTAATAATATTTCTGGTGATCCAAAAGTCGGTAATTATTTTAATAATTACAGAGACTTAGGAGGAAGAAGAAGAAGACTTTGCCACAGATTCTAAAATCTAGTTGACATTCAATACATTCTGGAGATTCATTAAGAATTTTGAGACCATTGTTCGTGATTTATAACATTTATAACACATTTTGGTATTTTTTGAGGCTCAAGCAGAAGAAGAAAAAGTTGTATTACTAGTTTCACTGTAGGCTATTAAACGTCCGTTGCAGTAACGCAATCTGAAGATTTGTAAATATATTGTAGGACAATTCTGGTGAATATTTTAATTATACGATAGGCAATTCTTTTAGTGATTTTCCGACAGTCAAGAAGAACAAGAACATTTCCCCTCTAATTTCTATTTCTATTCTGTCTGCAATTGCTCTAAATACAAGTTATATTAACGGCTCCTGGAGATTACAAATTGCATAATTTAGGAACTTGATTAATAATTTAAGAGATAAGTAACAATTATATAAATTTTCCGAACCTCAGAAAAAATACGTTTTTACTAGTGTCGCTCTATGATGATGATTACACAAATCGAATAAAGTTTTTGGCGACGAATATAAACTGGTAGGTACCTAAGTATTTTGGTGATCTACAAGTAATTATTGTTATTTATCGAAGAAGAAAAAGAAGAACGAGACGAAGAAGAATAAGAATAAATAAAAGAAAAATAAGCCTCTTCTGTACCAATTTCAGATAACACTTGAATGATGAGGAGGAGAAGGAGAATAAAGAAAGAGATAAGAGGAAGAACGAGAGGAAACATAATTAATAATAATTTAATAATAAAATAATAATAATTTTTGAATCAGTTTCTGGTTGTGCTCCATGATGTCTAACACAGGTTTTATCAACGTACTGGGACATCTTCAGTGAAATTTAAGTACATTTCATTCAACTTACTTCCCGAGACTCATGATGATGGTGTATGGTTTCATCAAGTAATTCAATGAAGATTTTAATTACACGGTAAATATTTCAGTGACCTTTCGAGACTCACAAAGAAGAAGACTTTTTTAGTAGTTTCTACTGTTTGTTTATTTTTCATTAAGCAAAACCAGACTGTGCCACATGCTACTGTTATTACAACCGCGACTGATGATATGCTCTTTGTTCTAAGAACTATTATAAGGCGTATGTATTGTTGATATTATCACTCACTTTGCGTCACAGAAATCTCGGAAGATAACCTCCAACTAATTAATATAATCAAACTAGTCGCTGGAATTTTCGGCAATTTATATTTGACTTGTGTCAACAGTATGCATACTGACATTTCTTTCTAAATATTTATACGTTGAGGGATATTCGGTGACGTAGAACGCAGTAACGAGTATTTTAAGGATTTTTTGTTGTTCTGGACTGCAACTGCGGTAGTAGACTTTTAGTTCTCAAATAGTTTTAGCGTTGTACGGAAGTTTTATTAATAGTCCAGGCAAATTAGACCTAAATAGGGAATAATGCGTTTATTTTGAATTTCAAATAAAAATGGTAATTAAGTTGTTTGGAATTAAATTTCCTACAAAGCTACTTATTATTTATGCCCTGGGATCGATATTTCTCGATGAAGTCCCGAGAGAGGGAATTAAATTTTATTATTGCATGGGGTGTAAATAAACTGTTTTCTCGAACTGTATGACTTTTACAATTAAAAAAATAATATTACTTTTTTTCTTAAGTATATACTCTTGAAAGCCCTTCGAAATTCGAATTACTTATGCCTCTTTTGATCGTTTATAGCAGGATTCAAATGTTGTGTCCAAATAGAATTGTACGATATTTAATTCCAAACAACTTTGTTCATTACCACTTTTCATGTGGAATTGAAAATAAACGAGTTATTCAATAAGCAAAAAATCACCCATAAATCAAGATGCCCCCCCTCCCCAAAGGTTCGCAAATGAAATCGCTACTGTCTCTTTTCCCCTGTCAAATTCTAATTTGACTGGGCTATAATAGCTTCGAATTTGCATGACTGTAGCAAGAAATATGCAACTTTCTTCTTTCCTCTTTTTGGCGGGGTCTTTTAGGCTCTCCGCAACTTGCTGAAACCACTTGTTGCATTATTTAATATTGAAAAATGTCAATTGATTTGTGCATAGGTACACACAGCACATGCACAGCTATTAACTAACGTGTTCAGTTACAATTGAATACAACTACCTAAAGCGATACCACAATTACAAATAAACCTAAATTCAAACTTCAGTCGAATACAATTAGAGATGTATACCTCCGCTACTTCGTTATACGTTTGTAAACCTTGGCTGGCATCGACTTCAAAAGTAACATAATTGTATATTATTGCCTAATAAATTGCCTATACGAGGCAGCGCCGTTTAAATTAGAAGAGTGAACAAAGGGTAAAAGCCTATCTCAAACTAGGAAATCTACATCCAATGCAATTTTAAAAGAGACTAGCGAAATGCGTAAAAAGAGACTTTTCAAAATGCGGGCTTATAGTAAAAAAGTAGACCGTCTCAGATTAATTCGCGTGTGTCTTTCCAATAAAACACAAAATCAACGTGCCCACCGTTTAAGCTTGATTCACGAACGTGTATCCACTGAGACGGAGGAGCAACGTGCTCACCGTCTCAGCTTGATTCACGAGCGTCTATCCAATGAGACGGAGAAACAACGAGCTCATCATCTCAGCTTGATTCACGAAGGATGTCCCATGAGACGGAGGAGCAACGTTCTCACGGATTATAACTCGGCAAAGGGATAGTTTGGTGGTGCTCGAACAAATGTTGTAGGGTCCGACAAGGGTCAAGTGCTGGCGATAAAACATTTTCAAGATGGCAGATCTAAGATTTCGAGCAAAATCTTAGTTGCTCCAATCCGTCTGAATTTTTTTTATCCCGGGGTTTTTGGAGTCCCCGATTACGATTTGGAGGTCGATTTGTTAGGGTGAAATCTTGCAACTGAATTTTAAAAGTACACCTTGGTTGGCTTCATATTATGACTTTTGTAATTTGGCGAGATGGGCGTCAAAAGCTCCGAATTCGAACCCGGAACTGTGTTTCGTTGCACAAGTCTGTGCAATTTGTGGCGAAATATAGCCAGGTTCTGCTGAACGAGGGATGTTGCTATTTATATTATGCTGGGCTTGCACAGTACACAAAATGCAGGGTAGTACTGTCGACCATGCCGTTGTCTATTTACTCGTTTGATTCAAAGATCTTCGCTGCTGGTCAAGCTTACGTGGCCTGAGTAGAGTCAAGTAGAGTCAAATCACTGGAAGGTCTCCTTATTGAATAACTAGACTGTGCTAAATTAACACGCAACAATGACGCGTTAAATGAAATGAACTTCCTTAGAAATATGTCCAGTGTCCAGCGGTAACTCAAAATAAATTAATACTAAAAAATTATTTCTAAGCACAAGCTTTAAAAGCTCTAAAAAGAAGAAAATAAACTTTTAATTAAATTGAACCCATCAATTTATTACATTACACAATTTATATGATATAAAATCTTGTCGCGAGATTTACCTAAAAGTGCGTTTTAATCTTATATAGACCACCTAAGGGTAACTTTGATGTATTCTTTTCTCATTTCTGCTCATTAATTAAATTTGCTCTTAAAAATAAACATATTCTTTTTGTGTGTGGAGATCTAAATATTGATTTTTTCGACTAGTTTCTTGACTAGTTTTAATTTAAATATAACTTCAATGACAACGACTAGGGTGTATACTATAATAAACTAGGCAATACAACTTCCACTAAGGTAAATTATATTATAACAAGTGCTAACACCAAACAATGTATACCTAATGTTTATGAAGCTAATATTAGTAGGGTACGTATACTGGCGGCCATTTGAAAGTGCACGACTCTTATATCAAATTTCGTTATATTTGATCTTTGTAAAACTGACTTTGAAATTTGAGGTTCATGTGATGTATCATTATGACATTCACGATTGTCTAATTATTACTTATCAAAATTAAAAAGTGTATTATTATTTTACCAAAAAAATTCCAAATTAACAAAGAACGTCCCAAAAATGTTCAAAATAAACTAAATTATAAAAATGAAGTTACGCGAGTAGGTCTGTATAAAATTAATATTTCGTCCAGGCGCCATTTGAGTCTATCACACCTTGTAATCGACGTCTCATTGATGAAATAGTGTCCTCGTGTAATCTACGTTGATATTATCCCAAGCATTTTCAATTGTTCCCCACAATTCTGCGGCATTTGCTGGGCGGAAATTATTACCAGGTCTCTTATAAATATTCTTAACAATCATCGACCATGCATTTTCAATTGGGTTTAGGTCGGGCGACTTTGAGGGCCAAGGTAGCACGTTTATGTTGTGTTCATTAATCCAGTTAGTTACAATTCTTGATGTATGAATTGAGCAATTATCTTGCTGGAAAATAAAATTCTGAGGATACGATATAATGACGGACGGCAGCATAATATTGTCCAATATGCGTATGTAACTCTGTCCGGTAAGGCGCTCTCCTATCCTCCAGCAAACACCGGGACCTAGGGAACTTATCCATGCCCAAACATTGATGGAAAAACGTCCACTCCGGTCAGTAGGTTTAATATACCTCTCTTCATACCTCGATTTCTGAGGTCGGTAGAAGCGGATGGAACCATCATGACATGACTGAAAGACCTTTTCGTCGGAAAATATGACATTATTCCAAAAGTCGTCAGGCCTACCGACAAACTGGTTGGCAAAATTAAGACGTTGTTCTTTATGCCTTGGCTCCAAAAATACCTTATTTGCTGCCGCATAATTTCGTAACTCTGAACCCTTCACCCGCCGCCTTGCAGACCTCACAGATCCAGGATACTCCGTTTCGAAACAGGCCGTCACTGCTGTTTCAAAGGGATTCGTTCTAAGATGGTCTAGGAAGAGGTTGTCTTGCTCCACAGTGCTTATTTTACGTCGCCCTCCGCCATGCACGTAGCGAACGTTTCCTACTGAATTCCATTTTTGTTTGAGTTTCAATATACAACTCTTACTCACATTTAGCTCATCTGCAACTGCCTGTAATGACCAATCATTTTCAAACAATGTAACAGCTCGCATTTTTTCAGGTTCAGTTAACCGCGGCATTTTAAAACTTCAAAACTAATAAAGTGGTTTGTAAATTACGGAGTTAATTACTGACATTTGTTTGAAGTTTCAAATAAGTGTCAAAATTAAATATAAAAAGATCACATTACAATATCAAAAAAATCGTGCACTGTCAAATGGCCGCCAGCGTACTAACTTCATTAGATTTAGAGATACACCTAAAAAAAATCTAGAATATTTGGCATCTGTTTTGAGTTTAACAGACTTCAGTAAGGTGTATATGAGCTGTGGTATAAATTTGAGTTTGGAAACTTTTAAGGGGATGAAAAAAAATAAAATATGATTCCGTGGAAGTCCTGCCCATGTAAAACTTGTAACCATACAGTTCAGTCAAAACCATGGGTAACTAAGGATATTAAAGGACTCTCAGAGTGTCCTAAAATCAGTGTCCTAATATAAAAAACATAAAATTTGCCATTTTGTCCTAAAAACGTCCAAAACCGAAAATATCTGTCGTAAAATTCATCAAATTGGCCAAATGAAGAAGTACCTAATTCATTTCATATCTTATAATAAGCACACGTACACGAGCATTCGAAGAAGAAGGATATGACTACAGACTACTTCTCTGAATCTGTGGAATGACAAAAGAACCTATGTTTTGTTGGCAGGTATCGTGATGTGAGGGTAGTATATACCTAGTCCTATATTCATATCACGGCAGGTTGCGAATTGAAATGCAATTAAATTAAGAATTAATACATGCAAAGAAAAGTATTACAAGCTTTCTCAGCTTGTAATGTAAATAACTATTAAAAACTAAATAAAAAGTTTACTCCTAGAGAAGGTTTATTATAGTGTAGAGGACTTTTTTAATGATAATTTTGTGTAAATCTGTTTTGTGTTGTTTGTTAAACTTACATTGTGATTGTAACATCAAACTGTGTTCTATACATTTATATGTCTAAAGGATTAATAAAGATTTAGTTATTTTTTTACGTGTATATTTAATCAAGAATACAATATGTAACTTGATTTTAACATAAGTAATTCTAAGAAAAAAATAATGTTTTTTTATTTAAGCGACAATAAATTGATGGGTTTAATTTAATTTATTAAAGCTTATTTTCTTCTTTTAAGAGTATTTATATAAGAGCTTGTTTTTAAAAATGTTTTTTTACTATTAATTCATTTCTGTATATCATTCGTTTGATTCCCTATAATTATAAGTGAGCCCGAGCCTCGCTAGGACCTTCGCAATTAGCTGGAATTATTGTAAAAACTTAATCAAGCCGCAGGAGTGACGAGCGCCTAAAGCCGCGTCGCCACACGGTCGAAATTCCCTTGCCCGCCAAACAGCTCCTGGTCTTATCCTAGCAGGTAACTTGGCCCCTATACTAGGAGCTCTTAAGACCCACGTCTCAGTAGGCAGAGCCATACGGTGCTCGTGAGGGGTGCAGGGGACACCATGGTTTCCCGTTCTACACACTACTTGTTAGAACCATTGGGCTACCAGCCATAGTTTAGTACAGAAGCAAAATATAACTACCTCTTCTTCACTTTGCAACGGACAAGTTACTCGATGGTATATACTCTTGGTTTCGTTTTTCGGAGATTTCCACCACGACCAGCCACAGCACTCGACGACTGTTAAGGTTAGTGAAACAATTCAGTGTTTAGCAAGTTTAAACTCGTTCTGGTATTTCGCGAAAATTATTTATAGAGTTTTCGATCGTTTTGCCGAGATCATCGTTTTCCGGCGCAAGTGTGTTTAATTCACGGTAAAAATCACGGCGATTATGCTGTGTCCCACTCTTTCTAGGAATTGTAAAAGCTCCCAAGCCAGCGCGTAATCCGGTAGCTCAGAACGAGCCGAAGGCGTAACTCGGTAGCCGGCTCACGTGCCTAAACCGCGTTCGATTTAGCTTTTTAAGACTGAATAACGATGTGGAAACGAGCGGTTTTTTCGGCCGCGGATTTTTGTCAGGTATTTTTCATAACATATTTTAATCGTAGGCGGTCATGGCATAAATATTTGTTTTAACTCATGAAAATTGTATTTACCAGATAATTTATTAAAAATCCTTTTAATATCGCAAATTTAGAATGGTTTTTAAATAATCTAATTAATGTTTTGCCACGCTTTTTGTGAATAGCTAAATTACAATTTTTTAAAATGTTGCAAACATTCTAGTCCATTCATTTTAATTTGTAATAGGTACTTTAATAGCAAAACTATTTTTTAACTGTTTGCATAAATAATATAGATAAATAATGTACAATTATATATTCATAGACTGTGTTGCTTGATTCGATTCTTACTGATATTTTTTGGTTACATTTTGCTATTATTACATTTGCATGATATTATTTATCGTTAATAACACACCACAATAGAACGTATTTTTTTATAAAGTAATTTTGTAACCATAATTTTCGTTTAAAAAAAGTAAGAATATTTTTGTATCGATTATACTACCTACTATGTAAATACTACAGACTTTTGTGTGGGTTTAATGTAGAAGATTCAAAATGTTGCAAAATTTATAGCAATTTTGATCAATTTTGATAACATATTTTCTATTTTCATAGGGTGTTTCATAGGGTTACCTCTTGAAAAATATTTTATTGCTATTAACTCAATATTATATCCAACTTAATAAATATGAATAGCAAATAACTTGCAAAAATATATAAACCAGGGTGAAATATACGAAATTTCAAAATAATTAATACGTAAGTCCATTTCACTATTTCTTTAAATCCTTATGAATTTTTATAGGTATAGTCTGATGTTTTCTAGCACATAGCTAGGAAAAATAGTTAACAACAGATTCTACAAAATTAAGCATTTTAAAGTTTCATGATCATCTTATACAGTGTAGACGAAAAGTCTAGAACACACGAAATATCTCCCGAAATAGTGTAATTTTGCAAAAATGTCACGTCGATTTTTATTTTGCCATCTTTTGAGAGCTATCCAAGTCCATTTCACTATTTCTTTAAATCCTTATGAATTTTTATAGGTATAGTCTGATGTTTTCTAGCACATAGCTAGGAAAAATAGTTAACAACAGATTCTACAAAATTAAGCATTTTAAAGTTTCATGATCATCTTATACAGTGTAGACGAAAAGTCTAGAACACACGAAATATCTCCCGAAATAGTGTAATTTTGCAAAAATGTCACGTCGATTTTTATTTTGCCATCTTTTGAGAGCTATCCAAGTCCATTTCACTATTTCTTTAAATCCTTATGAATTTTTATAGGTATAGTCTGATGTTTTCTAGCACATAGCTAGGAAAAATAGTTAACAACAGATGCTACAAAATTAAGCATTTTAAAGTTTCATGATCATCTTATACAGTGTAGACGAAAAGTCTAGAACACACGAAATATCTCCCGAAATAGTGTAATTTTGCAAAAATGTCACGTCGATTTTTATTTTGCCATCTTTTGAGAGCTATCCAAGTCCATTTCACTATTTCTTTAAATCCTTATGAATTTTTATAGGTATAGTCTGATGTTTTCTAGCACATAGCTAGGAAAAATAGTTAACAACAGATTCTACAAAATTAAGCATTTTAAAGTTTCATGATCATCTTATACAGTGTAGACGAAAAGTCTAGAACACACGAAATATCTCCCGAAATAGTGTAATTTTGCAAAAATGTCACGTCGATTTTTATTTTGCCATCTTTTGAGAGCTATCCAAGTCCATTTCACTATTTCTTTAAATCCTTATGAATTTTTATAGGTATAGTCTGATGTTTTCTAGCACATAGCTAGGAAAAATAGTTAACAACAGATTCTACAAAATTAAGCATTTTAAAGTTTCATGATCATCTTATACAGTGTAGACGAAAAGTCTAGAACACACGAAATATCTCCCGAAATAGTGTAATTTTGCAAAAATGTCACGTCGATTTTTATTTTGCCATCTTTTGAGAGCTAGGTAATTTATCCAGTGGCGTAACGCTGAGCTGGCAAAATAATTATATTTTTTGTAAATGGCTACCCGCATTTTTTATCTTCAGTTTACAAGGGCACCTTCTTCTGCATACTGTAGCATGAAAAAGTATTAGGTCGCATAAAAAAATCGAGATAAACGCAATCGAAATATAAAAAAACCTATTTATTAATGTAAATTATAAAATTAAATGAAACATATATGCTAAGTAACCCAATAAGAAAAATTCAAGTGAGGTAAGGTCTGGAGAGCGAGGAGGCCATTCTATAGGGCCACGTCGACCTATTCATCGTTGTGGAAAAATATTATTTAAGTACGAACAGAATGTCTTCGCAGAATTTATTTTGTGAAAGTTCTTGAGTTAAAATAACTTTATAAGGGACTTTATATATAACTTTATAATATAGAAATCCATTTCTATGGAAAACATTGAGCACGGTAGAATGCCATAAATTCATATCTTAACCAACATGACTGTAGAATGTGGCTGTAGCAAAAATATTCGAGATAAGTGCAATCGAAATTTTAAAATATAAAAAAACGTAGATATATAGAAAATCCAGATTTCACCCTTTTTCAGTTCAATGTTTTGCATAGAAATGGATTTCACCCTTATAATGTTATTTTAACTAGAGAACTCTCACAAGATTACTTCGACCGTAGAGTGGTATTTTGCGAAGATATGCAAATGCAATAGTAATGACAATACGTTTGAAAAAAATATTGTCTTCTCAGATGAAGCCAATTTTTTCTGAATGGAAGTGTTAATAAACAAAACTACATATATTGGGCTACACAAGATCCACGACGGATGCAGGAAGCACATACACAATATCCCAGGAAAGTTAACGTTTGGGCTAGGACCATATTTTTTTGATGAAAACTTAAACGGTGAAAGGTATTTGGATTCTGTTGCAAGAATCCAAATACTCTGTTGCAAGAATGATTTAATCCCAACGTTAATACATTTATATCCAAATGAAAATAACCAAATATACCTTCTAATCACTAGGGCCGTCCGGTTCGTACTTACATAAATGATATTTTTCCTCAACGATATGGATAGGTCGACGTTGCACTATAGAGTGGTCTCCTAGCTCTTCAAACCTACACCCACTTGATTTTTTTATGGGGTTACTTAAAAAGTAAATTAAAAGGCCAGAAAACGTAGACTGTTTAAAAGAACGAATTCAGCAAGAAATACTAAATAGTAAATGGACAACAATTTGAACACCTTCTTAGTTAATATCTCTGTTTTATTTAATTTTATAATTTCAATTAATAAATAGGTCTTTTTATATGTTGAAATTTCGAATGAATTTATCTCGAATTTTTATTTATGCGAGCTAATAATTTTTTTATGCTACGATATTCAGAAAAAGGTGCTCTTTGAAACCAAAGATTAAAACATTGGAGTAGCCATTTAAAAAAAATATAAATATTTTGCCAGCTCAGCGTTACGCCACTGAACAAATTATCTAGATGGCAAATTCAAAATAAAAATCGACGTGTCTGACCATTTTTGCAAAAGTACACTATTTCGGGAGATACTTCATGTGTTCCAGACTTTTTGTCCACACTGTATATAGGTAAATATGTGTCTGATATTTTTAAACCAATATATTCAGGTTCTATGAATGTGAGCCTCGCTGCTCAAATATAATGTCACATAAAAATATCACTGTATTACTTATTCATATATGTGAACGGCTTCAATTCAATAAATCGTACATTATTCTGAAGAGCTTCAACAAAAGCGAAAGAACTTATTAAACTTCTTAATGATTCGCTTCTGTATATATCCAAATATACATGTTTAATTTGAGTTAGTAGCAATAAATTGTTAAATATAAATTAAACAAATATGTTTTAATATTTTACATTATTTACTTATCCGGTATTCCGCCGCCTAGAATTTACAATCATCAAATCATAAACTGTTTTCGTCAAACCTGGTAATTGAAAACACAATAATGTTCACCCTGAAATAGCAGATGTCAGTTTATTTATTTCCATTGTCAAAAATTGGTATTAGACTTTATTTAAGTCGTCCCATATCTTCGAAATGTCGTCCCATGCTCCCCAAATCTGAACCATAGTCAAACATATTGATATATATTTTACTACTCACCAGTAAATTAATAGACATACTTGTTTTTGCCAACATTTTGCTTTGACTAATTTTTTTGTCGTATATCGAACAAGCGAAATAAGAAAATTAACCCCTATCGCGAAGCAGCAGTGGTAAACTTGAGGTACTACAACGAATTTTGAGATAAATACAACAAGTGTGTCAATATCAGTGTCAGTGTGCGATGGATTGAACCTGCGAATGTGTCCATTTGCCAGCCATTAAACGTTTTTCAGGTCGTTCAATAAATGTCTTAACACGTTTTAGACGAGTTTTAAAATAGTAAATTCTATTTAAATGCGGTCTTGTATCAATGTTATCGTTAACAAAACCAGCAATTCTTTAATAAAATACCTATGTATCTTTAACTGTAGCACCTGACATACAAATATATGATTTGATGATACAGAATGATATACAGAATGCTGTTGTAAGCTCTATCGAGGACCACGGAGATAAACTGAAATGGACATCGAAAGTATTTAAAAAGTGAAATTTTAAAATTCACTAGCGACGGTAACTGATACAGGTTCTGAAGCTATTCACCGTACAACTCAGGCTTACTTCATGCAAAATAACATTCCTATAATAACTGTTAACGTTTTTCATGTTTATATACTACGAGAACAAACCTTATTTTGGTTATATCCATACCCCAATAATACCTGTTGTATTATCATATCTGGCTGTCTACAGTATTGGGTCTTATTGTTGATAGAAGCGAAGTTGTAAAGATAATGCCGTCGCTCGTATGTTTCCATGCACAAATATTTGAAATCCCGATAACATTCTTTCTGTCGTTTATTCAAACCTAGCCCACAATTTTTTTAATATCCACTTCTGTTTGCTTAAGTTCCGTTGCGACATATGGCATGGAACTATAGCTGGAATTGAAAATAGCAGTGTTTTTCTGCTACACACACATGTACAGAATCATGAGATAGTTGAGATAGATAACTTTTTTTTGGATAACTTTTTTCCGCACTTTTTTCGCACTTTTTGAAAAAACGGTTAGTCCTATACACAAAAAAATTGTCATAACCTTTTTTGTGTAGAATTGATATGGCAATATTTCTTATATTTTTTTCCAAATACCAATGGTTACTTAGATAAATTTTAAAGTGTTTGCGATATCGGCCATTTTGTTTTTCGCGCGCAGCACTGGAACGCATGATTTTCGAGAGTGCAAACATTGAAAATGTTTCTTTAAAGTCAAACGAAGAGATTGAGCCCCTTCCCACACTTGCATCATGAAGGAGCCCACGGGAGGCATTTGACAGACTCCATTACAGTATTTTATGTCCAAATTAAATAAAATATTTTAAACAAAACCTACTAATAAAATCTATTCTAAAATATGCACTAAAAAATAGCTATTTCATTCTCTCCGCTACGAAAGTATACTTTTCCGTTTTAAATAGGTATAGCGAAAGCGAAAGTAAAACATATGCTAGGTTATCGGTTGCTAAGTATGAAAAACTTTCGTGTCCTGGACAACGAAAAAATAAAAACGTCAAATTAGTAATGTCAAATGTTTATTTAGAGTGGAAATTAAATGTAAAGTACAATTGTTGTATGTTCCTGAAAGATTTAACGGTAAATGTTGATTGAAATCGTGTTCGAAAGCAACGTCACTGGAAATGTTCACTTGTTTGTCGATTTGCGTAACATTACCATTAAATTCTGTGTCTGAATGTTTGCCTTGCTGAATAAATAGATATCGATTTTCCGGGCATGATTTCACTGTGAGAATGGTAGGTATTGATAGTAAATTCAAGTAAAAACTACCATTTAAATAAATCGTACATTATTCTGAAGAGCCTCAATAAAGGCGAAAGAACTTGTGCAACTTCTAAATGATTCGTTTCCGTATATACGTCTAGATACGTAACGGGTAAGTATCTTCTTATATGTCCGTGTGTTGTAATTGAACTGTACCTAAATGGCTGGACTGATTTTTATGACGATTAAGTTGATTCGAGAATGGTTTTCAGCTTGACAATTTCATCCGACAGAAAGCATTTATTTAATTAATTTAAAAATCTACAAGTCAGGGTTGACCGGCGCATTCGCCATTTCTTCTGGCATATCTGGGTAAGTTCCCCGGAATATCTTCAGAATTCAAGGACCGAAGTCAATAAAAGTAAAATTGATTCATAAATGACAGAGTTCTGAGGTAACGAACATACAAAAAACATACAGTTGAATTTAGAACCTCCTCCTTTTTTGAAGTCGGTTAAAAAAATGGTTTCTCAGGATACAAAACGCTATTTTTTTTAAATCATATCTCGAGAATAGACACCACCACATTAAATACTTTAGTCAGCAGACTGTAGATTTTATATCTACATCGGGTGTACTACAAGGCCCTGTGCTAGGACCGGTATTTTTTCATATTTTCATTAATGTTACCTTGGTGTAAATTGCCTATTGTATACGCACGATATGAAGTTGTACAATAAGGTAATTGGTGTAAAGGATTGCCTGGTTTTACAAGTGAAATGTTCTAACATTTTCTAAGAAACTTCTGCTTATCGAATTTGATTACACTTTAGAAGAATCAGTCCTTACCCGCCCACTAACATTCCGTGACCTCGGTATAACTTTTGACAGTAAACTGTCCTTCTAAATGTACGATATTTTAACCAAGCTGTGCGAATTTTCACCCTGTGTTGTAGGAATCTTACATCGATCGCAGACGGTGTGTTTTCAGCACTTTACATTGGTATATCTGTAATTTATTGTTATATATTATCTCCAGCAGGATAATCGAGACCAATTCTCGTTTCATCTAAGAATAAACTCGGATTAGTACATCGTTTTTGACCTTGTTCTGGCTCTTCAGTTATACTGAAAAAAAATGGTCCAGGAGTTTAAATTGGTTTTTAATGTTCTTGACCACTTTTTCGAAAATCCATTTCAGAATCAAACGGTGGTAGTTGTTTTCAAATCAGAATGTCGGCGTAAATCCTGAAACTCGCAAGACAAACGCAACACAAACGCAACTGAAACCAGTAGGAAAATCTCGTCTCGGAGTCGGTCGTAGGTAGCCGCTGAAATTCATTATTTTAATAAGCTAAATTCCTAAACAAAAGACAATCGCGCGCAGCGTCGGTACCTATATTGTCGGTAGCTTTTGTTACGTTGTATGGTTCACGGTAACTTGATATTTAATATTTATGTGTCTACCGTCTGAGCTCTTTGTCATTTTCTACGGTACATACATATATACATACTGTATGCATATTCTTTGTTGGACTATAAAATATGCTAAACAAAGTCATTTTAATGCTACGAGCACATCAGGCAGGTAAAAACTCAATATTTCACCATATAATAAAATAAAATAATTATGTTTTGAAAGTTGATCCGAAAAATTGTTGTTTTTCGTCTAACCCGCTAAACGTGGAAAGTTTTTCGCAATGCTTGATACTTTTAGGAAAGTGTTCTGCAGCTAGCTCCATGAATTGCATTCGCTCTGTGGTTTAGAAAGTTAAAAAAATAATAATTTGTCGCCGATGTGTCGTCTCTCCAAAATATTCTAAGTGACATGGTCAGTTGCGTGAAGTTCTTTATAATAAATACTATATCACTAAACATCAATATTACTAAGATTCAAATAGGTATCTATAATGACATTGGACTTTGGGGATGATTATTTGAACCGAACTAATCACTAGAGACCTGGAACCTGGAGACGATTGCTGATACCGAGCAATCGAAACGTTGCGAATAATCATCGCCAATACAATGGTGTTCGAAAGACTGGAAGTCTATCTTACATTATGTTCAGGTAAATTCAAGTGTCTTTTATCCAAAATTTTAGCAACTTTACCAATACATTTTTTTGGCCATGATCGCTTGGATAATCCTAATGAATTGAACGGTTGAAAAATTGAATTATAAAGAATTGTGGTGCTGTTTTATCCCAAGAACTGCCTTCGCATTTCAAGATGTTTGGTACTTGATATAGTACCAAACTGTTATAATCAAAAGTTATCAAAAGTCCGGCTCTGTTATAAAAATTGTTATAAAAATCAAAACACTATCTTAAACAAAATATAAAATACTTTTGAAAATAACAAAAAGAGTAGCCTAAGCTACTCTTTATAACATTAGCTATCTGGCAGTGAAAGTCCCATCAAAATCGGTCTAGCCGTTTGAGATGACAAACAGACACATCAATTTTATTTCTTTGCATATGTATATGTATCGTAATTTGTTTTGCGCGGAACCCAAATTCTTTTTCTAAAATAAAAGTATGTTACGTCACTCCTTATAATATTAGCTATCTGCCAGTCAAAGTCCCGTAAAAATCGGTCCAGTCGTTTCGTAGGTTAGCCGGAACAAACAGACATACAGACAGACAACAAAAATTATTTTTTTTTGTTATAAGTACCTAATACTTTTTCATACGCATTTAGTAAAAATCCGTTATTTTGACATTACAGACACATCAATTTTATTTATTTGTATATGTATCGGATTTTAATTTTTTTTGCGCGGAACCCTAATTCTTTTTCTAATATAAAAGTAGCCTACGTCAATCCTTATAATATCAGCTATCTGTCAGTGAAAGTCCCGTCAAAGTCGGTCCAGTCGTTTCGGAAAATAGCCGGAACAAACAGATAGACAAAATTATAAAAAAAAGTTTTTTTTGTTATAAATATGGATTTAGTAAAAGCTATTAATTTGACATTACAAACAAACACTTCAATTGTATTTATTTGTTTAGATATGGTTCATATAGCTCAACAAGATTTTAGTTTGTTTAGTTTTTCTTTCTCTATGGACAGTATTGATGTCCGATAGCCGTCCTTGTTCCATAGAAGTTCTAAGATATTTTATGACTTTTAAGTTTGAAAATCTAAATTCTCTGCCAGTGCTAATAACGAAACATAATGCTTGTAACGATCTTGGTAATATTTACTATGCGATTAGAGAAGCTTAATTTTATATCGAAGGATGCACCTCTTTCACTTCATAAATACAATTATCTAAGTGTACCTATAATATACATATATGGTGTATTCATATTTAATGGTGTTAAATATTCTGTGAAACGTCATGATTTTGCTTGATCAGTATTCAGAATAACACACCAGCCACTCAAACAAATCAAATCTTGCTGCAGTAACTTGATATAACGTAAAGTTTTAATCTCCCCAAATACCTTCATATCATCAGCAAAAAGCTTCTATAGCAATAATAGTAAAGGTCACAAGTTTGTCCCCTGTGGTACTTCTGATGTTGCAGTCAATGTAGAAGATATGATACCATCAATTTCAACAAATAGCTTCCTCCTACACAAATAAGACCTAATTAATGGCTTCTCCAGAATGATGTTAATTTCTTTCCATAATTCAACTCAAAAAGTGACTACAGCTTCCGAAGTTAGACCATCTCCGGAATGCCCATCAGGTCAGTTCCATATTAGCGAAAATATACATACAACGTCCGGTGCATAATGCGCAGTAATAAAATCGTAGATTGGGCTACTACTCGAGCCTCGGCATCAACCGAGGGTAATTAACAGTTTCCTGCTACGTAACCGCTGCCTACTGGTCGATGCGTGGCGTCGCCAGCAGAAAACACTGGTTATTCCTGTTAGGCGCGAGCGAGCTCTAGATCGCTACCTGTCTTACGGACACCCCGCTGAGCTGCTACTGGTTATATAATGCCAGGTGGGGATCATATAAGTACCATTGGGTGCAATCCGAAAACAATCGCGGTGCTACTGGGTACCGGCGGCACCAATTAAACGCGCGGCGTGTCGGGAACCACCGTGCAACGTGTTACCCCTCGGCGGTTTTCTACCAATGTGGAAATGTGTTATTACCATTAATTGTTATAATCCAGATCGCGGCGCCGGCCAATGGCGAGTTGCATCCGGGGAAAATGGAGGCATCATGATAACTGGGTTCCTTCAATTGCTTTATAATGCATATTTATTCTTCATGACCGCAGCTGAACTTTTGGTAGTTATTTTATCGTATATTAATTATTTAAATTTACCTAATTTGTTTTGGATTCTTAATACTTCCTTGAGAGAAAATCGTAAAGAAATCGTAGATACTAATTATGTCGTTGACAACGCTATTCTACTTAGTACTTAGCAACACTCTCATTAAGCAAATATTCTCTATATACCTAAAGAATTTTTCGATAAAACTGATGATATCTTAAGTAAAAATGAGCCACATTTGAAAAGATTTTTTTTTGCAAAATTAGGATCCATTTCAAGTGGCTTTAAACTCCAAGTGCAGCAAATTCTCGGCACCGACGATGGTCCTGGGGCTTAAGTTTCTTCCTTGCTTTAATTTTACCGAAAATTCTTGAAGAAGTTCTTACTTTATTTGTAATACATTTTCAATGTTTTCTTCGGCTACTTCGACCGTCGTCCTCCATGCCGTTACAATATTTGCATATCTGCTCCACCATCGGCAAGAAACGTTGCAAAAGTTCTTCCGAATGTCTGGTGTAATTACTGACATTTGATTTTTAGATATCCTGCAATTTTCTTAGTAACATATAGAAATTATTTGTTCCTACTGCCTGGACATTACCTTTACCTTTACTGTAACAAAATACTAGTCTACGGTTTTCAATATGGTCTGCGCAAGTTCATTGTTATTTCCATCTATGAAATAACTGTAAACGTCCTCTTCATCTTTGTGTAGGTGTAATACAATGTCACAATTAAGAAGTACCAGCATCTTCGACATCGCGTCAACATGCACCACTTCAAGATGCACCATGGAGAGCAAAAATCAATGCAATTTTCATAAAAAGAAAGGATTCATGGTCAGCTGCAGTCACAAACATTCCGTTATGATCAGTTGTCAAAATGTCTAAATCATATTGACGCTTGAGTTGCTTGCATAAAGCAACTTTGAATAAATAGAAATGTTCATATTTTCTTTAATTTGTAACTTCAACATAGAATAACTTGACCACAAAGTTTAAGACTTTAGACTTTTAGACTGCATCAATACAAAGAATGAGTACAAAGAATCATATTTGACACTAACCTTCTCGTGAAAGTAAGTTAATATATTTTCATCATATCCAAGCAGTTTTATATCTGTTCTCCACTGACCAAATAATCTGTAACATTGTTCCTATTTATCTTCTGAGTTGTTACCTACGTCGTGCAATATTTTCAGCAAATTTACAAACTAGGTATATTAAACGTCTACATGGCGCAATACTTTTAGCGAATTTACATACTATATTAAACGTTTTCTCCGAAGTAACTTTTGTAAGAAACGTTAACCACTATAAGAAACATTTTCATGTGTAAAAAATCATAAGAAACGGTTTTAGATGGAACATGTGCTAAAGCATTTGGATCCTGCAATTATTTTTATGTTCCCAAAGGAAACTAATTTGCAGATTTTGATAAACGTTTATAAAAGTGTTCCTGAATAAATTGTTACCAATATGGCGCTATATTTTCACCAAATTTATAAACTATATTAAACGTTTTCCCCGAAGTAACGTTTATAAGAAACGTTAACGACTACATGAAATGTTTTCATCTGTAATTTGTAATTTGTTAATATTCATATCGTTTTATTAAAAATGTTTTTGTTTACCTATAACTTCTGCTTTTAGTAAAGGTATTTTGAAACTAGGTAACGTTAATATTTGAAGGCAAATTTGATTCATAAAATTTTATTAAAGACATTTAACGATTTATAAAAACGTCTTCTAAATGTTTTTGCGTAGGAAAATTGTTTATATACTTATAATTATTATGTAAATATATTCAAAAATTTCGCAAATGTATAATTTATATTAGACACTGGCATACGTATGAGGTATACATTTTGAGAAAATTAACAAATTTGAGTATATTGAATAGTAATTTGTATTATAATTTTTTTTAGATTTTCGAGTCAATATGCCATAATCCTTTTATGCTTAGTCCTCATATATTTTTATTATAATAAGTCATACTAAGAATTGTATATACGATTTTGGTGGCAACATATGACGAACATTTTGGATGCTTTACCCTTTTTTTCGTGATGAAAAATGGGCGATTTTCCATGAATAATATAAATCTCACAAATTAATCGTCTTTTAATAATGTAGATTTTTATTAAACATGTTTTTATTTATAACCGTTGATTGACAAATGGCTTTCAGTTTTCAGAATACAATATTTTGACATTTCTTTAAATGACATGATTGACTGATTTTTATAACCTCTCAACGTTTTTCTGTGGTAAAATTAAGTACCTACATCGTTCCAAAGGCAGACGGTTTGAGACACTTATTTGCCGTGCCACGATTGAACCGAAAAACCTGTCGAAGTCGTCGCCGTCTACCGCGCGATCCACCTTACATAACCCTAAAAACAATGGATAATTATGTTTTGCAATATTTTCCATCTCGAGCCATTGCCTCCTACTCGGGACTTGCTATTAAAAAAATGATCAGTCGAAGTGCCCAGACAATGGTGAATATCAATGGGGTCCGTAACAATGAAAGGCGGGGTACACCATCATTGGTTTTATTAGCATAAATATATGTTATGTTGTCCGCTTTAGTTCGCCGGTGACATTTCCAGGGTGTGCCCTTCGGCATTATCAAACTGGCCCGATCAAACAGAGTGATTTAAATATATTTTTTTGTTATCCACCGACCTGACGAGAGCATTACCATCTTGGGAAGTGTGAATAATGCATCGGTAAATTTTTAATCAATCATCCGCGTAATGGGCATTTGAATTAATATATCAGTGTCATCCGCCTTAAGGTTAAAAAATATAGCGGGCTTTATGATGAAAATTAAGCCAATTTGTAAGATGCCGGCCCACGTAAAGTTGAAATTTTAATACTAAACACCCCACAGGATATTCTAGTGTTAACTATTTATATTTCATCACATTTTTCTTGGCTGTTATTGATATTATTAAAATATAAAACTTTCTTTTAAGTTAGAAAGCATGCCCTTTTATCAAAAGAAAGTTAAACCAAATTTAAAGTCTTATGATAATAGGCGTACGATTTCCAGGGTTTCAAAGGGAGCTCTCTAACTCAAAGTCTAAGTCAAAAATAACTGTAAATTTGCAATCTCTATAGTACTATTTTTTTGAACGTAACCAATGAGATTTATAATTTTTTTTGAAAGGCTTTTGCGCTTTCAATTCTCAACGCAAAGTACGCCATTTCCGATGATGACATAATTGTCATCCATTGCCGCTTTAAAGCGGCAATAGTGTCAATTCCCGCTCGCTTCTTTATTATAAAATCCTTAGCAGGCGCTTTTGTCAGTCAAAAATGACACATGAGAAATGTAGCTAACAAAAAAACTTATAAAAAATCGGTTCATATATAAACATATGTCAAATACATACAAGAACACACTATATTAAGCGATTGTAGAAAAAATGTTGTATGTATTACGAGCACAAACTGCCATTGCCGCTTTTGAAAGATAAATTTCTTTCGCAAGCGGCAATGCAGTACTTTGCGCTCTTAACACACAAATAACTATTTATGATTGTCAAATAGACAGCAACGTATTGCAGGAATACATCGTAAATCATTTTAGAGAACGTGAAAGAAACTTTATTCTGCATAATTAAATGATGTGAATCCATAAAATGCTTTACTCTGCATTTTGTCAATTTTTTTCACAATGGGCTAGTTTTGACTCCTTAAAAACAAAAAGCACAAGTCGGTCCCTTGACTACAAAAGTTCAAGGGTAAGATGAGGCAAATTTTTTTCCAAATTTTCATGAAAATCGATGTTTTCGGATTTTATTCTTTTAAGGTGACCAACTATGTATATCATGCTCTATGTACTATGGGCCTCAGGGCCTTGAAGCTTGAGACAGTCATAATAAGGTTTCTTGTCCCCCAAAAACATAGAGCTACACCCAGAAAGCGACTCATGCGATGGGCTCCCGTTCTGAATATGGTCCCTGTGGTGGTGATTTGGTCGGATCACCAGGTAGTGGGTATACCACCGATGAATGGAGACACAGTTGGGCTACTTGGTATTAATTTATTCAACAGAGTACATTATCACATAGGCACAGCGAGACGTACAACGTTACACGCTTAAGTGCTTACTTGCCTCGACGCATCAATGCCTCAACGCATCAATACATCAAATCTAATTACACTGCTTTATATAATGTTCGACCAGGTCAGTACAATATGTACGTGACCCAGTTTAATTTAGTTGTTATAATAATGTTGTTTTTTAAGTCGACCTAGACCTTAAATATCCTAATTAGCATATTATTGTTTTATATATCTGACATTGTTTATTCGCTTATGCCGGAACGGTAATCAGAATAAGAATCCGTTAATTTGGATAATACGGCACTACAACTACACAACAACTGACTTGACGAAAAATAGTAGAATGTTTAAGAAGTAAGGGTCATTATCTTTTAGACACAATTTTTAAAAATTAAGGTAGTTATTATTATTATTATGTTAGTTTCCCTTGTTACCAAACTTTTTGAATTCCATATTTTGATTAGAATCGTTTTTTACTTTGGTATTTTTAATACTTAATTTTTGTTCAGTTTTTCTATCGAACAACACCAAAAATTTAAATGTAGTTTTTTCAGAGGCAAAGTTATTAGAATTCAAAATGTGCCACCAACAAAATGGGCCAAAAACAAAGTCCATATTATATTATATAATTATACAAAGTCCATATTATACAGGGTGACACAAAAAGTTTCCTCTTCTTCTAATTTTAAAACAAATTATGAAGTGGTCAAGCTGTTAACACTGTAATTTTGTCTGTATATTATTATCAAGCTACATATATATTCCTTCCGTTTCCTTTTTTTATTTACTACTATAACTATTTTTATAAAAGATACAAGGATTTTGAAAAAACGTTACATCTTGTGCTTTCTACGCGGTGGCGAAAAACCACGATATTTTTGGACTTTTTTTTAGTTTTTGGGTTATAACTCGTAAATAATGGATCCTACCTAAAAGGAGAAAGAAAATAAAATTTTGAAGTCCTGTATTTCAAAACCTATTAGTCGTACAAAACTGCACTTATCTTAGGAAATCTTATCGGATAAAAAATCTGAGATTATTTTTTTATGTCGGATTCATTATTTACGAGTTATAACCCAAAAACTAAAAAAAAGTCAAAAAATTACTTGGAGTTTCCTTGGGATTTTAGCAATTTCTATTTGACTGGCCTACTTATGCAGCTGATATGGATCCTAACAACATCAGATTTACTGGATTTTTTGAGAACTTTGCCATTTTTTGTTTAAGATATCTGGCCTAATAATAATAACTTTAAATTTAACAACACCGAACCTAACGAAAACGACTTGAAAACAAACTGGAAAAACCTGATCAACTAAGCACTGTTTGCCCTCAAAAATGCCCTCAAATAGGTTTCGAATGTAAGCCTTTTAATGTGCACTTTTAAGCTTATACCAGATCGTACTTTCCTCCCAAGAGCATACCAAACATATTCAATTGGGTTTATGTCTGGGCTTCGGGGAAACCATTACTGGTATATCACTCTAGGCTAAATACTCATTAACAATAATTCTTACAACATGCAGTCGGAATTATCATGCACCAACATAAAACGTACCCAACGAGCGGCCCAAAAAAAACAACACTTTCTAAAACGCCTCTTCTATAATAGGTACTTATCTTGCGCGCAGTCAGAAAAAGTCCCCTTATTTATTCTATGGTTAAAAACAATGTCAAATATTAAAAAAAATACGTTTAAAACTATATAATAATTTTTAGTCCCTGATGATGGTAAATGTACCGAAATGTATTTATATAGGAGAATAAAATAGTTTAATTTAATGTGAACTATAATTCCAAGAAAATACGTTCAAATAGATATTATTAAAGAAATAAATCAGAGTAAGAGTAAGAATTAGTAAGATTATGTCTAAAATATAGAATCCGCGATTTGACGGGGTATTGATTGATCGCAGGGATATTTTTATGTTCCTTAATTTTGTGGTTTTTGTTTATAATGTAACGTAACTGATGTTGCAATAATAAAAAATCGGAGCTAGCGTAATAATCTAGAATCATCTTATATGAAGCGCTACCCGAAGGCGAAGGGTTCGATTCCTGACAGGGAGGTGGGTGCGTGGTGAGACTCGAGATGCGATCCTCCAAAAATTACCAACAATAAGCAATAAATTATGCGAGACGATGGTAGAATCCAGCCGATGAAACCATTTACCGTTTCCCTCGCATTTAAATGCAAGATCACAGTAGGCTATAAAAACAAATTCCGAGACTATTTATCATAAAGATCGTCCATCAAAGACAGACTTTCTATAACAATTGCCACAGTCAACACCGCCTTCTCCGATTCCTTTTCGTTAGCTTATCGAGAATAGATCGAAACGCCGTCTTCCTCCAATACTGTGGAAGCCTCGGCGATAGACGAGGACGGAGGATTTGCAGAGTCATCCACTTATTAACATAATGTAATTGTTGTCATTCCTCCTGACACATTCCTTTGAATGTTTTATACTGAAAGTATTGTTCCGCCGGTTGTGATATTTTCCAGAGATATCGAGTGAGCCCTGAATATACCCGACGCCATATTGAAAAAATAGTGACGAGAAAAGTTTTTGGGCCATCCCTGGCAGTTAAATTAACGTAACAGAGCTTGCTTCCGAATCCACAGCTTTGCCGGCATTTTAAGGTTAGTTTTCGTCGATGAGGACTTTTGCGGCCGCCATTCATCTCGCAATGGTTCCTCGGCTGTTGCCGCGTTGAACGTTGTTTCGACGCCGTCTTTAAAATAACTTGCCAGAGAACTACAAATGCACAAAATCTGTCATTTTATGCCCGAGAATGAAAACCAAGTAGGAACTGTTTGTCTGTCTGAGTCTGCCGTTTGTGTCTTGCCTTTTCTTTTATAATTGCCTTCATTTTCTGCAAATACCAACTTTTTAATAACCCTTGAACCACAATATGTTTTTTAAATCCTTTGAACAGAAGTCATTAATTCTGGAAGTCTAAATTCAATAATTTTAGATATTTTTCTACAACCAATTGACATTACGTCTAACTAATTACAACTAATATTTTACGTCTTAATTCTAAATCTTCTCCGACTCTATCAATATTCTTTCTTCCTTGGCCAATTTTTAATAACCCATCTCTTTCCCATAAACGCTTTATATATTACCCATGTAGCCGGGCCATTTTAGCAAAAAAGTTCTAAATCAAAATGGAATCAACCAATCGACCTAATTTTTTTTGCCATTCGTTCCTGAAAATAAATAGAAAAAATTTGTGCGAGTGTTTCACTTCTAACGTTTCACTATATAAAATGGTCCTATTGATTGCTTGTTTCCAGTGGAATTTGCATTTCAGGTTGATTTTTAAGTACTTGGTCATCCGCTTGTGGTTGTCGAAGGCCCCATGAACAATGATTTGGGGCTGTTTGACTTCTTTTGGTTAGATTTCTTCTTCCTCGGGCTCCGTATCTTTACTAGTTTGGCCGGTGGGGGTCTCAGATATTTGGTTATCGTTGGTTTTGCCTGCCGTGTTCAGGCTTTGGAACTTGTTTTGCGTTTTTATTTTCACAGCGGATTTTGTAGCTGTGATGTTTGGTTTCTTGGATGTTGAAGGGTGTGTGAAGGACGTACCTTGCTCAGTGATACGATCTCTGCAAGTTTGCACACACATCACAATGACCGACAGGAGTACCCAGGTCCGGATTTATTAATTTGACACCTCTAAGCAAACGTATATTTGCCGCCCCGTGTCCCCTCCTCCACCCTGATGATTTATTACAAATTAAATTGCTTAAAAAATATACGATCATTAGCGAACAAATTGTTTATTGAGAGTAAAATCAATATTGTAATGTCAAAAATGACGTTTTTGAATAAATTTGCGAAGCAGGTTTTTTGAAATCTCTTGGTTTATTGTTTTGCATACTGCGGCCGGCCTTTACTTACGCGGCGCCAGTGTGGTGAACATAAGAAAATTATAGCTCTTTTAAATTATTTTAACTTGATCAATTTACCCTTTCTGTATGTTTATTTGTTTTTTAGTCATTTTTCTTTCCAAATTCTACAAAATTCAGCAATTTTATTGCATTACTAGAAATCAATAAATAGAAAAACATTTTTAACTCAATTTAAATGACAAAATCAGTCATTCTATTTTCCTTTATTCCCTATTTTTGTTACCTTTTAGGACCTGCATTTCCACGGGTTTTTCATTTTTACCCCCAGGCAAATTAAAATATCTCAAAGAGAGACAACAAAAATATTTACGAAAATTCAACTTCCTATTTATTTCCAACTTTTCGAAGACCATTTGGTCTACTGAAAACCCCAATGACAGATAATATGCCCCCCAGCGTAAAGAGCTGTCAATTTACTTCGCTTTCAATTTCCGTTTAACTTATTGCGCGTGGCTGTCTGGCTGGTCTCGGGCATGGCATTACCCTACTTTACTACGTAGTTTCGGACGTTTTTTCACTTGTACTATTTAATTTAAAATAAAATAAAATTTTCTTTTTTTCTGTTTCTTAGTGTGTCGTGCATTATAGAAATATAATTTTGCCGTCCCTTAAAATCTGCCGTCCTAGGCTGCAGCCTTCTCAGCCTATTGGGAAATATGGGCCTGGGAGTACCAGCGATAAGGAGGAGTAATACATTTCTTTTAGGAACTCTAAAAAAGTTCGTGCTGACTAGTAGATTTCACGGAAACTACAACGGAATTATATCAAGGACAAGCGAAGGAAAATCATTGATTACAATGCATTTTTAACATGACATTTATTGAAATTTATTATATGAAATTTATATGCACAACAATCACACACCCAATATACGAGTATACGTTATTGATTGATAATAGTGGCATGGATGGTGAGGTCAGATGTGAAGAAACGTTCAAAATGATGAAGGTTTAAAGAAATAGTTTCCAACAGTGTGTACTTATCTGGAATTTGATTTTTTAAGATATTAAATGGTGTATTTTGACAGTATCCTATGCAATATAAATGGTGTCCATTCTAGTCGTAAACGACTTTGTATCATATCGGACTCGGGCAGTAAAACCTTACCTATATGGGTACTGGACTGTTATGCAGATTTCAGAACCATGTTACATAGTCTCGGTATTTGTAAAAATGATTTACATGTGTCGTACATGTAAATGTGTTGTCGCCTGGCAAATTAGTGCATATTGACAAAATGTTTCCCTCATGCAACAAATGGCTGTGTCTATTAGTTGGGTTTTGTTTAACAAGAGGCAGGCACTCCTTGATTTATAAACCGACGAATAATATAGGGAATTGGCAGCGTTAAAAACGAACAATTGGAGGGAACTACTTCATAATTTTAATTTGGTATACAAATAGGCAGGGCCCATTTTAAAAATACTCTTGTATATCTAGTTTAATTATTAAGGGTAAGCTTACAAAAATTTGCATATAGTTGAAAATTGATACGAATGACGGGAACACCATTATAATTGAAATGTGAAAAGTGCCCATTGATCCCACATCTGCAAAAAAAATTATTCAAGGTCAAAATTCTCAAATAAGGATCTTTTGCATTTTCAGAATTTGAGCTTAGGAGGACCATAATTATGTGTATTATACATACATTTCATAAGATCAAAAGTAGAGCAGAATATGTTGTATATGCCATAGAAGATGAAGATTTATTAGACATGTGTGATACGAATGATTTTATTATTTCCAGGGTAGATCAATATGTTGTTTTTACCATTCAAAACGTCGCTAATATAGAAACGATGTCCACCAAATCGAGTCGCACGCCGGCCGCGAAGCGTTCGTGATAGATCACACCTGGAATCAATATACGGGCATCGTCTTGATTTGCGACTTGACATCCTCGCCTTTGTTGGTCCCGGTTCTTCCTCCCCCACCCAGTGTCCTTTAATTTCAGGGTCGTATTCGAAAACCCGTTATTCATCTCCTGTCACGATCGCATTCAGCAACACACCCCCGTCCGTAAATTTGTTGTTGATAAGCGGATTGTCGCTCTTTCCTCGTGTCACTAAATCCTTCGTTTTCGACACTCCAATTTAAAAAAAGTATTTGGAGCTGATTTTATATTTATTTGATGCCCTGAATTCAAATATGACAATAGTTTTTTGTCAAATATTCCTGCTTTATTTTTTTCGTACTCAACTGAGGCAGCTTGATATGCAGTGGAGGGAAGGGGTCGTTAATGACATTCTTTATCCCAACTTTTTCATCCCATGTTTTCTCTGTTACGCCTGACGTAATAACGGCTTCTAAAATTAGAAATGTGCAGTGGTTTTTGTGCTTGATATAAGTGATTGGATTCCGAATATGATACCTTTGAACGTTATTCAACAGCGACTAAAAAACAATAGGCACAGTCTACCTGCACAATCTTCAGATATAAACAACAATTATGGAAATAGAAATCTATCACTACATCATTCTCCATTGCCGATACACGAAGCTCCACCATTTGGAATGTGAAGTGCGAGGGTGCAATGACGATGTTTTTACAGCTTGCCATCGTTGTGAAATTCTTTTGTGTGGGACCCATTTCGATGAAGATACTATTGACTGTAACCAACATGGCACAGTACCAGATGAAGACGTCATGCACATAGAAAACATTAACAATAACCGCCAGCCATTCTACTGACCTCATACCACATGAATATCCTGAGCAGTTTGAAGTGGACGGAGCAGAACGATAATTAGAATACGAAGGCAAGAAAAGAAAAAAAGCTATACCTTTTTTTTCAAGGGTTTTCCAAAAAAGCTATCCCTGGAAAGCAATGTAAAGAGATTCACAAACATGTAAAAAATTTGGGAGGCAATGTGATGAAATAACGAATGAAGAAACGCTAGCATTGTTGAAAGCATTTCATGGACTTGGAGACCTTCATACACAGACATTTACAGATATCAATTCCCAAAAGAACTTTAAAGGGACTAGAGTCGCGGAGGCAGTTCACGATAACATACTTTCTAACAGTTAATAATAAACGAATTAAGGTCTGTAAAAAATTGTTTCTGAATACACTATCAGTGAGAGAAAAAGACAGAAAAAAGGGACAAAGGGAAAGGGTATTACATACGGAAACTTGCATATTAAGGAAGATAGAAGAACACATCGATTCTCAAGGGTAGAGTCTCATTACTGCAGGGCCAAAACCTCCCGCGAATTTCTTCATCCTGAGTTAACGCTAACAAAGATGTATGAACTGTATATCCAAGAACAGGCCGCGAAAGAAAATAAAATCATTAGTTACACGACATACAGGAAAATGTTCAAATCGAAAAATTCATCCTTCCATTCCCCAAAGAAAGACCAATATCCATTGTGTTTATTCTACAATCAAGGAGATGAAGAAAAGAAAAGGCTATTGAAAGATAAGTTCGAAAGACATGCTTCTGAAAAAAGTGCTGTCAGAAAAGAAAAGACAGGTTCCAAAGAGAAAACGAAAGAGAATAGAGAATTTTTATGTGGAGTACTCGATCTTCAGCAAATCATTAACTTGCCACTAAGTCGAAACTTCTCATTTTTTTATAAGAATCGGTTGTCAACGTACAATTTGACATTTTATAATATAGGAACCAGGGAATGTTTCTGTTTCGCGTGGACAGAAGTTGTGAGCAAACGTGGAGCTTACTAGATATCCTCAAAGACTTTCTTTATATTCAGATGGATGCTTTGGGCAAGTAAGAATAAGATAAGAATTCCATTATAGCTGCCACTTTACTGTACGCTGTTACGAAATTAGATAGTAATATAGAAGATATTTCACTGAGATAATCGAAAAACATCATGGCCAAAATGAAGGAGATTCGGCTCACAGTGCCATACAAGCAGCGATGAGTTGGTTTCCAGTAATGCGGTTGACAAGACGCCATCAACCATATAGAGTATTTCCTCTAAATTATGACGATTTAAAAAATTTCAATATGGCAAAGGAGATGCGTATTTTAACAGTTAAAATGAGTGTGGCTGGAAAACCAATTAAATAACTTTCAATAATGGAAATTTCGACAAAAAAGACTCAACCTACCAAAATATTCTTTAAAACCAGTCGCCTTCAAGCAAATTATGACAGTCTTGAAAAGGCAAAAGGCAAAAAACTAGAAATATTGCCACATTAAAGTGGACCAACTAAATCAGGAAGAAATTAAAATAGTTAAAAGTAAATACAATGACCTAAAAAGTTTTTGTACGGGAGAAACACCCATTAAAAAGCATTGAAGCTGCAAAACTTTTTTATTGAATTGCCCCATGAATCATTTTTTTAATTTCTTGACTATTTTTCTAGCAGTGTCATAATTTCTTGACAAAATATAAGAATAAGTTGTTGTTCTGTTTCTGTCTCGGTTATTTCAGTATAAAAATATAAGTTGTTCCGTTTAAATATGTTCCAATAAAAGTGTAAATATATTACATTTTAATTTTTATTTCAGTACAAGACACGTCCCAGACATTTCAGACAAGAGTCGTCGCATATTATTGAATGTGAATATTAATATAACGAAATGAGGTACCTACGTACACTTTTGTTTTTGGGGTCTAATCAAGTTTGAGGTACCATTCAAGTTAGGTACCTATAATATGCACTATTATGCCCTATATCATCACACAAATGGATACATAATATAGGAAAAACAGCGGTACTTTAAAACTTTTAATACTTTTAGTACTTTAGAACTTTTAATACGTTAAATAGCATTTAATACGTATTTTAAAATAATATTTTTTTGGCGCTCCCTGTATAACATCGAAGCTAGCGCTCCGGCGACTGGCTGTCTAAAATAATTTATTTGGCGTTGAAAAGTAACAGGGTTAAGCAGAAAGATATAAGCTTACTGAATGAAATTAAATTACGAAAACAGTGCTTTCTTTCAAACTCAAACAGCCCATTATCGCTGGTTGTTAGGTAGCCTATAGTAAAATGCAAAACCGCATAATTATACACTTCGCAAAGCGCTGTCCCAATATTTCCGAATTCCGATACATCGCGTATATGTTAATTTTGCTAACTACCACTCCCATTCTTTATACTCGACTTTGAGTATAATAAGTGCGTGAGAAAATTCGCGTAAACCCCGCAATGTCACGATAATATGAGTTGGCGGTGTACATGAGAAACAAATGAATATAACAACTGACTGCCGAGAGACGTCTGCGAGAGTATTCCCTCTACTCTCGTGGTGCCTTTCACTATGCCGTGATGCACCGCATGAGCGTATTGGCGCCACAATTGTACATCCTGGGCTTCCTAAGTGTAACAATTCAGCTCCTGCTGCTTGAAACCCCTAGTGACGTTTTCGTGTATTAACTGTGTATGTATCGTCTTATACATGTGCTGCAACGCTTAGTTTCGGATTTTTCCCAAACTTATCTGACAGACAAGTAAGTGTTTAAATTTTTTTTAAATAAAGTTAGGTACTGCTTCTGCCACTCAAAGCTCGGTTTTAAACATCTCCTAACGATGACAGCTTTGCTAACGAAACTCGCGTGCACAATATCATTTTCCGGGTTGTGGAAACCGAAAATTCACCGAAAACTTGGTCTTTAGTCCTTACCCTAGTTTAGACGTGTTCTTAAAATTGTATTGTATGCCTAGTTGACCATTAAATAGTAGTGAATCAGTAAATAGTAGTGACCATTAAATAGTAACTAGTAACAGTAAAATTAGCAGGTAACTCGTATTATATTGTATTGTGTCTAATTTTTGGTGGATGCGCCGCGAGTGCAACCAGTGTAATGTGTGGATCCGCAACAAGCCGTCTTAAATCACAGTACCTCGCACTTTTAACTGGTTTTCAGTTAAATTTTCTGAAGAATATCGAAAACTACAACATCCTATAATTTAGTAGATTTCGACGTCTCATGTTTTAAGATACAGAGGATTAAAGTTAAAAATTACCTATTTTTACCAAAAATATTTAGGACAAACTAAAAATCGATGGATTTTTGCTTTTATATTTTTATTTTAACATCAAATCATATAATGCAATAAAATTTGCGTTTATTTACAGACTGACTCGCAAATTACATGTAGATCAGGTATGGGCAACCTTTGCTTAGGTTAGGGCGTAATTTCGGGACTTAATCAGGTCGCGGGTCGTAGGCAAGAAATAAGTAGGTAGTAGCGAATAAAAAGTCACAGAAATTCACACATTTTTGTATTTATTAATTATAATAGCATTATCAAACATATAAAAAGCACTATAATAAAAAAAGATAGAAAAATCAAATGAAAATTAATGAGATACTTGAGTTTGAAGTTGAGAAACAAGTGATCAATATTGGGGTCAATATCAGTAGTACATTGGCGCAAAGTGTTTTCTAAATTAACATCTGTAAGCCGAGAACGATGCTTATTTTTATTAATTTACATGATTGAAAAAAGCTGCTCACATTTATACGTGCTTCCGAATGTGCAAATTATTTTTCGTGCGAAAGCTGTCAGGTGTGGATACTTTTATTCGGAAAGGCATGTTCTGTAAAATTCGCTTAGTTCCACATCATCAAATTTAGATTTCAAATATGAGTCATTTGTCATATTTTTGTATTTCTCATTTGTGTTTCCCACAAGCGAATTTTGTTTTTAAAAGCTTTAAGATGAACAGCTGATTTACCAATTTTCGAAGCTTCAAGTTCAGGTCGTTCATGTCTACCAGGAATTCCAAGTCACAAAGTCAAGTTGGATCACAAATTTGCGCCAATGTTTTCTCTTTTATTTCTAAAAAATCAGCTATTTAAGGCTAAGGTCATAAAATAGCACTTTACCTTTGCTTAGACACCTTACTTCGCAATAATATGTCACATCATCGTGTTGTGTAGAGTCCGTTTATAAGGTCTTTTTGCTCTGAATGCATTCGTAACAGTTGGGACTTACTGATAAAATACTGACAATATACTTAATTTTCTATATCCCTTTTATCTTTATCTAAGAATGTTTTACAGATATTTAAAAGCAGTGAAATTTGTTCCTTGCAAAATCCCCGACAATTTATTGGGTGCATTTATACATATTATATGGATGTTTTTTACCTTTCACATTCATTTATTCTTCTCCATTTTTTATGTTTACTTGTTGTACGTCTTGTAAGTGTTGTAAGAGCAACACAAAGAATATGGTAAAACTATTAGTATGTACACAGTGAGGCCAATAGATCAGATAGATCAAAGTAGGATACTAAAACATAAAGTTTGACGTTAGCTGTCATCCTCGTGAGTTGGAGATCGAAGAGAATTTTTGGCTCATATCTGCCTGACGGGGGGAATGAGTATAGTTCTAATAAATCCGGGAACTCTCATTCTCCACAACGAACTCCCGGTGTCTGATCAAGGAATTGGCGCTAGTGTACAATAAGCTCACGTGATGTACAAGATGCCTTGGGATAGTCGATCCAGGCCGTAGAAAGATTTTGCCTACTGTGCGATACATGAGTCGATCAGCAGGTTCTCCTTGCAGCCAGCTACTCTGATGACTATCTGATGACTCTCTGCTCGTAAATCTGTTGCTACACCCAGTCAATTGCCATGAGCACTCACCCGCGTGAATCTGTAGTTCTTTGAGTCAGAACTTTAGTTTTCACAATGAGCACTGTTGGCTCCTCGACAAACCAAACCGGAATCTGCTGCTCCTCATTCAGCCAGTCATTGAAAATTCTAGCCAAATGCTAGTGGGTTTTGATAAATTTCCACCAATAAGTGGGGATTCCATTGGGACCCGGAGCAGTAAAGTTCTGTGAACTTTCTTCCGAGGTTATCGGTCGGCACAGTTCTTGAAGGTCCCGCTATTGAAGTTTTCCGCCGGAGGATTCAACCCGCGCCAGGGCTGAGTTATCTAATGAGTGGATGAGCAGCTTCTAGATTCTCTCCGAGAAGCTTTGAACTCCCGCGGATTTTCAGGAATACGAGGAGGCGGTTGGAAGAACTCGCTTGTTATTATTTGCTCTCGCGCTTTCTGATTTGAATACGGTTCTGGTTCTGGTTTCAAGATTTGTAACCGAGTATGTATGCTTAAATATTATTTGAGGCTGGTGTCACGTTAACTACTCTACAGTTGACACTGAAACTAAATAATTATTCTAAAATTTCATAGAATATTACAGAATGAAAAAAACAAAAAAAATATCAGTGTCTCTAAAATCGCTAAGCGCCAAAACCGACAGTCAATTAATGATTCACCATATACACTGCATTCTTAAAATATGCATATGCAGAAATAAATATTCATCATGCTACTGTAATTTCGTAATAGTCCTCACTTTTGACCTAACAAGGATGTGCACTTTTACTCAAGTATAATCTTGCGGTTTTCAATGGAATAATCACCAGGATGATTATACGCATTCGATGATATTTTATCCGGCTTCAGTTACTTCTTAATTATTTTAACATTTACACAAATCATTTGAATGCGTGGAGATAAATTATGATATTACAGGAACGTTAATAACCATCGGCTTGTAAGTAAATAGATATTAGAATAAGATGCATATTAATTATAGCAGTACTGAGTAGATAATATATATTGATAATTAATTTATCACGACTTTCCGTGGCTATGTGAAAACTTTAACTTTATACCAATAGCCGCTGGAGAGGAAAAAGTACCCGTCAGTATTTTTGATACCTTTATATACTTTGGTAATCAATAAAATCTCTTAGCAGCGCAGTGGTGACGTGGCGGTAATCCTTTTTAAAATTACGTGACTTATTGTTTTCACAATATATTTTGATATGTTACGTATTCCGACTTGGTTTCGCTCGCAATCCATGACAAGATGACCGACATTCGTTGTTTATGGTCTATTTCGACTTTCGACGAAAAAGTGTCCCGGGTTTTCGACTGCGGTAATTTTTGACAAGATGGCGAATGGCAATATTCAATTTTCTGGTGACGGTTACTCGGGTGTCGCCTACCATACCCAACTGGGTATCGAAAGATATTGTTTCTAAAATATTCGAAATTATCCTTAAGAATAGACTCTTAAGAATATTAAGAGGAATAAATTGCTAAAGGCGCAAATTATGTACCGCTTATAGGGTGCCACATGGATATGTCCTCGGCCCTGTGCTATTTATCATTTATAAAAATGATAGGTATGTCCTTGAATTTTGTAGTTCCTACAATGTAGGGTAAACCGGGCAAACACGTCTCACCAGCGAAATCATCAGCATATGGTAAACTGGGCAAATACGCCCCACATTAAAAAAAATATAATTAGCCAAAAAGATTAGCCATATAGATCTCTTTGCGTTTTTTTGAGTGGCAAAACGAGGGTGATGCAAGTATAATTGCTTATATTTTGACTAAGTAAAAAAGGAAAACGCCAAATACAGTTTTTTTTCAAAACCCTCAAAGAATTTATTAATCTTAAAACTGTTCTCCTGACAAATCAGGATAAGTGCGTTACGTCACTTCGTGATATAAGCGACGGATTATGCTAATATGAACATACGAAGAAACCAACTCGCTTTTAGTACTTGTGCTGCAATCTCGCCAAAAGTAACTGTACTATTGGGGCGTTCTCGCTGGTGAAGAGTTTTTAACCGGTTTACCTTACAGTATAGGAACTACTTCAGAAGCAAAATCTAAGTATCTATCATTTATATAAATGATAAATACTACAGGCCCGAGGACAGATCCATGTGGCACCCTATAAGCGGTATATAATTTGCGTCCTTAGCAATGTATTCTTCTTGAAATATTCCAAGTCTATTTTTAAGGACAACTTTATTAGGAATATTTAAAAGTAATATAAATGATTGATATGGGCTGTCGGTGTGTTATTAAACGTACATTTTTGATGTACAGGAGTAACTTGTGACATTTTAAAGATTTATTAAAGATTAAGATATTCTACATTGTATACATAATTTTATTAAATGAGCAATAGGCTTTACAAGACCACCACTCAAGATCACTCAACACTAGCGAGAACATCAGTTTCAGAACTTGATTCACTATTCACTATTCAGACAGTTTCACTATTGAGATTAAAAACATCTTTAACTTTGCTGTATTTGAATTCAGTTCTAATCTTTTTTCCCATGTAATATTCAGGAAAAATAAATTCGCAGATCAGTTCTTCGCCACCTGCGTATTTTAACTATTCTGCGCAAGTAAAAAAATAGCAATACTTACGTAAAATACGTAATACGTAAAATAGTATGTTTAAGTATATGTATTAAAGATCGTTTTGCGAAAATAATCCATTGGAAAAAATGGATATGCATTTGTTAATTAAGTTATTTTCTCAAGTTTCAAATTAACAAAATAACCCTGATAATTGTCAAACTAAAAATCTTAGTTCTTTTTCACTTCTTGGAGCTATTCTTGAAAGGCTTTAGAAAATATTTCCTTTGGAAAAATTCAAAAATTTTGATTTTGCACTTTGTTATTAAGGACAATGTAGGTAGCGGTAAGCGGGAAATTGTAGGTTCAGGGTTGATACGAACTTTGGAAAGCGTTGTTGCCGATCCGATCTTATATTTAACCCGCATGCCACGATAATCGCTGGTAGGTGGCAGCATTATCCTGCTAACGAATCTTATTTTACAAATATAAATTTGCAAATTGGTATATATGGATTACTTTTTACACGTATCTTTACTTAGAAACGTTTAAAAAAAATTGAACTCAGTTTTAAGCCAAATAAAATTGTAAATATTTGTAAGCTTAAAAAAGAATACGTTTCGAAGATTCTACAATATTTTAACAAATTTTTTAGTGTAATTAGTTTTTAATAATATAAATTAGTTTTCGTGCTATTTGTAAAACCACAAAACTGTAGGTGTACAGTGCTCTTAATAACAAATTAACTGCCATTCCGACAAAAAAAATATTTAAGTTTTTGTTCCTTAAAACGTAACTAATCGATTCCAATTGGTTTAAATCCGGAAACTTTATTTGGGAGGTACAGCGGCTTTTTATTCATCTTTTTTAGGGGTGCACTACTCGCCTACTGTGTCATCGACAGTGAAAAATCACGTACACCATCTAAATAAAACACTGTCGCAATTCAACTAATCTAATCTCATTAATTTCCAGATCGGCAAGCGTACGGAGAAAACCACGAGGGCCTTAATCAGCAGCTTCCTGTATGTCGAAAATCATAGCCAACCGTCATCCAGCCGATTCCTCAGAAACGATCGAATATCGGCATTGCGAAATAGCAAACATCTCGTCAGATTTAGCGCTATCTAAAAATAACGCAGCAGGTAATCGAATTTCCCGCACATTCAGGAGGATATCTGACAATAAACGGGCAACTCCGGCCGTTGTTCGGCGATTTCACATCCTAGACACCTCACGCTTTCAAAATAGCTATCAGGAAAATTGAGCTGGTGATAAAATACCCGTCAGATATCTGCGAGCTGAGTAATTTGGCCTTTAAGTGCCAATAAAGATAAAAATACGGCAAGATGTTTGCTATTATGCAGATTGATAACGACGTGAGTGGAGGACAATTTCGTAGAAAGATGAGAGCCAAGTGCGAGTTTATCTGCAAGTACTGCCAGAGGAGGTTCACCAAGCCGTACAACCTCATGATCCACGAGAGGACCCACAAAAGCCCCGAACTGACCTTCAGCTGCGAGGTGTGCGGCAAGAGTTTCAAGCGCCAGGACAACCTAAAACAGCATAGGTGAGATTTTACTTTCCTTACATTATTTCATTTGCAGTGCTAGTGGTATAGTTCAAGTCAAGGCTCGCGTTTAATTGTGATGTTTGCCATTACCGTTGGTTTAGTGGGAGCGTTGCTGACCACGGCCGTTCAATATTGCCTCGCAAATAAGTGCAAATATTTTTAGGTGTTGTTGTCTCACGGTGCGGGTGATCAGTGACCAGTTTCATCCAAGTGTCCCCATTCGTAAAATTACTGTTTTCGAGATCTTCTTGTATTCCAGTTAAAATAATTTTACAAAATTGTACATGTTGTTCAGCGTCTTCCGGTTTAAGTACAGATATGAGATTGAATTTGAATGCATGCAAACCATTACTTTTTTTAATTCTTTGGATGTGAGGATCTTAAAACGCCTATCGATCAATAGAGGAAAGCTTGTCCGCACATCAAATTTTAATAAGGAAGAGCAATTAATATTAGTTCAGGAAATAGAAAAATTTAAATATTATGGAATGTAAAACGATAAGCAGAAGATCTTGGTATACCAATTTATCAATTTAAATATTACCTGATGAGTAAAAATCTTAAGGTTAACAATCCACTCTTTTTCTATATTTTTTACTTGCTTCTAGTAACTATAAATTCCTTCCTATCCTTCACCTGAAGAACTTGAAGAAGACGTATCAAAAATATTCATTATAGTTTTTTGTAGTTCCAAAATACTGTTGGTCGAAATTTGAAATAAATTATACCTAAAATATATGACATAAAGTTATACTTCTTTTTTTTTCGGACCACCGAAAAAGACACATGTTTAATCGCCACTCAAAGCATATGATTAGTTAAACCTTATATTTCAGCCAAATCAACAATAATTTTTTCCATATTTTTCAAATTACTAATTTTGTCACTGTTGTAAAATTATGAAGCTTAACAGATTTAAATATTTCCATGTATTTCAAATTCACCCTGTACATTAGATTTTACCAAAAGCTTACCACAGTTGTTGAGTATGTTGATAGCATTTAGTATTTCTTAAACGTTCATGACATCGGTATGGCGCCGATACTGCGTAGAACAAGACAAGACGTCTGTACGTGTTTCAATACACTCGGTCTTGCTGTTTGTAGACGTATGACAACTCTGAGCTAGTGTAGAATAGTGAGGACCGACCGCGCCAATATCGTACTTTTTTGGGCACAATTTTTTCGTACAATTTTTTTGCGGATTTTCTTTCCATTGCGTTTCAAAGAGAATATTTAAATAATGTTCATAATACACGTAATTTTAGATTAGGTAGTGGAGTAATATTCGACTAATTCTGTTCAAGATTCAACTTTTTGCTTGTTTGCTTTTGACCTGCCAATTCGGTGTATTAGTCCCGTTTTTGTCAGATACCTATTTTACATAACTCAATGTAAATATTTACATTTTTGTAGTTGAAAATGGCCGCTTTTTATCACCGCTGTAAAACATAAATAACCCCATCGCCACAGAAATAATCTTATGTTTACCAGTGACTATCTTTTTATAAAATTTATATACCCTATTGCATTTATGTGCCATATATTTTATGGTATTGACGCGTATTATATCTTTATTGGCTCATTAGGAAGATTCCAAAATTATACAAGTTAGAAGCACAATTTAGGACGTTGAATTTGCTGCTCTTATCGGAAATTAATATGTTCCGAATGTCGGGATTTGTAATAAGATATGTGTATTCTCGGAAAGTGATTCGTAGTCAGAATGAATAGTCGTTCGTTATCAGTGCAATATCGAAATGATTTGTGAGCAATTGCAACAGGTGATTTATAGAATTATTTATCTTGCGATAGGAAATGGGGTTTCCTTTCTTTTATTTTGATTTGCTATATTATTATAATTTTTTGTAACATAAATCAAAATTTATTGCAATAAGGTTAGAATTAGAATGTGAACGATAGTATTTGATCAGGTTCCATCACTGAGTGCCGGTGAATTTTGAAACTACATTAATATTAATATCGAATAATACGGGCCTTATAATGGATCCCTGTGGAACTAAACCTCGAGTATAACCTCGACTGTGAATGAATAGTGACCAAAACTACTGCGCGAAAAGACTTTCGAGACACAAAAATCGCTATATTTAAGAAGAATTTATATTATATTCGAATTATATTTAAGAAGAATATTTAACTTTCACATTTTTTATCAATCTTGAAGTTTCAAGCAATGTTGTAAAGTGTCATCTTTGGGCCCTTTTGCATTGGCGACGTTTTTTTTGTTGTTGTACAGGGTCTTGGAAAAAATCACTCCTTTGAGTCATATATCAAGACGTTTATCACGTTACTATAGAAATATGGTATTTTTTTGGTGAAATTCTATATTTTTCTATAAATAGAGATCTTTGAATTTAATCACAACATATGTTCAAAATGCAATCAGTTTAACAAAAGGGACGCAATAAAAATAATCAACGCCAGGGACGTGTAAAAAGGGTTTGATGAATTAAAAAAATTAAACGGTGTTATTCAGAAGCTATTAAAATTACGTACACAGAGGTTTCAAGGTACTTAATTATAAAAAAATCTTGCTTCAAGCAGACGTGTGACAACTATTAGCTAGTTTAGAATATTTAGCACCGACTGCGCCAGTTTCAAACTTCTTTTGGCGGAAAGAATACGCACCCATGTTTATTATTTAGAGAAATTGAAATATATTTTTTTAGAAAAATAAAAAAAGGTTAAAGTTGGCATTTTAAACATAATCTGTTTGATATAATCAAGAAATTTTATTTAGAAAAATATGGAATTTCATAAAAAATGCCATATTTCCAGCGCAACGCGAGGGATGGAAAAAAAATTAAATGCTTCCCGATGTAGGATATACTCAAGACAAGAGTCCAATTCAGACATATACTCAAGACAAGAGTTCAAGCAACCCTAGAAAAGGGTTGCGTGGAATTGGTTATATTATCAGATTGTTCGCCAAAAACTGATTTTCCAGGACCCTAAAGAAAAAAAGCGCAAAAAATATTTTACGCCAATAGAGAAGCTAAAGATGTCGTTTTACGACATTGACTAAATCTGTAAGATTGTACCACTCGTTTTGTATTTTAAAAACAGTTGACAATAAAGCAACATTTTTCACAACTTTTTTTACACAGCGGATAATCTGGACGGTTTTAAAATGTCTGGTAAAACTGTTCCTTCTGAAAGAGACAAATTTGTTGAAAATGTTTATGGAATTATAAAAAAATTGACGGACTGTTTTGATATGTTTTATTTTTTTATGCTCGAAGAACAGGTAGTTAAATTATTTTATGGTATAATTAATTTGTAGTCTCTAAAACAGAGATTTATTTAGATAGAAGTGTAGGACTTAAAAATGTAGGTTCTTCATTTAGTTTTGCTGGAAAATCTATAAAGCAATTATATTGATGATGTGCAATAACATCACAAACAAAGGATCACATCTAATTATTATAATTTTTTTAATAATAAAGAATTGCTGTAAGTTTAGAAATTTAAAATTTTAGCAGATTCGGGTAGGTAGTCATATTAATATGGTCGTATTTCGACGATGCATTGCCAATCCGCGCTAATTCCCACCTACAAATTTTACAGCCGCTATTTTACTATGTCTCTTTGCTCTTTTGTCATCGCCGGTTAAAATTCGACACAGAAAATTAAAACTATTCCCGTGCGCTGCCAAATAATTGACGACAGTAAATTTTTGCGAATATATTACCTTATAGACAAGCAGCAGACCATGGTGAATCCGCTTTATTACTTATGATAAATCGCTTTAGTCTGCACATAATTTTTACTAATTCAGTCGCTCTTTCTCAGGTTTTGTTTGACCGAAAAAAAAAAAACGGCGACAGTGCAATGTTGTGTCTCACATATCTTTGAGCGTACACAAATGACCAGAGGATGCAGCGGCGTACGTAGCAAAGGCCTCTGTTTCTTGAAATTGTTTATAATCCTATATAACGAATAGAAAACCCATCAGGGGTTGATTTGTTAAGGGGTGATAATTTGCATTATTAAGTATTATTCAGCATTACCGTTTACAGTTATTTACGGCGCTAAAGAAAGACTACATATTCACGACCATGCCATTTGGGACGGATCTGGATTAATTGCGAATATACAATTATTGCAACGGACTTAAAATTGGATAATATAATAATACTTTCTACCATTTTGGATTTTATTATTTACGTTTTTAATGGTGTTAACAAATACTTAGTACTTATAATATTATGACATACATGTATATTATGACATAATGTATATTATGACATACATAATATACATTAATTTGACGTGATATATTTTTCGCAAGATGTTACAAATGTCGTTTTGGGGTATTATTGGGATAGTTTAGGGGTTATGTATCTAATGCGGTTGATAACATTAAAATTTTAAGGGTCATCATTATAAATAAGAGGAAAAATGTACAATCACTGATTGTGTAATGTGTAGTGCTCGCGCTTGTCATTTAAGTGAGACCGTGTAAATATTGGAATAAATTCGAAAAAAAAATTATCGATTTTTTTATGGATGGGTTTTTCTTTTTGAGATAATGACGTTACTGGCACTTTTTGAAATCGCAAATATAATCCGTGTCAGGAATTATGGATCATTTATTCATCGGTCCATCGTGATCTCGGAGACTTCAATTATTTTACTTTTTGTGGAATCTTTACTCGTTCAGTACAGTATAACTTTTCGTACTTGTTACATAAATAACTATTACCAGTTAATAGAAACTACGTAGGATTTAATGGAGTTACGAAGAACGTTAAATTTTCTCTAAAATATTAAAATGAGAAACCGCACCAGATAACGCTAATACAAAATTAGGTTGCCATTTAAAAAATGTCAATGACAATGCAGATGTCATTATCTCAAAAAAACCCGTTCAAGTTTATATGTCACATATACAGGGTTGTTGCGAAATATTTTAAGGGGTGATTTTTCAGCAAAAATTATAGTGAATCTCTTATATAATTTGTTTTTCCAAAACCCCTTCCCTTCCAAGTTACAGCCCTCTTAAGTTGGGGAAGAAAAATAATTTTTATTTATTTTCTCCACTATGGAAGAATTTAGAAGAATGAAATTTGGCGGACAACGTGCACTAATAATATGACAGTTTGTGACAATTTTTGTAACCTTAAGATATTGTTTCAAGGGATAAAAATACCAACCCCTATAATATTTTTCTTCAGAACTTTTTAACGCGTCGACATTTCTTAATTTGAAAATTTGATATGCAAAGATGGCTGTAATCTGCAACATTTTTTCCTCTTAAGTTTTCTTCGAAAAATTGATTGTTTGCTCACAAAAAAATAAAATTATACTCACATGGCCTAAAATAAAGAAATATCGACGCGTTACAAAGTTCTGAAAAAAATATTATAGGGGTTGGTTTTTTTACCACCTTGTAACAATATCTCAGGGTTACAAAAATTGTCACAACCATTTTATTAGTGCAAGTTGGTTGCCAAATTTTACTCTTCTAAATGCTTCTTCTTCTTAAATAGTGGAGAAAATAAATAAAAACTATTTGTCATTTTTCTCCTAATTTTAGAGGGCTGTAACTTGGAGGAGAAGAGGTTTTGGAAAATTATTTATATGAATTATCCACCTTCATTTCTGCTGAAGAATCATCCCTTAAAATATTTCGCATCAATTTAGAAACACCCTGTATAAATATTTCTTTATAAAGATGAGCCTCCTTTCGCTAACTGTTTCATATATAATGTGATCAATTGAGAAATAAATTCACTATATAAAATAAAAGCAATCACTTTATTTAACGGCGGTATTTTTTATGTACAGTGCGTGTGAATTTATTAATTTCATGCCAGAAGTGACTTCCTGTTCAAATTTATTTCCTTTTCATAATTTTAAATCATGGTGAAGCTTACAGGTGCGGAAAAGACAAGCATCGTAAATTATTTTAATGCTGGGCTGTCTTTAATTGCTATTGCCAACTCTTTCCTATATTTTCGTATGTTTTAGCTATATTTTAAAAATAAGAATTACACCGTGTTTATTCGAATATTTTTTTCTAATAACCGGATTATAATCTAGACATCAAAACTTTGTCATGTTCACAAGAAATTCTTAAGTCTCAGTACCATTAAAAGTCACAATTACATGATTCTAAAATAACAAAAAATATGTATATGAGTCGTCTATTTTCAACTGCTTGCCAGTGTAAGTATATTTACTTTTCAGGGAATTCGATCAGACTTAATTAAAACCCTCTGTATAGTGAGTTTGATTTAAATCTCTGAAAAGAAAATATTGATGTTAAGAAAGCGACTATTTTTGGCAGTAGCGTATTATGTTTCACTGGTTGCAGTTTACTTTCTTTAGATATTAGTTCTTATTTCTCTCTCACTTTTAAAAATGAGACCTTCTTTTCGACACACCTGTGGTTAGGGGACATATTTGATTTTTAATATTTTTATACGTGTTTACCCTGGTTATTTTGTTAACTCAATTTGTACATAAATATATACTAATTTTTACCTACTATTCTAGATGTAATCAGTGCGTATGGCGGTAAAGGCCCCTTCCCCTGTGGTGACAAAGGGCTAACCCAGTCCTGTCTTCCCTTTATGCAATGTAAGATGATCTTTTTAACACCTGATTTTACGATATTTACTAAAATACTTACTTCGGGGCCTAGACTAATGCTTTTAATATAAAGGCTTTTCCAATAAGAACGATATGATTTTAAAATGAAATATAATAAAAAATATATACAGTTACATTTATCGTATACAAAGACTTCTCGTGAATTTGATTGTCAGTATATCCTCTTAACCAAAATTTATTTTTTGTCGCAAAATTATGGTTACCATATCGTTTAAAAATTATATCGTTCTTATCGGAGAACCCATTACAATAGCAAAAACCATATGTTGCGCGACGATTACTAAACTCTGTTTATTTCTTTTTTAGGACGATCCACTACCCCACAAATTCAACATGCCAGTGTTTCACTAGCAGACATTAACCGATACAGTTTAAGGGCTTTTTAATCTATATCCGCAGAATTCAGTATTTATGACGGCAGTTGTTGCATTTCCTGTATATATTTAAATAGTTTTTAAAATGTTATTTATAAAATGCGTTGCTAAATTCGTAATTTTAAGTCGAGACTATCTTTGTCTAGTCTAAAATCTAATTTAGGAGCAACTTTACGCGCAAAGCCGAGACCGAATCGAGCTTTCTGCGCTTTGCGTGAACCAAGCGCAAACAGTTCGATTAGGATTCGCTCCCTTGCCACCGGTTTCTCGCTATTATTGCCGGTGATTATAGCCAGTTTTCTAACATAGTTTGTGATGTATTTTAAGTACTGTAGTGCAATCGTTCCCACTTTTATATTTATATGAAATATGGCGCGTGCAGTCTTCAAAAAAATGTGCTTTATGATAGTTATTATTTAATAATGTTAAGTTTTGACTAATATATGTAAATTATACATGCCTGTGTACTCTTTGCGGTAATGCAAAAAGTATGACAGCGGCTTCCGTAGTTTTAGTGAAAATGATGCAATATTTTAATGTGTAACTAGATGTTATATTTATTAATTTCCTATAAATGTCAAATTAAAAATATTATAAGAAAATGTCATTGTTTTATTTCACGCGCCTTTCTGTGTAGGTAAAACAATCTCCTGGGAAATAGACAGAAATGTTTGCGGAATTAATTGTGGTGCGAAATCTGCTGATAAAATTAACAGCGATAATGCATTAGTGCTTGTTGAAGAGTAAATATAATTTATATCTATGACGTCCAAGAATCGTCAATGGAGGTAAGCGACACTTGATGACGAATTTGATTAGGTGGTTTATATGGAAATAAATGTTATAAAAATTCTTATCTTCGTTTAAAAATACATAGAATCAATACTCAATAAATGAAGCAGTTTTTTTCTTGAAATTTTAAGTCTTAGTTTCTATAGTTAAATGTTAATCTTTGAAAATGCTTATACAAAAAAAATCCTGATAAAAGAAAATGTTTCATTAATATTTTTAGAAAAATATACTATACAATCGGTTACATATTTTGTAAAAGCCACTGGCGCAACATTTTTTTAAATAAACATCATATATACGTACACATTTATTTGCAAAATAAAATAATATCTGAAAACAGATTCTCAAATTTTAACCCGTCAAAATATAGTTGTTATTTTTTTGTCACTGTAATGTTTTCTACAAAAAAAAAGTTATTCGTCTTGGTTAATCTTTGAAAATGGTAATACAAAAAAAAATCCTGCATGAAAGAAAATGTTTCCTTAATATTTTCAGAAAAATATACTGTGAAATTAATTACATATTTTATAAAATCCAGTGGCGTAACATTTTTTTAAATAAAAAAAGGAAGAAGATATACAGTTCGTACAATATGTATGTATAGTTGAACGACCGGCAACCCTGACCTACACAATGTTTCTCATTGGCGTAGACATTTTTTTTTCTTAGGGGGGTGTAAGTAGAAGGTTTTTATATGCATATTTTCAACACCACAGCTGATATTGAATGCAAGTTTCCACACCACTCATGAAGTATTGCTTTCAGCGCGTTACCATTTTTGAGTGGGCGGTTCGCCAGTAGCCATATTTCCCACAAGTAACAAAAATAAATATGTACAAAACAGCTAAGTAGTCGAGAAAAATAAACTTTAAAACGGAAAAATAAAATAAATATTCTTGCGATTGAAATACAATCATATTTATTGTGTAAGTAGGTACCTACCTAATCTACCAAATTGTTAACACTCAACAAAGACAAAGATTATTAACAGACAAGCTTTGACAAAGATCAGAGCTTGTTTGTTAATAGGTACCTACATAACTAAACCGAGACTAAATTCAACACAATTTTAAAAATCATTACAAATGCAATACATACCTACCTACCAGCTTCTCATCGCAAAGCGATTTCCAATACACACACTTTTTACAGCCAATCAAAATTAGAAACTGACCTTGAGGTATTTTACAGTCATTGAAAATTTTCCTTTCTTTTGTGGCTAGGTAGTTACACGGTTATAATTTTATAAACAGTCTATAGAACTTTTAATTTTGCCCACTGATGTAAATTATTAATTTGTGATCTAGGATGGTAGGTACCTACATAAAAATTAAGTCAATGGACAATAGGTACCTACTTATGTAATAAACCAGATAGCGTTTTCAGTTTTGTAACTTATATCGTTGTATTTAGCATTTATAACCTAGCGGCCTCAAGCACTGGAATATTTTTTGGATAAAATTATTTGAGAAATGTCTTAAGTGGAGGATGTAATAGGTACCTACCTACCTCAGTACACGTCAGTACCTACTTCGAGCAGCCCATAAATCAACTTTTTTTTGTTAAAGTCGGCTCTGCTCTAACACCCACTATCCATTTTTGCCGTCAAATAATATTTTCCTTAAATTTTTTTTAACATGCCTATCCTATCTCGTAAATAAAGCGAGGTCTGGTGGAAATCTACGTTTTTCAAGTTTCATACGAAACGAACAAACATGTTTGCTAACCGCCATACTCTTTTATTTCAACTCTCGTAGCGATGTATACCTACATAGGTAGGCATATAAATAATATATTAGCAATTCCCGCGAACACGCCACTGTAAGATATGCGAACCTGATCCTATTCGATCCGAGAATCCGATCCCGATCCGAGAGATACGATTCCAATAAGTTAAAAAGAGATATACTGCTCGAATATTCGTTATTGGAAAGGTCGTGGATCGGCGTTGCCGCTTTTAACTATAAAAATAGATGTTATTATTTAATAACATTCGTAAATAATATATACAACTTTAATATAGTATTGTGGAATTTGATATTTTAATTGAATACTGAGAAAATTGAGAATTACATGTGGCAACTGCGCGGTATCTTATATGGGGCCAGTTAACTATACATACATCTTGAATGAACTGTATACATATACATTTATTTTCAAAGAAATTAATATCTGAAAATAAATTCCCAAATTTTAACCCGTAAAAATACAGTTGTTATTTTTTTATCACTGCAATGTTTTCTACAAAAAAAATTATTCATCTTGGTTATTCTTTGAAAATGGTTATACAAAAAAATTATCCTGCATGAAAGAAAAAGTTTAATTAATATTTTCATTAAAATATACTGTGCAATTAATTATATCTTTTGTAAAATCCAGTGGCGTAATATTTTTTTAAATAAAAAAAGGGAGAAATATACGTATACATTTATATACGTATATACGTATATACGTGTACAATAAATTGCCATATTTTAACACGTAAAACTAAGTTGTTAGTTTTTTTATAACTATAATGTTTTCTACAAAAAAAACATTGAATTTTAGTTAACCATTGAAAATGGTTATACAAAATAAAATTTCTGCACGAAAGAGAATTTTTCATTAATATTTTCAGAGAAACATACTGTTAAATCAGTTACATATTTTATGAAAGCCAATGGCGTAACATTTAAAATAAAAACCATGAAGAAAATATATACGTATACATATATTTTCAAAAAAAAAAAAATATCGGTAAATAGATACCCAAAATTGAACCCGTAAAAATTTTTCTCGTTATTTTTTTATAACTGTAATGTTTTCTACAAAAAAAAAGTTATTCAATCTTAGTTAATCTTTGAAAATGGTTATACAAAAAAAAATGTTTCCTGCATGAAAGAAAATATTTCATTAATATTTTCAGAACTGTGAAATTAATTACATATTTTGTAAAATCCAGTGGCGTAAGATTTTTTTAAAATAAAAACCAGGAGGAAGATATATACGTATACATTTATTTCCTAAAAAAAATATATGAAAATAAATTGCCAAATGTTAACCCGTAAAAATAAAGTTTATATAACTATAATGTTTTCTACAAAAAAAAACAGTTATTGAATCTTAGTTAATCATTGAAAATGGTTATAGGTACAAAGAAAAATTTGTGCACGAAAGAAAATTTTTCATTGATATTTCAGAAAAACTGTTAAATCAGTTACATATTTTGTAAAAGCCACTGGGGTAACATTTTTTTAAATAAAAACAAGAAACAAATATAAGAATTTATTATAAGAAAAATCTTATAATAAGTGAACAAATAATAGGTGAACAAAATTCCCTCAGATACCGATAGATGAAATATCCAAGCTAAAATAAAGTACAATATTTTGTTTACATACACTATATTTACAATAACTACAATACAGTATAAAAGATCGGTTGATAATCACTTATGAAATATTCTACAGACTGCCAGAAGTCAATCATCTTGTATTAGCTACTGCGATGTTAATTGCGACTTTCAATTTTTCTTGCTCGGCCACTATTACTAGTCCTCCTGTTTCTGATAGATTATACCCCATTCCGCATAACTGTTGATTATATAGCTTCTGAACAACACCTACCGATTTATCGCCTATAATGTGTTTTCCAACGTGATATGCTGCAAAAAGCTCGATATCGAGGTAATTGGTATTTGCAACACCCGTCTCCAAAGCGGCCAAGCTAGGAAATGTTAAGGTAGGTCAGCATTACAACAGCATGAAACTTGTGTTGTATGTCTTGTCTAGATATCTCTTATTCCCATACAGTTTTTATAGCTGCCGATATAGTTCTTATAAGTGTAGATACAGTCATTATGTATTTATTGCATATTGCGTACGGACGTCAGGGAACGCAACTGCTCTACGAAGGATGGTATATCTACTACGCAACTATCGCTACTATACGTTTCATTTTCCTTTTGTCTCTTTATCTTACATATCTCTATATCTCTATTATCTTTCTTATTTTTCTTATCTGTCTTATCTTTCTTCTCTTTCATCTCACTTATATTTGTTCTCTTTCTCCTCTTTCTCATATTTCTTCTCTTTCTTATCTTTAATCTATTTCTTCCCGTTCTGCTCTTTCTTCTCTTTTTGCTCTGTCCCGTCTTTATTCTCTTTTCTATTTGTTCTCTCCTCTTCCTCTATATTCCTCTGTCTTCACCTTCTCTCTCTCCCTCTCTCTCTCTCTCGCTCTCTCGATTCCTATCTATTTTCTTTCCCTTATCCCTCTCTCTTCTTCTCCCGCTCCCCCTTCTGGTCCCTCTTCCTATTTCAATGTTACTTTCTGCTTCTCTTTCTATCGTTCATTCTCTTTTTATTTATCTTCTCTTTATATCTATTTCCTTTTCTCTTACACTAAAGAGTGCAATTTTCTAGACATTAAAAACGTACCGAAGGGGTAAAAAATATTTTCTGAACCGTATAAAACATGTGATAATTCCTTAGTTACGGCGGTTTTCGCGTCCACCCTATAGCGATTCACTCCCTGCGAAGAACAAGAGCACGACGGGCAAAACATCCTAATCGGTGCTAATAACCATACTCCAGCCGCCTGAAGTTATTCAAATTGCACCGTGTGATCAGGGAGCCCTCACGACCCAAACAAAAACATAATAACGGTGAAAGTTGAACGTTTTCAGCTACTGTTCTTTCGTTCTCTTGCGTGCAACGGGCCCACCGCAATTGGCGGCGAGTGGCCCGCGGCCTGCACGGCGGTAAGGCCCACCTAGCGTTTCCGCGTTCCCTTTCCCAAAAATGAAAATAGCCCAGGAGGGTTTGCAATTACTTAAATGGGTACTGGATGCCATGAACTAGATATTATCCGCGTGAATTTACATAATAAGTGAAATACATTACGCCTACCACAAGAAAATACTGCTACGATATTGGTGATGTGGTGGCGGTCACCCGTTACCCTACTTGAAGACACGAGGGTATCTCAAGAGGAACATATTATGTAAAAAATATTTCCTAAAAATGCATGGGTTACTATTTCAAATGGATTTGTTGCTTTAATTATTGTAATCGTAGTTGTTCTTAACGTACGTTTGAGTGACATTTCAAGTGAAGAAGAAGAGACGTAATCATTCGTTAACTCTATTATTCCATATGACTTTATTTTTCCTTGATTAACATTAACTCACGTAATGTTATTTTCTGAAGAAACTGACCGCTATGAATTCTTTCACATGCCATTTGGTTTAAAAAATGTTTCAACGCATTACGGATAATTTTACCGGGTCCCCAGAATGAAACTTTAAAATATAGCCAGCTACACAAGCTGGAGTCGAACTAAATCCTTCAAGAATCGACTGCATACGAAATTATCCATATCTAGTAGTAAGTAGTACCTTTGAGTGACTCATCTCTCTATTTTATTACATCTTGGAGTACATTCAATAGCGATTTAAAGTGGGCAATAAAAAGTTTGCTTAAACTCTAAATAAAAATAAAAATAAAATTCCCGTGGACGCCACTGATCATACGCAACTAGGACAGTTAGTCCCCAAATTGTCCTGGGTATCGAATACACTTTCTGGCATTTTCTGTAATTCTTGGGGGAACCAAAAATAACACAGACAGTAGACTATTACTAGGTTTAATGTACAAATTATCAATTTGGAAATTGTGATACACAAAAAAAGAATTCAAAATTACATACAAAACAAATTTACCAATAATGTGGTTGTACCGTGTTGTACCGCAGCAAAACAAAAAGAAAAATACATAAGCAGCTTATACAAAAAAACGGTTTTGTCAAAGTACACGATGACCTTTCCGGAATTTATATACATACAAATAGTGAGGCAATGCCTACCCAAATTTGTTGCTTAACCAGCGAGGGTAACCAGGCGAATACCTATAAACACTTTGTTAAGCGTTTGCTGAGGGCTAGTAATAATTTTGGTATTTTTAAGCACACACGTAGCGTAGCAATATCAAGTCAATCACAGGGTGTGTCCCCTTTTTAAAATATTCTTAAAGCTACCTTATCTATCTACAGGGGTCGATGGACTTCAGGAAGCTGGTCCTAACGGTGGTTCAAAAAGAGGTGTGGAACAGCAGGTGGTGTATAAGGTGGTCTAAAAGATGGTCTAAAAAGGTGGTGTGACTTACACTCGCCGAAAGACAATGAAGCCCTGTAATACAGACCGGTAACTTAGTCTCGTTGCAAGTAAAAAAGTTAGGTTAAGTGACTCTATGTCTGATAAAACTTACTTAATTAGTTGGAAAACGGCTTCGAAAAGATAGCTTCGCTGTGTCCGTCAATTAACTCTAGGGAGATCAACGCAATGCAGGCTCTAGAGAATACAAAGTTGGCAAAATAAAATGTGAACACGCGGTATGAAACAAAATGGCTTACCTCAATGTGATTATTTCATCCCACTAATAAGGTATGTGTATATTCATCCAGAATATCAATATATAATTAATGATTTCCTTGTATTATCCCGTTATATCGGAACGTACATACTACGTTATGTAATCAAGAAATTCACTTAAACTTTTAACACATTGAAAACACTAGTACCTACGCACGCGTTCAGCAATGAAAGGGAATGCCATGAGGCCTCGTCCTACGAAGTTAGAGCATAGATCCGCGGACCTGGGTTAGCGTCACAGAACTGCCAATGTTAAACTCACAAAACAATAGAGCGACACAGATATGCACTATGATATTTGTGGTAATGATTTATGACAAAGAATTTATAAAATGCGCTGTGGCAATATTGATGTAATCGACTAATAAAAGTAATATGCCTGAATTTCTAAACGCATGCAAAAGGAGTCACGGTTTAAAAAACAAGTTCTATTCGTCAATTATACCGACAGTAAATTTCGGATTCTTAAGTTGTTAACTACTAACAATGAACGTAACAAATCACTAATCGGGAACATTTTAAATAAAAATAATACTAATAACATAGCGTAACGTTGTAATAAAACGTGTACTTCACAAAAAACAAGATTTCTAATTCCGCGCGATAAGTATGAAGGATCTAAACAGCGATAAAATTGACGCGGCGGGAAACGAGCTGTGACGTTACAGCCTACAATATTCGGTAGGCGTTGCGCCGGAAAACGGCCGAATAAACTATGAAAACAAGCGATCGAGTGCTGGGATCTCCCGTAGCCGACCGAATCGGCCTTCTCGTCGTTTGTAAATTGTAGAATGTGCCGTCACGACTTTGAACCTGTTCTTTTCAGTATGCTAGAACATTTTCATGCAATAAAAAAATATGGGAGTGTTCCCTAGTGTGAAGTGTGAGTGTTCTCTAGTGTGAAAAATATGGGAGTGTGAATGGCCTAGTAGAAGATACCTAGTCTCCCTAACTTCTCGAATGCCTCACAAAGGTATAGTTTCAAACTCTTAAAATATAGAAATTTTTATTAATCCATCCATATCCCCTGCTTGCCAAGAAGCTCCTTGTGTACGCCACTGGTGAAGGAAATAACAGTTACTTAGGTGTATTTCCACAGACAATAATTAGTATCTCAACATATGAAACAAGTTAAGAAAGCGGAAAACAATAGAAACCCCAGCTTCACAAATTTTTTTCTCAATATATTCACCGAAATAAAAAGCAAAGGGAAAAAGACATCATCGTAATATTCTTAGGTGTTTCCTACCTTATTCTTGGTTTAGTTTATAGCAGTTGCAAATAATGATTATCGATAATTAAAACTACGAAATCGTGCGGAATTTGAACCGTGAGACCATAACGCTCTTCTAGGCGTCTTATAAATAAATTCGCAATGATTTATAAGGAACGTAAAGCGTTTGCCTCATTTTTATGGTATTTGCATGAGCGGTAGAAACATTAATGCCTGCTACTACTGGTATTTAAATAACAAACTATAAATTTGCAGCGTTAACATTCCATTAAGCATTTTATTAATGGCGCAATCCAGCTGATTCATTATGAAAGTGCACATAGCCGGATCTGCGCCTCACGATCGCACCCAAGTGGATCGGGAAACAGACATGGATTTTTGGGAATTATATATAAAATAGGTAAATAATTCTTATATGAGTATGATTAAATTAAATTATTAAATATTTGTATTTTAATACATAAATGACCAAATTTTTCCTCAGATAATGACATTATCTACGAATTCGCTCGTATGCCATTTGGTTTAAAAACAATTCAAGGCATTATGGATAATTTCATTTTGTATTGTATATATGCATCGTCTTTAGTTTTATGTTCATTGATTCGGAGTTTTCGTACCAGAAACCCGCCTACTGTTCCCTAACGAGTCAAACATGTGGGAGTCTGCATTCGAGAAACTTCGTTGCAGGAATATAGAATAACTGATTTGAATAGCAGTCACATTTGCAATAACTACAAATGCATTCAACAACTGTTGCTCCAATTGTATTATAGACTTAGTTATATTTAGCACTATGATATTCAGAAATATCTGAGCAGCAGCAATTATTTTATGATTATTTGTGGGATCTCCCATTACGATATTCATATTCCCGATCGTTGGCATAGGCGTGCTGTGGGCGGGTGGACAATGGGGCGCTCTCGGGTGTGACTCTGTCACGACATCTTACGGTAAAGCGGCTTGACGAACTTCAATAGGTTTGTTGTCCCTTAGCTGGATTTGCATACTTAGATCTAGTGCGACTGACTGATTACCTCTTAATACTAACTTGGATATCTCGAGAAAAGAAAAAAACTCGAAATTTGAAATGTTTCTGAAATATATTTGCGGAAGAGCCTTAACTGATATTGATGACAGAACAATTAAAAAAATAATGCTGAATTTTTCTTTCTAGGCTAATCCGACAAAGTATCATAGCAATTCAATTCAATTGTATATCATTTATAGTGGACATAACTAAAGTTAAAGTTAGAGCGATAAAATTTATGGTGGGCATAACTAAAAGTCTAGGATTCCCTGCCATCCTTTCAAAATAACTTAATTTCATACAGGGTGGTATAAATTTAATGCCGAATTTAATCAATTTTAAACCATGGTAACTTATTTTTTTAAATGGAACACCCTGTATATTTTTGCGTAATCTGATGTACAATTTTGTTCTCTTTCAAATAATACAATGGTTTACTATATCTTAAACTTTGTTATTTTTTGTGGTGCGTTAATATCTTGGAGGAGTATATATATTTTTTTGTATGAATGATATATGTGCAGGAAACTTCTATAAGGAACGTACAGACAAGTCTTCTTTAAGCTTCTTTCAGACCGCTTAATTTTACGTAATCATAATTTGATCCTTTCTCTGAACAAGATCATCACGGCATAGCTTTAAGCTGTCAAATTAATATTATACTAGACTTTCTTCCCACTGTTTGGGCTGATTAGGTTTCCTAAAACAGAAACATTAATTCTGTAGCCCACGGCTACCTTATGACATAATAAAAGTTCACACATATTCTGGACCTTTCGATCTAGTGTCACGTTGCTAAATCTACAGACAGGGTTGTATCTGAAATAATCAGCTGCACATGCTGGGTTCAACGGTCACCTGATCGCATATTTTAGATCATGTTATGTCAATGACAGAAAACAATAAATAGTGTCCGATGGGCAATCGTCTGAACTAATAGGAACCTCTGTGTGCCCCAAGGTTCTAACATTGGCCTAACATTACTTTCTCCGTTATTTAGATATAACATCAGGAATATAGTCGTATGCGATAACTTTGCAGTTGCGGGTGATATTAAAGTAAAGTGTTTCTAATAAGTATGTGTTGACTGACTGCGTATAGGAAAAGCCGCAATTGTAATTCTCAAATTTCTCAATATTCAATGAAAATATCAAATTCCCCAATACTATATAAAAGATGCATATTATTGATGAATGTCATAAAAAAGAATTATTGTACATACAATATTATAGTATAAGTCAATATGTTAGCCATTTTTACATTCATACATTTACACTTTGACTTGACTTTGGTCAGTGTAATAATGGGTCATGGGTCAACGAAGGACATAAAGGGAACGGAAACGTAGAAGGGAAAGGACAACGAAGTGAGGAGAGTCCGGCAGGATAGAAACATGAAAAATGCACGGCACGCTGCGATTGAAGGCTGGAAAATTGACGCATGGAGTAACATTGATGAGATTATTACCTCCTTATCATTGCGAATTGAACCCTATTGAGTTGATCTGGGCCCAAGTAAAAGGCGAGGAAGTGGCGAGAGTGAATCGGACCTTTAAATTAGCTGACATAGAGAGACATGAATGGTAAATGTCACAGCAGAAAATTGGCAGAAGTGCATTAATCACGCAGTTGATCAAGTCATAGAAGCCATTGTGATTAATATTGGAAATGGTGATAGCGACAGTGAAGATGAAGTGGAAAGTGACTGAAAAAGTGATATTAGTGATTTTAATATTATTAAATAGTGACATAGAAAATACTGGTATTAATTACACGTTTTTAAGGTAAGTATGTTTTTTGTTGAGAATTATTTGCCTTGTGTTTGGATATAGGTGATTTATTTTATTTATCTTATTGTTTTTATTTTTTGTTGAGAATTTTTTGCTTTATTTTGGAATAGTAAAAATAAATATGTACAAAACATCTAAGTAGCCGTGAAAAATAAACTAAATATATATACCAAAATAGAGCAAAAAATCCCCAACAAAAAATGAAAACAATAAAGTAAATATACCTAATTTATTTTATTGTTTTCATTTTTTTTGTTGAGAATTATTTGCTCTATTTTGTAATATATATTTATTTCATTTTTTAAATTTTTTGTTGGGGATTTTTTTATCTATTTCGGAATATATATATTTATTTTATTTTTCTGTTTTAAAGCTTATTTTTACGGCTACTTAGCTATTTTGTACTTATTTATTTTTGTTTCCTGTGGGAAATATGGCTACTGGCGAACCACACACTAAAAATTGGTCACGCGCTGAAAGCACTTGAGCGGTGTGGAAACTTGCATTCAATATAAGCTGTGGTGTTTAAAATTCCTTCTACTTTCAACCCCCTAAGAAAAAAATGCATACGCCCATGAGAAACATGGTGTAGGTCAGGGTTGCCGGTCGTTGAACTACACATACTTATTAGAAAGACTGTAGTTGCGAACATGAACGTATTTCCAGATATCTGTCACCTTACTCGTTTTTGCCGAACTTTAGTTACATATCCTAATTTTTCAAACCATATTTATGAGAGTTAAGTTAAAGATCGAAAAAAGTTTATGGAACATAAATGATGTAAATGATTTTATACCGAATATTTTAGGTCCTATTCATTTTCCTCGTCAGGGTAACAGTTTTTGAGAAAAATTCAAAAAACCACCGCGAGGTCACATTAGAGGGTGGTTTCTGAAACATAAAGGGGATGAAGCACCTTCCTGATAGGTCAGAACTCTTTTGATATGAATTTAGATGTCTATGAAGAGTCTGCACCCAAATTGTGTAAAATTCATAAATTATTTCTCCTAAAAACTTAATTTGCTGTGACTAGTTGGTGGCAACTACATAGATAAATAAGGTGGGACTAGACACCCGCATAATGCCATTACGTTACATCGTAATGGCACTATGCGTTACCGATAATTATCGTACCATTATGTTATACGTTTGGGGTAGTACTGATAAATAATTTCGCAGACAGCGGTGCTCGTACCTTCTACCCCTACGCTGTCGAATTGAATAGTAACCATATAGGAATAATGCGCAATTATACATATTGTTAGAAGTATCTAAAATATTCTTAGGGCCCAATCGAAATATGATTGTTGCCCGTGCGGTGCAGATGCGGTCCTGTTCCCCATCAACGCCGACCACGATAATACCGTCATCATCTCCGCATTTCGTTCCTGAGCGATCCGCTCGCTGCTCCGCGCTTGTAGAAAGCGTGCGGGTGTGAGAATGTAACGTACGCCCGGTTCACAACACGACGCTGCCGCGCCCGAGGGCGCCCGAATCACTCATCTTCCATTCATCCGCGAGCAGGAAGGCGAAAACGGCGAAGAGATCGCCTCGGCCGCGGTTTTCCACCCATCGACGAGGATGCCAGGCTCTCCGGTTCATGTGCTGCTATGATAATTACCCGGCTCATTTCAGATCCGGGCACGGCTAACTAGATGCGCTGGCGGAGCAGCAGTTTTAATCGCCTATTCGACGTTTCGCATATTTAACGTCAAGAGAACACGATATTTATTTTTATATTTATTTGTGTTAAATGAGACACTTTAGTTAATTTGGTACCTGTTTGGTAAATATGATCTGCTCAGTTGACTGTTGAACTTTGCCGAGTCTAACATATCTTTAATGTTCTTTAATCCTACAGTCCATAGATCTACCAGTCTGACCAACAACACTAACTATAGTCTATTTCGCAAAATAAAGAGAAAAATACAAGCTCATTCAAAATGCAAATTCTCAATATATGTTTAAGTCCATCACCGGGTTTAGGGGTTTTTACGAAGTGTAATGAAATTATTTTTTTTATGGAAATATGCGATTTAGTTATTGTAAAATTAGTTGAGTAAAATTAAAGTTTTTCCTCTAAAGATTCTGATGAACTATCTTCGGCTCCTATATTTTTACACCATTTTCTGTTATGACGTGTCAAGTTAGTTTAAATATTTCGGTTAAACGCAAAATGTGCTCGTGTATTATAGGAGAATAAATTATAATATCATCCGTATGGACTAGACAACGTTTGTTTTGAATACCTAAGAAAATATTATCCATCACTCTTTGGAATGTGGACGGAGCATTTTTAAGTCCGAATGGCATGCGGACAAACTTATCCGGATATCCTAATGCTATGTCAAGCATAGTGAAATATTGGCAACGTCGTAGTCGGTCAAATAAATTGGAAATGTTAGGTAGAGGGTATTTATCCTCAATGGTTAATTAATTTTTTGTGGATTTATGGATAACGATAAGGTTATTTTTTTCACATTTAAGTTAAGTAAACCATTTTGCCCAACTCTCCCCTACTCTTATTTCAAGTTACGCGAAAGAATTCCTCATGTATCTGCAGAATACAGTAAATAATAATAATAATAATAACAATAATTTATGCATTATTATAATATATTATGCAGAATCTTGTTTAGTTTTCAAGTAAGCCCTTGTATGCTGTCTAAAAGTCGTTACCTGGAAGTGTGTATTTACAGGCAATCATTACTGACAAATATAAAAAGCTTCTTTATATAACTAGGTGCAATTTCCAATAACAGACGTACCTACATCACGATTATATCGGCAGAAGAGTTAAGTGTAGATCAGTTCCGCATTTTTCAGCCAATTTCATGACGGTAGAGAATACCCGAAACGCTCGCGGTGCACCCGAATCGCCGTAAGGTTCCCGAATTCTCCTGAAGTCGTGTTCCAATTCCCAGCCCACCGAGATCACGATGCGACCTTTTCGTTTATAAACTTGATCATCTGACGATTGGTATCTCCCACCTCCTCGCGAATTTACTGTTATTCGAAGGAGCAGCAATTTCATACTGAAAAGCGTTACCGCCGTTAACCGGAAAAAATAGACCGTTCAAATAGCCGATTGACTGTTACAAGCAGTCGATTCGCAGATGTCGTGTGCGAATCAACTTGTCATGGCCATTTAAAAAAAAATAGTCTCGAAGAGAAAAAAACCTTACGATATCATTTTGCCTATGGCCAATTTGGAAGTGAAAGAGAGTAGAGTAGAGGGGGGGGGGGGGATTATGGAATTCCATTTTGATTTTTAAACGGTTTTATTTTTTATTTAGCTTGACTTCGTATATTTGTCTGTTTGTTTGTGTGTTTATTTGTTTGCTTTTTGCTTGTTTGTTTGTTTGCTGGTTTGCTGGTTTGCTTGTTTGCTCGTTTGCTTGTATGCTTGTTTGCTTGTTTGCTTGTCTGCTTGTTTGCTTGTTTGCTTGTGTTTGCTTGCTTGCTTGCTTGTTTACTTGTTTGCTTGTTTGCTTGTGTTTACTTGTTTGTTTGTGTTTGCTTGTTAGCTTGTTTGCTTGTTTGCTTGTATGCTTGCTTGTTTGTTTGCTTGTTTGCTTGTTTGCTTGTTTGCTTGTTTGCTTGTTTGCTAGTTTGCTTGTTTGCTTGTGTGCTTGTTTGCTTGTTTGATTCAGCGCTCCAAATATAGCTAAAATCTGTTCTAAAATCTAAATTCTAGGCACCAAAATTTTTATTTTTTGTAGGCCTATGTAATATATCATCTACAACTGATAGAAGCTCAGATAAATAATAGGAAATGCCGAGGTAAATCCTATGTAATATATTCCACACCTAATCTCTAGGATATTTATATTATAATAATATTGGTTTTATTACTCTTGGCTACAGAACAACCATTATATAATAATTAATTTAATTCTTCCAGCACAATGTACATAATAAATACTGCTTAATTTCTATGAATTTTAAAAAACGTAGTAGCATTTTATTACTATCTTTCATTTCCAAAGACACTATACCTGTAATTTTACAGGTTTATAAAAATATAACCCAAACTCAATATGACAGCTGCTGAGGAAGACTTTCCGCAGCTTTCAGGCCACTTCACCTTGGCTGATTGGCTTTTAAATAGATGCCCAACGAACGAGTGATTGCTTTTTTGGTAAATAACATAATTAATAAATCAAATACTGGGTTTAATAAGACCTAACTGCGGTAGGCTTCAAAAATTAGCTCCATCATCAGGACGTCTTAATTGATATATCAGACGATGACTCGGCGACTTTTTCTTAATTAATCTATATATAACTTACCACTGTAGGAATATGTTATTAATTTAGATGAGGAGATAAAATTAGGGGTTTTTCATGTCCGGTGCCAGCTTACATATTATCTTGATTTGGCCTATCAACGGGGCTGGATGTAGCTGGAGGTCTTCATTCACTTTAATTACTCTGCTTTAGATGTTCGCGTATAAATAATGGTATTATTTTTTTGAGTGACCGCGCCGTTAACGCATTGTTAAAACCAGATAGGCAGCCCAATTTGGTGGCAAATTTAGGTCAGTACAGTTAATCTTGATGAGGAAAACAACTGTAGTCGTGGCCACAAATCCTCATTGGAATATTACATTGGTATTTTCAAGGCCAACAAGACCTATTTTTTACCAGAAGTGCGGTTTGATGGACATATGAAGCAGCAGCGTCGCAAGATATTTTTTTTGGAGTGAAAACTTCTTTAGGCGTGCTCTGCACTTTTATTTTTCTGGGTGTTGAAGGAGACTGGGCCGTTAGCGCGCCTTTAAAGCATTTCAAAGACCTTTATTGTGGTACAAACAGTGTATACAACCTCCTTCGTCAGTGTGGCATCGAGTACACGCCCAAAACCCCGGCAATTCCGTAAAAATAGCAAATTCAAACATTTTTTACGAACATGCACTTCCTGACACGTGACCAACAAAAATGGCCACAAGCCCTGAAAACAGCACCAAAATTGAAGATGTGTGCTAACTGGCAAAGAAGAGATGTATCACTGAGCAAGGTTCGTCCTTCACACACCCTTCATCAACCAAGAAACCAAACATCAAAGCTACAAGATCCGTTGCGGAAATAAAAACGCAAAACAAGTTCCAAAGCCTGAACACGGCAGGCAAAAGCAACGATAACTAAATACCATCGGCCAAACTAGCAAAGATACGGAGCCCGAGGAAGGAGAAATCGAGCCAAACGAAGTCAAACCGCCCCCAATTATTGTTCATGGGGCCTTCGATAACCACAAGCGGATGACCGAATACTTACAAATCAACCTGAAATGCAAATTCCACTGGAAGCAATCAATACGACCATTTTATATACTGAAACGTACGTAGTACTACGTGGTAATACGGGCAGACGGTTAAGTTTATTGTTTAAAATTCGAAAATTAGAAGTTTTCACTTCTATCGTGTGTGCTTATCACACCCAATATTTTTTGCTTGAGAATATTTATTCCAGAGTCTCTGAAGGGGACGTAGCCAACCTAACCTAACCTAACTTAACCACGGCCTTGATTTTGGGTATTTCTCAACATAAAACTAAATTTCGTTAAGCTGTTTTTTGGTATTTCAATGTGGGCGGTCGTCGATCGATGCTGTACCCTACTAAATATTTGATTTTGTCGATCTGTCTATGATGTGGTCATCCACCAAATTAGTATTATTATACCGTGTCATAGCTCTGAGATTCGGGGTTCCTCATACACAAATATCAATGACAGAATATAAAGAAGATGTCAAATAAAGAAGGCATCGAGGAATAACAGCGATCCATGGTCGTTTTATTATGTTGCGTGTTTTGATCTCCTTCTCCAATATAGATCCAATCTCTAGGTACAGCCTAATTAATTTTGGATTCAGAATTCCAGCAGACGCAACAGTAACAGGACTGCAATTCGCCAGACAACATGGGTACCTTTGATACTCAGAAAGTTCTTTTTGGTCCTGCAAAAGTTTAGGCATCTTTCGAGGGACCCTCAAATTCTAAAAGTAAAAATTTCTGAAAATTCTGTCTATCAAATGGAAATAAAAGTGGTGAAATGCTAACCAAAAAACAATTATTTAAATCGTTATCAATTATTTAAATCCATCATGACCACTGGATTTAAAGCTACTGGAATCCTTCTTTTTTCGGGGACAATTTGTATATATATTGGTTACATCTAACACTACCTTATGAATATTCCAAGCATGTTACAGTCTCCCGTTTTAAATCAAACCGTGGTAAAATGTCGTATCGCCTACTGTCTCGTTAAATTCATCAAAGCTGCTTCCTATAAAAAAGTTGTAAAATTGTTTCCAAAACAAATCAACCGTATACCGAAACAATTAGGAAGTTTTTTTAATAGCTTGACAGAGAAAATTTATTATAGTTGCTGCACAGTGTAATAGAATAGGGTTTAACTGTTTTTTTATGATAGGAGTGGACGTAGGCGGCTTTTTTCGTCGACACACTATTGTAGTTGTTAAAAAATTGTATTTTATTGCTTTAATTAAGGCAATAAATAAATTATCCTCAAAAATTAATGATGAGAAGTCAGTTTATTGGTATACTATACATATATTTTACTATAAATATATAATATAGTGAAATTGACCAATAAAAAACTGCAAAATTTAATTCTGTAGCTTTCCAATTTATTTAACTTTTTTTTATTAGAAGAAATGGCTTCCCAGCGTAAAGTGGTTTTCAACGAACTTTTTTCGCTCGTTTGCAATGAAAGATAAAAAACACGGGGACGGTGGGTGCGTGGTTTAGCGCGCTTGCTCTTCAGCTCGATCACCTAGCAGCAGTGTTGGTTCAATTCCCAACTGTCTCAAAATAAATTATCAATAATATATCCCCAATATCTAACTAATGATATTTACATACCTAAGTCGATCCTGGGCGCATATGCGGCCCTCGAAATATTATCATGCCCCATCTCTCGCATAAGTTCTGGATAACCATTGCTGTTAGAATTATTATTATTACCTGCGATTAGTTTTTATATTACTTTTGGTATATATTTCAGTATACATTTTAAGAAATTTACAGGGTAAATGGTATATTTCGTTGGCTTGATTGACTTGGTCCAAGCATTTAAAAAAAATATTCATTAATTTCTAGCAACTTTAACCTAATACAGTTCAGATGTTATTTTAATTCACCGCGACGCCGACCCGACATAACCATAGATATAATAAACTAGACTACCTCGTAATAAAACAGTTCCGGACTGATTGTATTTTCTATTTGGACTACTGTTCTATTGTGTGGTCTAGCTAATATCCTTTGCGACAATTGTCATTAGGAATTCAAGGAACTTTTCGGAATGTATGTCACTGTACTATACCAATAATTTATGACATGTCAAGTTTGGATAGTGTCTTTGTGGCTGTATTTCTTTTCCTTTGTGGGTTTATGATATTGGTAGCCCAGTTATGGTCCAAGGAAAATTGCGATTCGTTTTGGTGGCTAGATGTAGTTATTTTTTTAAGATGATTTCTTGATTTTACGTATAGATGGCGTGTGATGTAACGACTAATATTGTTTCTTAGGAACTTAACTGTTTCGTAAGAACTTTTGTTAGTTTCGAAAGTAATGTGAATTATCCCTGCTGCTTCAAGCTCTCGTAGCTACAATTTTATTTGATAGTTTTACATGGTATCGACAATCTAGTACTGTTTGTAACATACATATATGACACATACAAACCCGAGCAAAAACCCTCATTATATCGATAAAAGGAGCTCCCTTCACACGTGCTGCTGTATTTTTAACAGCGTTGCCAAGTATAACCGATTTCCAGGAATTTAAAGAAAAACAAATGATTTCTATTAAAGTTCTTGAAATAGAAGGCAATCATAGTAATAATTTTCTATCAAAACATAACAACTTGTTGAATGAAAGCGCCTTTATAGTGACGATTTTAGCTTGCTGTAAGAAAAGTTATACTGCACCCATTGCGGCAATTGTGGGTACCCTTTGAAAATTTTTTAAGTCTCACATTTCGATGTTACAAACTTTATACAAAGGCTCCTAACAGAGGCGCTTCTAGTGGGGGCTGGAGCCTTCTCCGGGGCGGTTACGGGTTCCGAGGCAAGTGGGGGTGTTGAGGCAGTCAAGGGGGTCGTGGATTTTTTTGCCTGTAAATGGTTCAGAAAATGTTAGGAAAATGTTAGTGTGTGTTTAACGGCTTCCAGCAGCATTTTTTCCTTTACGTGGGGCAACATACGCGGTCGACGTTTCGGGCTAATTAGCGCAGGGCAATACCCTCTTCACATTCCTTTATAGTTCGATAAATTGTTGATATACAAATATTTTGTTCTCGATACATTCGGGCTTGTAAATTCTTTAGTAGCAGTATTAAGTAGATACATTTGATTTCCAGCAATGATTGAGCGTCATTTGGTAGAAAATTATCCATATAAAAACTTTCTGTTATAATATCGTCCATATCGTTCGTTTTGTATACCTAATAAATTATTGTCCATCACGCTTTGGAATGGGAACAGAACATGACATTCGGATTCAAAAATGTTTGAGTCCGAATGGCATGCGAGCAATCTTAAAGTGTTCATTTTCGATTGTGATTGTGGTTTTTTGAATATCTTTAGAGTCTATTTCTATCTGGTGAAATCCAGATGCTAAGTCAATCTTAGTATGATATCGACAACGTCCTAGTTGGTCAAGTAAATCGGATATTTATGGTCAAGTGTATTACATTTCGCCATTCTTGTTTACCAGAGGCGTCTAATTCTTTAGGAACTACCCAAACTGGAGACGACCAAGGGAAAATTGAAGGTTGAATAATACCTTGTTGAAGCATTTTTTGAAATTTGACTTTTTCCTTGTGGATTTGTGGATAACGATAAGATTTAGTAAAAGCTGGTTTTGCTCTGTTAGTATCAATCGAATGTTTGCTTTGGTTTGCAAATGATAAATTGTGACCTTCTAAATATAATATGCCTGAAAAATTAAGACATAAATCTGTTATTATAAGTATTTTGCTTCATAATTAAGATTAGGTTTTTAATCTGAATTGGAACCATACTCTAAAGTATGGTCCCAATTAGGTAAAACAAGTAGATAAAACAGATAGATTTTCACGAAACCAGGAAAAATACTAGGGGCAATCACAGAAGAAAGTTTCTTCAAATTTAAAAATACCATTTCAGAGGAGCAACGTGGGTTTTATCGGTCTGTGATTACGGATCTAGTCATTTATGAATTGTGGATGCGGATGCTGAAAGCATTCATCCAAGTTATAACGATCGTATAATGATATGAAATATGATGTGGATGTACCAGCGTCGTGGCCCTCCCGGGCCTGCGCCCGTGTCTTCGGTAATCACATAATCAAATACAAGGCTAACTCGATAACAATATAGGCATTTAGCTGGTACCATGATCCCTGCAGCTCGCCCAGATACAATGGTCTCTAATGGAAGGACTTCACACTGTTTTAGAAATGTGCCCATTCACGTCGGGCTGTTCATCAGCATTGTTTGCTGTTTTAAACGGCCCAGTGTTTCATTATGTCCTTTATGCTAGTGGCCGGTGTCAGAATTTTTGGAATTTTTGCTCCGAGGCGGACGAGGAATCTTGCTCGGGCACATGGATGACTTGACTAAAACCTGAAGGTAGTACTGGATGGCGTGTAAAAGCATTACTTGTAATGGTGTCAATCATGGTCTTTAAATAACTCTTATCTATTGTGTATTAGATTCGTGTATTTAAAAAAATTAGAGACGTATTAAAGACATATATCATATGGTCAGAAGTCTGGCGGAATTGACTGAGGTCCGGCGCGCTTCGCGCCCAGAAAAGAAGAAGTCGAGGTGTTGTAATAGGTAATAATAAGTAAACACAATCCATCATAGTCAGAAGGAGTCTGCGAACGGGGTCATACCCAAAGCCTCGCTGTGAATTGCTTCGCATTATCGGATCTTTAAGTGCCACATAAACGGTATAAATGGTCAAAGATCAAACTAATTCTGTTTGTTATTCCGAGTGTAGGCTCATGGGTACTCGCCTCGAGCTGGGGAAGAACTATATATCACAATTTTATATAAATAGATGTCGATTTGGATTCACTTAACTATAGTTAGTGGAACCTGTACCACCAATAACAATGTTTCGCTGAATTCATCATGTGAATAATAATTAAAGATGGCTTTGAGTTTTCAACTGGTTGACAATTGATTGGCAGCTTCTTCAATCAATACATTTCGTTGAATATTATTTGGAAGATTTTTATTTAATTTCATTTTCGATCAATTAATACAAGGTTCATAAAATAAAGTATCATTTTTACAAATTAAGTAAATAACAGAAAGGTAAAGAAATTTAATTGCTTAAATAATGGTATTTCGATTTGACAAATGTTCGATATGACCTCCATTTTGTTGTTGTACAGTCACCAACTGATCCTCCAAATTATTCCAAAGAGTTTTGTTCGACATTGCATTCATACTAACATTATACTAAAACAATTTTTGTGTGTAGATCCTTATTATTAAATTCTAAATTGCTGGATGAATTTACGTTTACCTGAGTTTTATTTTGAGGATAGTTATCTAAATTGCGATGACTTTATACTTGTTTATACTGAATACTTATGATAACCTCACACATCGAAATTAAAACCAATTTCCTGTTCTTTTTGATCACTAGTTATCAATTTCTACCTCTGAGCTAATCCCAGTTGGCTAAAAAAACCTTGTTATAAATAATAGCTTTATTAATTAAAAGTTCAGAGTCTATTAGGTAGTTCCAATCAGCCACATAATTAATTTGCTAGTCATACTATACCAAATCGGCTACTCATCGCTTCTGAAGGAAGCTATGATTACTATATTAAAAGTCCAATTTAAATACTAATAAATTTCCTTCCGCCGTTTCATCTACTGTAATATTTTGAAACAATGTTCTAATTATTCAGCAAAAAACTGCAAATATGTCATTGACACTGGATCGTTAGGTCCTATGGAATCGGATAGATATGGATGTGCTGGAGTGGTTGAAAAATACATCTTGGTTTCGACCAAAAACGTTGATATTTCTTTCTTTTCTTTCTTTAACAAGGTATGACAGTGAAATAAATAAGAATATGCTTAACTTTGAAACTGAAAGTACTACTTAGGCCACTGAATTTATATTGATTTATATTTATATCTTTTTACTTTAACTCATTTCAAATTTATTGTATTCTTAACAAGTTTGTTTGTATTTATATGAATTTTAAGCTATCGATTATGTCTTAAAAACAGGGCAATAAGGAACAAAGACTTACAGCGGTTTTTATTGCAGGAATCGATCAGTGGGTTATAAATGAAGAAAAAACCGCGGAGTGCTATAAAATTAGAGGGTGGAAATTGAAGACAGGGGTGAAAAACCACCCCTTTTGTATTTTTCAATATATCTCGTAAACAAAGCAAAATTTCGATATATCTCTTATGAAACTTTTTGTAGAGAATCAAAATTCCCATCGGAATAGCATTTTCTAAATATTCAAATAAAATTTTTTCATGCCGAAATAGTCGAAACAAAATTAAAAAAAGGAGAAAATTTCGATTTTTTATTTTTTTTGCTTTTTCGCCTTTATACGACTAAGATAGGTATAGGCGTTGCTTCAGGTAAAAAAAAGTAGATTAAATTTCCTTTAAAATGGTGAGCGGAACAATTTTTTTGATTGAACATTGACCGAGATATGGCCATTTGAACCTGGCTTTTTTTTGCATTTCATCTCTCTTCATCGCACGAATATTGTTTTCGTTCGCATTTTATGCATTTTTTTACGTTTATTATTTAGTAATACATGACAATTACAATAAATTAATGTTTGGAACAACTACATTTGGTGCTACTTTGGTGGTTTGGTGCTACTACATTTCAACAATAATATTGTCAAACTGCATATCGATATCATCATCTATATCTTTAGTAATGTCGTTTAATGCAATATTAGCTTCTTGTATATATTGTCACAATAAATCCCCATGCATTCTTTACAAGAAATGAACAAGTAAATCGAAATTTTCGCTTTTTTTTCATGTTTGTTTCGACTGTTTCGGCAGGAATTTTTTTTTAATATTCAGAAAATGCTATTCCAATGTGAAATTTTATTATCTACAAAAAGTTTCATAAGATATATATCGAAGTTTTGCTTTGTTTAGGAGATATATTGAAAAAACCAAAAGAAGTGGTTTTCTAATTTAATAACATTCCGCGGGTTTTTCTTCATTTATTACCCATTGATCGATTCCTGCAATAAAAACTCTTGAACGTCTTAGTTCCTTTCTATATGACATAATTAATAGCCTATTTGTTTGTTCTGTATAGTTTTATAATTTGTCCTATAATTTCTATTCGTATCATTCCTTGATATAAAACTTTCCATCCCCTGCCTTTCGCATCTCAAGACACTCGTATTATTTCAAAAATATTTCCTATATTGAAACAGGTGCAAGATGAATCCAACGTATACATTCTCAATTTCATTTGAGAGAGAATATATAATTTTTTTACATACCTATTAACTTCCTTCATCCGCAGCAAATTTCTCTAGAGTGTACCGACCCTCAGAGAAACTCAGTTTTCCAAAATCAGCTTGAAATGATTTACCACGGCCATATATCTAATTTGCGGGTAACTTGATTGTGTCACAATGGTACTCCTAATTTACCATGCTTTCTTTTCGAACAATCACCAAAGCAAGCTGTGAGGGCTAAATAGAGCAACAGTTGAGGTTTTATTAAGGTAAAATAGCAGCAGGGGTTTACCGGACAATTGGATAAAGTCAGGAAGCTGTCTTTTAATTTGTTTATGGACGGTTTAGTTTTATTGGGTTAGAAATGGACCTCGGAGGTCGATGACTGTTGGCGACGAGCATGCGAGGCAATTGCTAATTTCACATTATCAAACTTAATGTAACTTAACGAATTTTTACTCAACAAACATTTAAGATGGCGGATATAAGCTACAAGATGATTTAGATATTTCATTGTTGTCGCGTATTGAAGAAATACTATTATTGAAATAAAGACTGTAGGTATTACCGAAGGTCAATCGCACATAAAATTCTTGCATTTATCTAACCTTATCTTTGTGAGTATGCTTAATTTCTCTAACACGATCCTTCTCGGCTATGTGCTTTTCGTGTAAAGGTACTCTTTAATGTTAATTTACTCGCTGAATAGCTTGTGAAATAAATATATGTAAAGTTTTCTTTACTGTCATATTTTTTGAAACTGTAAGGGTACATGTTTGAAGAACTGGTCCGGCAGTAATGGAACTCGACCCTCAACATGTTCCCAAGGACCGTTAAATGTTCAAAGAGCTCGTCGATTTTTTTTCTCCAAACGCAAAATGCAAGCGCAAAGGTAATACATAAATTACTCTTTCGTGCGCCGCTGTCCGTTGGCAGGTGCTTGAATTCCACGCGATATGCGCTTGATTGATTAGATTTTCATAAAGCATTGTGTCGAGGTTCCAAGATGCATTGTATCAAAGCTGTTAACACCATTAATTCTTTATTGTCTAGCCAACCTAACATACGTTCTACCAATCGAGATTGACTTATTTTAGCAACATATTGTCATTTATTATATTTTTTGTTTGATATAAATGGTGATTAATGGATTGGTATTAGTAAATGGAGGGACTTGTTCACGTATGGGAAAATTCGGATTGCTGATTGGTCAGGGTGATGAGGATTTTAGAGGACACCCCTGGGGGCCTTGAGCTTAATGCCAGAAATAGAATGATTTATTAATCGCCTATATTTGTTATGGCACGTAAGAGAACCACACACGAAAATATATCCTTTTTATAAATACGTATTTTTGTAGTTGTTGATTACAGTGTAATATCTGATAATAGGAGCAGGAATTTCAGAAACTGTACATGGTAGCAGAGTGTGAGATATGCAATAAAAAGTTTCCACATGGTTTAATAAATCTTGGGATTGTCTTTCTTTTGTGATGTTGGTAGAGACACATCATTTTAGTATTGTAGTTACTTACCTTTGGAAACATATCTCACGTGCAAGTTTTGTAGCGGTACCTCATGAAACTGACTTTTCAGAAAATCATCTCCATGGAGTTTAATTAATTCCATTTGAAGCGACATTTCCACTTGGCCAGCGTTTACATCGAAGGGAGTCACGAATATTAATTTGGAATTGAAATTCACCTGAAAGAAAATCCTCAAATCTGGATGCAAATTATATATTTAATTGGTATAGTTCTTGTGCATTGTTATCAAAATGTTTGTGAGCAGCTAGGGTGGGAAAATGATATGTATTTCCCATAATATTCTGATTTTCCCACAGCCGAAGCTTGCTTTGAATAAATTTTACATAGATGAAAAATCAAATACCACGTATCATCTTCCAACGGTTCCAAAGGACAGACCCGAATTGTTCCGACCCCTTCATATCCATGAAAGTTTGCACCTCTGCTCTTAACTCATAAAACCACTTCAACATTTTGCCTTTCGATCTTCACATTAAAAAATTACGTCATTTTCCATTTCCAAGTCCCGTAGGTATTTGCTCTAACAGGCGGTGATTCATACTTTTTGTTTTAATGAAATTTACTAGAAAAACTGTCTCCAATATTAATGTCAGTATTTCTCCATGTGATAATTTTGATTTTATTTTAGCCACTACTCTCTCCCACATTTTTCCATATCATCGTGGGAGCTGCATGATACTAGTACTATAATGATACTAGTTAAGTTTAAAAGTACTAATAAGATTAGGCATTTATTTTAAAATATATTTTCCCCTTGTAGTGTATTTCACGGTTCGAAGCCTCTGTTATCAAATTTTGGTCGATGGCATGAATAATTTTGTTGTTAAAAATATGTTTTTATAAATATCCACAAAGTTTTCTCCCTACAGCACACCTCTGACGGCTTGTCAGCGGATTTTATTTTGGATATTATGTATCAACGCTTTTGTTCTTAAAAAATCATTGCCTTATATAAGTATTTTCTAAATTTTTCACCCTAAAGCACGCCTCGGATGACTCATCAGCAGATTTTTTTTGATATTATTAAAGTAGGTGGTGTCTTAACATTATCTGAGCCTACTTTAATCGAGTAAAGTCAACGTTTTGTTGTGATAAATTAACTCCTATGGAATTGATATTGACCGGTATCCCTTTACAAATTACTTTATTTTAGTATTACTCACGTAATCCAAAAGTTTGGCAGGGTTAGAATATGTATTTTTCTTTTTTGCATTTTTTCAATTTTATTAAATGAAGGGGTATTTTTTACCCCTTAAGAGCAGAAAGCACAATTGGGGTATATGTCACTTTTTAAGTTAAGGGTAAGATGAGCTTCATTCCAAATTTACATAAAAATCGATGGAGGTTCAGAGAATTGTTGTAAAATACTCGTTTTTTGGCCCCATTTTTTCAAAAATTGCGGTAGTTTCGGTAGGATATTTTGATGGACAGGGAAAAATTCAGAATGAGCGAGTGTGTCTACACAAGTGTAGACTTGTGGTACTGTAATCTTTTCGCACAATGGAACCCGGGTGTTGTCCGAATCCGCGGAGACGGTGCAGCCTGTGAAATTGTGAAGGCCAGGCGGCCTGAAATTCGATCCTGATTTATCTGAAAAAGGCGAAGAATAACTATCCGGTGCCGTGAGTGCTCTGCGTATGACATTACTCTGTTCAGACAGGCAACATCGTTGTAAGGGCCCGAGAAACATAGCCGGGTTATTTTTATTCGTCCGCGCGTGTGGTCGATGAAAACTCCTTGGTGACGACGTTTTATAGCCTCGACTAAGGATGGAAGAACGGAAATGATGCACGTCTTTATTATAAGAGGATTCACAACGATACTTACTAGCCATATTTTTAACTATAACGGATCAGTCTCGTCTAGCAGTCAGCTGCCAAAGTAACCCGTGAAACAGTTGCCTAAATAGCATTCTTCACAGAGGCCTAATGAGCCCGGCTAATGATCCTACCAGAATATAATTAATAAATCAAATTACTTTTCGGAAATCCATTTAACTACCAAGATGACTACCGAAAAGTAAATTACTAAAAATAAAACACAAGTAACAAAATCATATAAGTAGTATAAACAATAAATCAGTAGGGAAAACAAAAGCTGGGAATTCTCTATAATAATACAATAAAATCCTTATATAGTTTTCCAGAATATCTTGTCAATGAAGCAGTTAATCTCACAAATAACTTCATAAGGCAAATAAAAGTTATGGAGATTATCAAAAAAATTTCTTTTCTTCAAGCAAAATGTCATCCACTTCTATCTTCTGTGTATGTACTTAACTAAAACATTCGACTGTGCAGATCATAACATTTTGCTATAAACATTAAATATTTACGGTTTTCTGGGTGTTTGTAAGTAAGTAAGTAAGTAAGTCAGTAAGTAAGTAAATAAATAAATAAATAAATAAATAAATAAATAAATAAATAAATAAGTATATATTATTATTTGCAAAATTTTATTTACGCTTTAGAACCGGACCCGTAGAAAAGAGTTTGTAGTATTTAATTGGTAAAATCCACTCTATTCTCGTCGAGAACGACTCATCTGTGACTAATGCGTTGCAAAAAGGCAAATTCCAGGATCAAAAACCCCGCAGTCGTCTAATATACCCCAACATACGACAACCTGACAATGACATTAGATCATTTTTGCCCCTAAATATCACTTAAACGGACTACCTGCGTCACGTATTATCCCAAATGCTGACCGCTACTGAAATTTGAAATGTGTCAAAAGCGACTTTAAATTTCTCCTGCTAACCATAGCTAATGTTTAAGTATAAGATCTGTGTCCGATTTTTATGATATGACCCGCCCAGATGTCAGCCCACAATGGATATGGGTTTAAACGCTTTTAATTCCACGGCTTGCTTGGATTCTCACAGAAAAGGATTTCATTCTTCAAAGTGTAAATATTTCCCTGGGCGGACAATGGAGAACGCCAAACAGTTGATTTTCTAATCCGCCGGCCTTTTATATCAACTGATAACAGAACTCCAAACAACACGGAGAATTATATTTTGTTCGGAACGCTTTCGACATCAGGGAAATAGAATGAAATCTAGTGAGTTATACCAAATATTAAATAAAGGATAGTTTTCGTTAGTTCCTTGACTGCCACCAATAATAATAATAATAATAATAATAATAATAATAATAATAATAATAATAATAATAATAATAATATTCATTAGCCAAAAAAAATATATAACATTGTACATATGGCAAGTCAAATATAAGTTTGCAGGTAGAGGTTGACAGGTCTTTGAAGGTGAAAGTTAATGTATACCGTATTTTTGTTATTTGGGATTAATTTATTCCCATGGTACCATATACTCAATGGATCCACCACGTATAATTATTCCGCTGAATCCGCTGACGCAGTAATCGATGTGTCGTCAGCAAACATTGTTATATGCAACACACATTGAGCATGGGCTCGATGTTTGTCGGTAGATCATTAACATAGATCATGAAACTACTGGATAGGGCTGGAACCTTTGATGTAACTATAACACTCGGAGTAGTTTCCACAAACACAAAAACAGTTTCACTTCGCTCGACGCGCGTTTCGCCAACCAAGTTGGCATCATCCGGAGACTATTAAAACTAATCATAAACTAAAAACTACCCTATTTATACTATTTATGGTGAAATCATTAGTCACGCTTCAATGATTAGTTGCTAAGCAACGAGTGTACCAATTCCACAGACCTTAGACTATCTTCAGGATTTACTCGAATTAAACAACTATAGAAAAGAAGTAATAGAAGAATATATAAACCTTACAAAACTTTGTATGAAACAAAATTGCTTCCGTTTCAATGACAAGTTCTATGAACAACATGAAGGAACCGCAATGGGTAACTGTTTATCGCCTTTCATTGCTGATGTCTTCATGAGTCGATTTGAAACTGAAGCAAAGAAGAATTCGAGTATTTTCCTAGGATTTGGCTAAGGTATGTGGATGACATTTTTGCCGTGTTTGACACTAAGATTGCGGATGTAGAAAACTTCACTTCCAAATTAAATAGTCGTTTCACTTCTGTAAAGTTTACATATGAACTAGGAAATAATGGAAAATTTCCATTTTTAGATGTATTAGTAATTAAAAATAGTGACAATAGGTTAGAATTTGATATATATAGAAAAGATACCAGTACGATCAGATATATCCCTAATGACTCTCACCACTGCTATCAACATAAAATGGCAAGTTTTAATTTTCTTGTCCATCGTTTACTAAGTTTCCCTCTCAGTAATGAGAGGTTTGAAAAAGAAAAAGTATTAATTAAAGATATAGCTGTGAGTAATGGTTATCCGAGAGATATAGTTGAAAAACTAATTAAGAAGCGTACATTTAAGGACACACTTCGTAATTCTACGACCTTTCAAAAGGATATAGAGACTCCAAAATATGTATCGATCCCTTACGAAACCCGGTTTACTCGTGGTTTGAGTAAGGTCTTCAAAAACGTGGGTATAACAGCGATTCATTCATCGAGTAATAAATTACAACAACTTTTAGACAATCCAAAGGATAAAATTGTTCCAAATGAGAGGTCTGGGATTTACGAAATTAGTTGTAATGATTGTGATCAAAAATATGTTGGACAAACGAGGCGATCAATTAACACCAGATTTAAAGAACATATGGCTCATCTAAAATATGGAAGAACAGATAAGTCGAGTGTTGCACAACATGCTTCTGACAACAATCATATAATAGATATTAGTAATTTAAGATTAGTCAGAAATGTGACCAATAATAGACAATTGGATGCATTTGAGAGCATAGAAATTGTAAAATGTAAAAGTAGTATGAATAGCGACAAGGGACCTATACCGTATAGCCCGCTTTACGCGTTGCTTAGCAACTAATCATTGAAGCGTGACTAATGATTTCACCATAAATAGTATAAATAGGGTAGTTTTTTTTAGTTTAAGATTAGTTTTAATCGTCTCCGGATGATGCCAACTTGGTTGGCGAAACGCGCGTCGAGCGAAGTGAAACTGTTTTGGTGTTTGTGGAAACTACTCCGAGTGTTATAGATCATGAACAGTACTGGGCCTGGTACGGAACCGCGAGGTACCTCAAGGGCAACACTATGTATGTCAGATTTTTTCTCGTTCTTACTAACTACTATAGACTCTTATACCCAGGTTATATAATTCCTAGCTTAAGATTAATTTAGCGACAGTATCAAACGCTTTGGAAAGATCAAACAAAAGTGAGACTACATACTTACCAGTATCCAAGCACTGATAAACATATTCGAGCAGATGACAAGATGCCGTCTGAACCGAGTGCATTCAGTAGGTTATTTTCTTCTACAAAGTTCGTTATTCTGTTAACTTTACAATATACTTTTTTGGGTATTTTAGACAGAATAGTAAAGGAATTTGTCGGTAATTTTCTATTTCGGTCGGATCACCTTTTTTTAATAGGGGTAACAGTTGCTAATTTAAGACAATCAGGAAATATTCCAGTTTCAAAATGGATTGATACAGTCAGCTGTTTTAAATATTTCCTTTCCAGCCCTTGGAAATGGGATAATTCTTTGTCGATTGTACGAGTATTTACAATTATTTAATCTTCATGATATTTAAGGCGAACATACTAAGTAGAATTCGAGTCGAGAGAATTTCCAATCTCGTCTTGAACACTACATGTTTGAATAACGCAAATGAATAACAGTAGTTATTACATATTACGTTTAAAGTTTAGCTCGTGTGGCACAAACAGCATCTCCTGCCGCTATGGGGTCTGTGGAACTTCTCGACCTATGACTTCCGACAGTTATGGTGAGATGCTTTCCATATAAAGAATTAAACAATAAGGATGTAGACGTTTACTTGATTTCATTTAGATAGAACTTAAAATGCAGGAAAACAGGTAGTGTTTGCACTGCATTCCTTGATACAACTTCGACAACACTAAAGTTCTAGACGTGTTAAACATTTACATTTATTCATAGCGTTGGGCATATGTTGCAAAAGGTAAAGGGCGTCGTAGTTAATCGGAACCATCCAATTTGGGCTACCGTATCATTAGGAGCACCTCAGTCAGCAACAAAATATTAAAACTACTGTAGGTAACCAGTAGTTAAGTTCTAAGTTAATTATATGTCAAAAGCCTAGACCTCGGGATTTCGGACCGAAAAGGAGGCCGACCATACAGTATACAGTGGCCACTTTTTTAAACTGAACGATTTCTGTGGAACTAATTTTCTCAGAAATGTCGTAATATACAATGTATCTTTAAGAAACACTATTTATCACCGCTGGACACCAAACGAAATGAATTAACTTCACTAATCACAATGTATTTTTAACATCTGACGAAGAAGAAATATTTCATGAAAATATATTTTTTTACAGCGTTGCCTAATTTCTCAATCTCCACAAAATAAAAATAAATTCGAATCTATAGGGTGCTCAGTTTTTTCTGCACAGGCACCAACTTTGTTATTTCAAATAGCAACCTATGTTTTTTATTATTTTATCGAATTCTACATGATTAATTAAGGACAGTTTGTCTAATGTATCCCTATCAACATATTAATAGTTTTCGAGATATCTGACTTGATTTTTTTGAAGTGAAAATTCTTTAGGAATGCTCAGCACTTTTATTTTTGTGGGTGTTGAATCAGACTGGGCCGTCACGCGTCACGCTCGGCTATGTAACGCTCCTTCGGCTAAAGTCGGATCGAGTGTACTAAGTGAGAGAGGATCAGTCGGCAGAGCGAGACAGTAGAGAGAGTTTGTGGGTACTGAATGAGACTGGGCCGTCACGCGTCACGTTCATCTATGTAACGTCTATGTAAATAATTTATATAAGAATATCGATATTATCTGTTGTTGATTCACCGAACTAATCCATTATGTAACACAAATGTAATTATATAGATATTATAACAGGCGTATTTTTGAACTGAAAACTTCTAGGCATCTTAGCACTTTTATTTAAAATAATAATACCTGTTAAGGGAGAAAAAAATATATCAGGAGATTCCGCCTGGTCGGGTGACCGTCCAATTGTTTTCCTCTCAGTATCGAATTGAATTGAATTGGATTGACTCGAATCGACTGCCGAAGTGATGGTCCGTCGCAGTACTTGCTAACTATGAATAGGTATTTTGGACCGACATACAGTGGGGCCACATCTAGCGCCGGTTGCCTGAAGCATCTGTGTCACGGGCGTGTACGGTCAACGGGTGCGGTGTATTGCGGGTTGTGGTAATACGGGCGGACGGTTACAGTATATATTTTAAAATTCAAAAATTAGATTAAAATTTAAAAGTTTTCACTTCTTTTCACTTGTGCTTAAGTGAATCAATGTTTTTTTTTCAATTTACTCACTTTGTACATGAAATATTTTGGTTGTGTGAGCAGTTTCATTTTTTTTGGGGCTACTGTAGAGGGAAGATGGCTCTTTCGAAACATGTACCAAAGTTGCAATAAATTTAGTTCTACAGAGCCTACAATTTGGACATAGCTTTTATGAATAGCAAGTGGTGCAAGTTGCCTCAGTGAATAATGGCTATTAGTTTCGAGGTGAATACTATACTACGTCCTATACATTTTTTTATCTTGAACGGGCTGTTTTTTAAATATTAATGCGTTTTTGGGGACACGTCAGGAGAAATAATTTCTGATATAAAACGTCAGTGTAATGCTGTTTATTTATGGTAATAATAAATAATAATTTTTTTCCACAATCACATTATAATTGGAGTTTTATCCACACTTATGAACCATATAAAGTACCACTTTATCCACTAGTGGAATAATGAAAAACAAACCCAAATCAATTTCATTTTATTTATTTTTTATTAATATTAACATATGGCACAGGCCATACAAGTTGTTTACAAACTTGCAAAGAAGAGACGTATCACTGAGCAAGAGTGTGACACAACATGTGTTGGGACGTGTTGCACAACATGTTAAGGACGTGTTGACAACGATCATAGAATATATATTCGTAATTTAAGATTAGTTAGAAATGTGACCCATAATAATAGACAGTTGGATGCATTTGAGGGCATAGAAATGTAAAAATAGTATGAATAGCGATAAGGGGCCTATACCGATCATTGAAGCGTGATTAGTCACGCTTAAATTTCACGGTGATATCATTAGTGACGTCACCACGAAAAGTATAAATAGGGTAGATTTTTTAGTTTAAGATTCGTTTTAATCGTCTCCGGATGATGCCAACTTGGTTGGCGAAATGCGCGTGGAGCGAAGTAAAAGTGCTTTGATGTCTGTGGAAAGTACTTCGAGTGTTATATAATTATTGCATTCGCTGGAAAGTTTTCCCTCAAATATTGATTATCTTTCGCCTTACTTGCAGCACTTTAGACTACTTAGTAGCGAATTTATGCTCGTGTGCTGTGTTGCCTTTCATCATGCTCACCGGTGATTTATGTTAATACTGCACAGATGCAATTATTTCTCCCTCGTATGACAAAGGGGCCAAAAGCGACGGAGAAAAAGACGGCGATGACGGCATTGAATGAGTTCGCCGAGACTTGACAATTTTAAAACAACCAAAGCTGCCCATAAATAAAGTTACGGAGATGGTACGCGTGGGCAGAACATAAAACGTTCGCGGCCTTAAATCATGGCACTCTGTATGTCCATAAAGCACTGCCACACACACACACATACACCGACCATACCGTGCCTTATCTCCCTCTCGGCGATGATTGGTGTACCACGAAAATTATGATGTAACCCGACTTATCAGCCTTTTTACTTACGGCCTACCCAACGGCTATCTAATGATCTCCCAGGCAATTATTTTCATTATATTACATTATAAAGTATAGTTCTACATATTCGCTGAGGTAAACGAGCAAATTATGAAGCTGTGACTTGGCCAATTAAGAAATGCAAACGGAAACATTTAATATATTCCCATTAGCTACCCATCCAGTTATTTTATCACTCAGAAAGTCGAGCTTCACAACATTTTAGAGATATTAAGAAAACAACACCCGTTCTGGGACGTACCACAAGGATCATTACTAGGGCCTGTAATATATTAAGTGCATATCTCTAAAATAAATGGTGTTTTAAAGTTAATTGGGTTCCAAATTTTTTTTTTCTGAAGAAATCCAGACTTTACAAAGCAAATATAGTATAGACGTTTCTAACGAATTATAATAAAGGTAGTATATATTGCTACACCTGGAGGTGACAAAGGAGCTTTGGAAGAAGTCGCGGCTAGGTTGTCGTGAAAGGTTTGTTGAATTCTATCAAGCATAGAATGATTACTAAGCGCGCTTATATGAGAAGGAAACGAAATTATTCTAAAGTCCATCCAGTGAAGTCCCATAGTTTACTCTGTTGCATTCTCACTCTCGCACCACGCTCCGCTTTTTACCACAAAACACTATCGAAGTTCGAATGGTTTAGTCCTCTTGAGTCTTCGGACAAGATGTTGATTGTCCAGCAACTGAGGAGCGTCAATGGTGGTATGATGGTGTAGTCTGGCTTCATGGTTACCAGCAAATCTTTGTATTTCATCTCGATAGGTCCCATGGAGCATTTACCATGTCACGCAGGACTTGGTAACTGCTCTGAAACGTTTGGATATACTTGATCTTGCTATCTGTAGAACAACCCCAGAGCTGAATACCATACGACCAAATGGGCTTTAAAATCTGATTATAAACTAGGGTTTTTATTGTACACTGACAACTTGGAATTTCTACCAAAAAGCCAGTAGTGCTGTTAATATTTTAAACCAAGTTCACTTCGTTTCTTCTTTATTTGCTCTTTCCACCGGAACTTAGAATCTATTGTCATACCAAGGTACTTGAGATTCTAGCTCATTAGGCTTTGTTATGATATGGTGCTCTAGTTCCGTTGATTTCTAAAGATGGTACTTCGGCAGATCTTTTATTGGTAACATTCACATGAACTGATTTAAGCTCATTTGTCTTATTTTCCCTCGTCGGGTTCAGGCTAACCATATATTGATAGCTATTTGCAGTTTATTGATCAGCGAATGTCGCGATTTTAACGTCTTCCAATTGTGGTATGTTACTGGTGTGCTGAAGGTAGACGACAGGACACTACCTTTGATTTGTTTGATTTGCGTATTCATCTCCTTGGATGACTATGAATATCCTGTTTGCTATATATAGGAGATAAAAAATTGCATATATTGTTTTGGGAGCATTTTATTTAACTCAAATATTAGTCCATTGGGCCAAACTTAATCAAAGGCTTACGCTACGTCTAAGCAGCCTGCTGAACAAACTTTTTTCTCTTCAAGAGCCTCAATGACATCCGTTAATCTATGCACTTGACCTATAGTAGAATGCTTTTGTCTGAATCCAAATTGACAGTCTGGAATCAGGTTGTTATTCTCGATTAGAGGTTTTATTCTTTTAAGGAGTAACCTTTCAGAGGTTTGAAATGATTGGAAGAAGAGAGATAGGTCTATATGATTTTACATCATTAATTGGCTTACCAGGTTTTGGTATCATGATTACCTCTGCAACTTTCCAAATGGGAGGTGCATGTTGCAGTCGAAAGGCTGCGTTGCAGGGTAAATCATAATTACAATATGCCTTGGGTAATTTGTTGGGTAATTTCTTCAGAATTTCACCGGCTATCATATCAAATCCTGATGCTTTTTTTGGATTTAAGTTTGTCTTAAATGTCATTATAGATTTGTGTGACAGGTATGATATCTTCTGATATTGTATTTCTATTTTTTTCCAATCTAATGTTGGTTTAAAACTGGCTGAGTTTGAATGTTTGTTCTAACTAAATGGTCAGCAAATAGGTTGGCTTTTTGAACTTATTTCTGAAATTCTTAGCCTCCGTTTTTTAACCTCATTACCATTAACCAAGTATTTCACAGGATAATATTCGAGCATTGCCAAGAGATACCTAATTGATGGAAGTCAGGCCTATGACTACCTAAATACCAAATAATGAAAAGGAATTAGTGCTGTATTGGTTTGAGCGACTGCGATTGGTTTGAGTCTTCCTGAAAGATCTATCACCAATATAATTGCGTCGATAAGAGACTAAACATGTTTTTCTTTATCAAGACATGATTGGATTGGATTGAAAGTTATAGTTATTGCAGGTGGGCATATACTGTAAATTTAGCGAGATTCCGAGAACCCGAAAATAAGCTATCTGTGAGTTTATGTTACCGATCGAGGCACCCGCATTCTTCTGATGAAGACTTCTCCGCGAAGGCGAGATTTTATCGCGCCATGTAATTCTTCCAGCGCCGAGGTAAGCTTATTTGTCTAGGTGCATTTTAATGTGTGAGATGGTAGATAGTCCTGAAATTTTATTGCCATTGCACGCTATATTTGTTCGACTGCATTCTCTCTACTAGTGTGTCTATTGATTTATTACAGTTTGCACAAACAGTCTACATAATATTCATCAGTTCCTTATACATTATAGTATAAGTACTCAAAAGTTGCGACGGAATAACCGAAAAATCACTAATACATTTTTTGAATGCCATTGACATATATTATCCACTCACTGACCATTGTACTCGATGGAGATCAATTAATTCAAATTAAAACGTTTAATTAATCAATAAAGCTTGTCCGCATAAGAATATTCCGAAATATGTGAGGCATTTCTTTTGTAAGGTGGCTGTGGAAGTGCGTGTGGGTTGTAAGAATCGAAAAACACAGCGGGTATTCGTCACGGCGTCTTTTAATCGGCCGTGTAAACTATAGGCACGTATTGTGCGATATTATTAATGACACTGTAACATATTTTAAGGAAACTTCTTAGCGATTTTGTTGATGCAGTATTCAAATGAGATGAGAATGGGATTTAATTATCTAATCCCAAAATAATTCAGATAGTTTTAGGAGGGTTTCTTGAAAGTATTGTTAAAATTGTTCACGTTTTCTTCGTTCAGTTTTCTGCTTAGAAGTTCATTGAAAATTTCATAGAAGTTCATTTAAAATATATTTTTTCAAGAATTTTAAATGCAAATCATACCATTTTAATATCACGATAATGGAGTGTTTGCTATCAACTTCCATTTGATAATATGGATCATGCTGTTATTTGTTAAATAAGTTTAAAAGATTTTGTTCAGTTAGGTGGTCACCAAGATCGCCGGATTTCATTCCATGTAATTCTTATGTTAAGGAACAAACAACATTCAGGATGTGGATAGAAGAATATCGCCTAGGCACTATTTGGCAGCTCTGCTGTATGCTAATTTCACTGAAACTCAGTACCGTTTTCTCTTGTACGTCTTTTCTATAATGTAGGAGGCATCTACGTAAGAAGGAGCGTTCAAGGTCACAGCTTTAGGTGTGGCATGCGAACGCTAAGCTATGATAGGCACACTGGCATGGTTCAGGACCTAGCTAAGCATCGTGAAATGTCCTCAACAGCCCACGGATTGCTGCTTTGCGTACAAGACGCGTTCGCATTAACGTGCATTATTTGGGCACTATTTGGCAGCTCTGTTGCATGATAATTGAAGTAAAACTTAGTCCGTTTTCTCTTGTACGTCTTTTCTATCTTGTAGGAGGCATCTACGTAAGAAAGGGCGTTCAAGGTCACAGATCTAGGTGCTATATGCGAACGCTAAGCTATGATAGGTATATTGGCATGGTGCAGGACCTGGCTAGGCATCGCGAAGTGTTTTCAATAGCCCACAGATTGCTGCTTTGCGTTCAAAACGCGTTCGCATTTAACGTGTAAATCGCCTGGGCAGTATTTGGCAGCTCCGCTGCATGCTAATTGCAGTAAAAATTTGTCCGTTTTCTCTTGTATGTCTTTTCTATCGTGTTGGAGGCATCTACGACAATCCAATAAAATTTACGTTTAACTAGGTATCTCAAGTCGAGCCCAGTTTACCTCTGCCCGAGCCATTACTACAAGTAGTTGAATTACTACTTCAGCATCTTCTGCTAAGTCGAAGTTGATGTATATGCGGTAGTAATTCCGAAAAACGATAAATCACACGTCAAACCGATTTCTTTATTATTTTTTCTTGTTACCTTAATCGTGTACTAGAGTATTTTCCTACGACTGAAAATAAACACTATGAAGAGGAAAGTCAAAGACAAGTTCGTCTAGGCAGCCTCCATTAACAGAATCATTACACATGAAACCTAACGTAATTAATCTGGATAATAATTATATAGCAAAAGCATGTGTGACGAGTTCCCATTTTAGAAATTATGATGAACTTAGTGCCTACCTATCTATAGGTATATAATAATCTATAGAATACGATATACTGAGTTTATATATTTTAGTAATAATTATTGGTATTTATTTAATTTTATTTATACAGAAATATTACATAGTAATATTATTTTTGAAGTGAGAACTTCTTTAGGCGCGCTCTGCACTTGTATTTTTGTGGGTGTTGAATGAGACTAGGCCGTCACGCGTCACGCTCCTACTTTTATCCTACACGGATACGATGAAACACACCTCGAAGCCTATCAAGGACTTCCTAGATACCTTCTGACGATTATATTGGCACTATTATTACTAATCATCTTTAAATTTTATAATCCAACATTACTAACTAATTGTTACTTTGGTACACTATTTTACTTTAAATTACGTATTATTTATTCTTACAAAGCTTTACACGCAGCTATCTCGTTGGATGGTACGTTCACCTCTATAGTTGTTGTACATCCCTGCGGAAGCACTGTTATAAAACAAAATCATACTTCGTTGTTATGTACTGACCAATTGTGATTCACCATGATTTATGATTTTAATTATTCCACAATACTTTTAGATTTAAAACACTTTTCTATCATTCTGATACAATCTTTACACTATTTATTTACTTTGTATGTATATACTTCCATTTTGTATTCCTTGAACCGGCCTTGCTGTTGGATACTGGTTCCAGGCTTATACTCCGGAAAAAACTTTTGACGTAAAGCATTTCGCTTATAATTTTATTAATAACTAGAGTTTATGTAACTTGTATGTTTGATAAATAGTGCAATCATTTGTCGAAACTATTCTTGTGATCACCTTATTTTTCTGGAGTCAATTTATTTAGATATTATGACAAACAGTATTGACCAATCAAAGCTCGGTCATGTACTTGGGTGCCGCACAGCTATCTTTATTTAACCTATGACGATATTTCGTACCCGTACTGTTTTCTTACGTACTGTAGTTCGTAACTAAGAAATAAAAACACAATAATGAACTAGTCTGACATAAAATGATTTGTGGACTACTCGTATATACTTATTTTGCAGTCCCTGTTGATGATATAAGAGTTTAATTTTATATGACCTATATCGCAAGAAATACCTTTCATATACCTATCTATCTATATTTACAGGTAATATAATTGCTGTTTATTGAATTTCAATGGTAGCCCATCAAAACTCCCCTGCCTCTTCGAGATATCTCATTCCACATCTAGTGCCAACTCGAACCGCCAATTTGTCGTCGATAATTTAGTGTGGTTTCCCAATTAGTGTAGTGTCACAACTAACACAACCGATAAATTAGAGTGGACAGGTTAGGATCTTACCGACTAAAGTCAGTTTCGTGTCACCCATGCACCTATATATAGTCGCAGTCTCGTCTCCGTCTTACCTCCGTCAATGCGTGCCTTTTCTTGTAATTTTGGGTGGTCATATTATCGATAATTTAAATAGTCCGGTCGTCTCTTAACGATTGTACGAGAGATCATTTTGGAACTTGATGCTTTCGTGTTCTCTGTGGCTAAAATGGGGTCAAGGTAATGAAGCGTTGAATACTCAGGCGTATGTACAAAACGTAACGTGCAGAAGCTTCGTTTTGCAAGAAATTCAATAGCGCGCTTTCTAATGTATCACAGGGATTCTTCTGCACAAATACCTATTATTTTACGTTTACATCCCTCTCTAGTAAGTAGTAGTGGCTTAAAAAGTTGGTAATACTGACCAGTAGCGTAACCAGACTTGGATTTTGGGGCGGGGCACACAACAAATCTATACAGTGACAGCTGTGGTGAAAAAATTGCGCCGCTGGCGAAAATTTTGAAAATTTTCAAGGTCACGCATTATCCTGGCACTTTGGAACATCTGGAATTTTAAGAGATTAAGTAAATAGATAATCAATCGTAATGCACTTAATTCTCGCTCTAAATGATAAACGATATCTACACAAACTCTAATGAAACTGAGGGTTCTAGATGGCGCTGTAATACAGTTTTGTCATTCTTTCATTTATAAATTATGCTCCGCCTTTTAATTTTCCACTTGAATGACGAAAGTCCAACCCCAGCCGGTTTATCGAACTATGAATGTTGTCAAATTTACATGGCAAGTTTAAATGTTAAGTAAACGTATTATTTGATTAAACGGATATTCTCAATATTTCCTTAAAATAGTATAACACTTTCTTTAGTTAAGTATATCAAAATAAAAAAATGCATATATGAAAAAAACACTTCATTGTGAAATGATATATGTTACTTTAAAATAAATCCAATAATATATTTCTATGTTAATTTACTTCAAGTAACGGGTATGTTACATTCAAGATTTTACTTTAAGGTCGTTTAGCCGATTATTGAAATAATTTAGATTAAAACGTTAATAAAAGCTGCTGTTAGACGTCAGCAAGCGTTTTTAATTTTAATTTTAAAAATCCTGTGACCCGCAGTATTATAATTTTATAAAATTATTTGGTATTAATTAGCTAGTTAGCTGAAAAGTACGAAATGTTCTTCGTTCATTTTTTGCTCTTATAATGAAAATGAAAATGGTAAAAAGTGAAAAAAAATAATAGTAGGATAGAACCCATTGGAAAAGTAACAGAATATAACAAAAATGAAAGGAAAAATAATTTACGGGCGATCTGAGGCCGGGAAGTGGAACGGGGTGAGTTTTTAAGGGTAAAAAACGGTTTACCTCGATTTCCGGCAAAACTACAAGTCCTATGGAAAAAAGTTAAATGACAAAGTTGTAGGTAATAAAAAGATCTACAATTCTTTGATCAAGATCTTTTGTATTTATACTTTTTTCATATAACCTCAAAATTTATGCGAAAAATTCAAATAACCAAGTTTTTGATTTTTTATTTTTTTGTTACAAAAAAAATTTTCTTTTAAAAGAAATTTGGTGAAAACTTACCTTTCTATGTCCCAAACACACTGTAATTTTTTTAATTAAAAATATTTATTTTTTCACCTTATTTTGACTTAATATCGAAAAAGCACCCTAATTTTCAATCGAAAATTCTCGCGTCAAATATCTGCTCTTTTAAAAAAGTCGGTGGGCTTTTTGTTCGTTGAAATCTCTACTTTCTGATGGTTTAAAAAATATATACATTACTATGGTAAATGTTCTCAGAAAATGAAAAGAAACAAAAAAAAACTCGAAACATTATGTACAATTTTGAGGCATTTATTAAAATTTACACTTTAATTACACGAAACACGTAAGATTCCATGTTATATTGATAAACAAAAAAAATGCTACTTATCTGTCCAGTCCGCAAGGTCAGGGAATACGGATAGGTCACGATTTGCTGTGTTGGGAAATAAGGTTTATGTTTATTTCGGAATAACGTGTTTCCCACGAACACTATACTCGACGCGCGTTTCGCCAACCAAATCGGCATCATCGGGGATGATCAAAACTAAACTAATACTAAGATCGTACCCTATTTATACCTAAATTTTTGTCACATTTCAATGAACCATTTGGAGTAGTTAGTATGTTGGACAAACTAGGCGGTCTATTCAAACGAGATTCAAGGAGCACATGGCCCATCTCAAATACGGAGGATCAGAAAAATCTCCTTTTTAAAATAAGGTTCGCAAGTTTTCTCCTAGCGACTATTTGAAATGGGCATAATAAATACCTAATAAATGACGTGTTTAGTTTGAAGCAAGATCTTTACGGAAACTTAAACTTAATCTCGCCTCCTGGTTATCAGTAATTCACGCGAGAAAGCGCGGCATACCGTTCTTTCGACAACTCTCACCGCGGAATGAAATAATGGAGAATAAATCTCCGGTTTTTTGTTATTTGTACTACATAGGTAGTCGCTGGTAAAGCCATAGATTACCAATCGAATTACAGCTGGTTGTTATTAATATAGCCGCGCGATATTTTCCGAACGAAATTGAATTTAATAAATAATTGTGGAGGATTCGTAAAAAAAGATAATAGCTCGGCTAAAATAGTATCGTTTTCGAACAGCGAGGCGATTTATCACAATGTGGGGGTCCCCGCTTATTAGATTAACTTAATCTGTTATAGTCCGCGGGTATTTTACCAGCGATACCATCAGCTGCTTGCCAATTATGCATGTAACCGCTGAGATCGGATCTGCGGTGCGGAAGAATTGTCTTCATCCGCTGCCTAGTGTATCTGACTGAGGAAGATGGCGAGAACATTATTATCGATAATCCTGTTACAGATACCTAGACCTTAAAAATATCCAAGGGGTACTAAATCAGCCAATGTATAATTGTACCTTAAAAACAAACGGAAGAAGATGAAAACTGATTTATTAGTACATTTTGAGGTTCTGATAAAGAAACTAAATATATCCGACTCCTGCTTTCACCGCCATATTGGAAAAAATACGCCAAAGAGAGTTTTTTTTCGAAATACGTCAAAAAGCAAGGCAATCTAGCATATAATACATTCGCCTTCAAAAGAAGTAAGACCCACGCATTCGTCCTGCGAGGACTCCATCAAGACGGTATAAATACTGAAGATATTAAAATCGAATTGGAACAAGGCTATCAGTTGAAGAAAACAGCAATATACAAGATGAGCGGTACAATACAAGTTATATGGTAGTAACCGACAATACTGTAACACTGAAACATCTACAAAAAACAGTGTAGATCATCAAGTACAATGCCGTCCGATGGGAGCGCCATATAAATAACAAAATCATTATCCAGTGCCACCGCTGCCAGAGATGGGGGCACGCCACCTCCAGAATCAGAATCAGAAAATAATATAATTTTTTTAGATTTAACTTTTATAAATAATAAAACTGAAATATTAACAAAATTTCAACACAAAAAACCCATAAAACTGTAATAATTGGTATTGCAGACAGATCAATAAGACTTATATCTGCCATTAATCGAAAAGATTGCATAGAAAAAACAAAAAATGTTTTATGGAAAATGTTTCATACGAAAACATAATATCATATAGTATGAATCATTTTCTATAAATCATTTTTTATGTCCTTTTACACAGCATATAAAAATACAAACAACATTAAAAGATAAAAATCCAATTGAAAAAACTACACATGATATACATGAAATTCCATTTAAACAATGCAATAAAGTCTAATTGGTCAAACAATGCAACTTCTTGAAGAACGTTTAAAAGGACACAAATATTTTGTATTTTTCAAGTGAACATAAGTAAGAAAAATGTATATTACTGTCAATAAATTGTTATTAAACATTTCAACGGCGACAATAACATTATCAAATAAATCACTGCAGTCAATGCCAGCTAGATAATAATTATAGTAACCAACTTTTTTTAAATCAAAATAGTAAATATTAAAAATAAGTTAGGCATATTTATAGGTAATAATAAATTTGATAATAATTTGAATTCGTATTTTTTTGAATTTTATTTTAAGGAGTATAATTAAACTCATTCTCAATCATAATCGTTCTTATATTATATCAGATTACATAACGCGTCTGTTTTTCCACAAATCACTTTCTCCGAATTAAAATAAAAAGTGAGTAAACCAAGGTACATAATAAAGAATCAAGGAACATCTCGCTAGTCTTTATTAAAATACGAATAAATTTCCTTTCCGAGTTCGACATTCAGCAGGTGAAGAAAAGGTGTCGATTTTCAGTGTCATTATCAGCCTTATTCAGATACTAGTCCCCTTGTGTCGCCCACACTATCCTCGCGACTAGAGTGAGTTAATACGATGTGCAGGGATGGACTCGGTCATTGGTCATACGGGCCATGGAAGTATGTTGTTTTAATTTAAGTAATCTTTACGCAAAAATGGTTATACAAAGTAGAATTTAATCGGACATAATATGATTTTTTTACGATAGCGTTGGGCGCCAATTTATATAACGACCTTTATTAACTTTGCTTACTAAGGCAATATTCGTTTAACAGTAGCTCACCTAACGCTATAGATAGAGATTGGGTTTTAAAGTCGTCAATTTGAAAACTATTTCTTTTGATTCTTTAGTACCTTAATACAGGCAGTATTGGATAGAGCTTTCCAAGTTAGACTATGATCCAAGATTGATGGAACTTTGATCCAAGATTCATGGAAGGATAGCTACCAGATATTTCACTCCTTTTCGCTTGAGTAAAATGCTTACACTGTTTTGACCTGTTCTCCGAAAAATACAACACAATAAACCTCGATTTCATATCCAGCCATGTTTACATTGTACAGTTGACCAGGAAAGGCAGTTGTTAATAATAGTCAAAATAGGTGGTATCTTTGAATTAAAAATTAGATTGTTACCTAAAGTGATCTAAAATTGATAATGCAATGAAATATAAAAATATTTCGTTAGAAGGTAATACTATCTATCTATAGACAATTATCTGAACTTTGATTATAACTGTCTATAATGAAGTGAAGCCAGAAAAATCCGGAATCTTAAGTCATAGTCAAACACAAGTCTAATGTATAACATTTAAATTTAACGATAAGATTTAATTATTTGTTATATCGGTAATTCTCTGCCAAGGCCGGCCCTGTGCGGTTCCATTAAAACTCGGACATTGTAACCGACGGCGTGAAGGAAAACTAGCGGAGGTTATAAAATAATTTTATTGATTTTAATTCCACCACTCGGTGGTCTCCAAACCTGTCTATAACTTTCAGAGCTTTACTATAAACGCATTCACCGCGTACGATAAAACCGATTTCTTAGTGTACCATGTGGCTCTAAAATATCTAGAACCTGTCCTGTCGCTGTTGTAATGCAATTAGCGTTCATTAGACTCTAAGCCAACTAGATAGCGAGTTACGTTTGCAAGGAGTTCTTTGTTTTATCCAGGAGCAAGTGTCTATGGGCATATTTTTTATTATCATATTCATAAGCAAGCCTGAAGACTGGTTTAAACCTGTCTATTTGGAATTCCAGCACAGGAAAAAAACGAGAGTAAATAATTTAATCTAAGATTAATCAAAAACATTTTTTTGGTAATAAAATATTTTTGTCGAGATAAAGATCTAATAAATTTTACGATATGTCAAATTTTATTTGTCCGTCTCGTACGACGCGCAGATATACCTATATGTATAAAAACCAATTGAGAACTCCATTCCACCTTAATTCTCCCTACGATGCGCGAGGCATTACCATTCCAGACTGGGTTTGGTAGGAGCAATAAATTCATGATTTTTCTCGAATCAATGTTTATTTTATGAATGGGTGTTCAGCGCTAGGAAATAGTTATAACCATAAATTTTAATAATAACGTTGATACTTGTTCGTGTTTCGTGGCTTGAACTCTAAATCGATTCTAGATTCGCCTCGGGAATCGTTGGCTTATAGTTTACGATACGTTTGATGCGCTGTTTAATGGATGGCATTGTTTAATTTGAGTATTTCATATTTTCTAGCTTGATGTAATAAATAATAAATATATTATTTGGCTAATATTGATCATATTATTTATAAAATAATACATTGCATATATATACAGGGTGAGTTTTTAGTGTGTATTTGCTATATAGAAAAATGTGTGTTATCCCAGGTTGTTTGTATCCTTTTTTGGCGTTTGTTAAAAATATCGGTGAATGTACAGGGTGTTCTATATCTCCTGGACAGCAACTAACTTTCTTATTTTAAATGGAACACCCTAAATATTTTTTGAAACTCGGAAAGAGCGCAAACTTTTGAGTCAAAAACATGTTTCGCACCCTAGGGTAAACCTTCAGGCTTCGGAAATATTTACAACTTTCTTCATATGGAAACCCTGTATTTTTTGATGCCCAGTTATGTAAAATTAAATTATCTTTCTTCTGGTATAGTCATTGAAGGGGCTAAAGTTAGCAGTTTGTGAGATATCTTCAATTTTCTTTCCAGCGACCAGATTTATCAGAATTTTTTTGCTTAAAAATTATATATAAAATTAACCTTATATAAATTTGACGAAACAGAACAAAATATGAAAAATGAAAGGACGAAACGAGGATAGAAAGGAGGTAGGCATAGAAGAGGACTGTGGAGAAGGAAAAGGGAAGGGGGATTAAAAAATAAAAATATCTGGTAGTTTCTGAAGTGGTATTAAATAGAGGCTAATTAATGGAATAATATGGTTAAAATTAGCAACATACTTACACAAGGAACCTACACTAGAAAGAAATAAACAAATACAAACAGATACTAATGCAATAATAGTCAAAATTCAACAAATTAAATGTGTATCTTGTTCGAACCTTATAAAATGTGGCGTGCATTTAAGGCCAAGAGGATTTACAAAATCTGGTCAAAGAGGAAATACTAAATAAGTAAACCTTAAATCTTTACATTTTCCATGTTGCTGTCGTTTGGAGATTCAATAAGAGCATGATTAAAATTTTATGGCCGTTAAAGTAACAAAAATTAGCGTCCAATCACCTTATTGTTGCCAGTTATCGTCCGCCAAACCAGAAACCAATAAAAACCACACGCCCATAAAAACACCAACGAACACTTGCCACTTCTTATCACCGAAAAAAAAAATATATAAATCAGACATTCCTTTCACGAAAACGGCCGGGAGATTTTATGTCGTGCTAAAGTTTCTTTTTATTATTTGTCGTAAATTAGTGTGATTTGTGAAAATATCGCCGAGATAATGTAAAGTATTAAATTTCTGCTATAACCTTATCGCAATCTGGGATCTACAGATTTCGAGGACGATAAAAACAGTAGCCGTGTTGCGTGGCACCAGAGACTGTCACATAAATTTGCAAAAGGGCCTAAAACGTCAGTAACTTTATACCCTATGCCACCCATCCGGTGACGGTCGAGGACGGCGAGCCGGGATAGTGTGCAGACTTTCTCAAACATTCGACGTGACAGAAGATAATGTTTTCATACTGTCAATAAGGCATTCATTCATATGATAATACGCGGATAATACGCAGCAGACGCATTTTTTAGAAAGTTTCGCATTTTTTTTATTAAATGATCAATCTAAATCTACTCGTTTCTTATTAGACTGATCAAATGGTAGTTTCGGTAACATTCGTCAGGTAAAAGGTTTCTCAACCGAATTATATGTTTTAGGGGCATTAAATACGAATCTTAAGTTTGCTGCTTCGTAGCAGTATCGGCTCAGGACAAAAAACGCAAAAAAAGGAGTTTTTCAGGTTTTCCGCTCATATGTTGAAAACGACGCATCTTACGGAAAATATAACTGTATTCAAAGTTGAAGAGCATTAAATTCTGCGTAGAACATCTCACTATCTTCGAAATCAGATCGATTTATAAGGTCTCCATCATCAGTCGAAAAAAGGCAATTTTTTACCACCAACTTTTGTGAAAACTACAATAAACTTACGTCTAGACGTCTATGATTTGAAAACAGCCACTCTACGTCAAAAATTCGCCCAGTTTGCGACAAATCGAACAATCTTGCAACACTGCTATGTTGGTCGTTGGGTGGATCAGTTAGATCGTCAAGGGACACCGATTTTGAGTTGCTTCTGATGATAAATAACAAAAATGTCCGGCATCTTGAACATTTATTTTGACATAAAAATGAGTCTTTTTTAACGAGCATTACTCGTGCAAAATTTCATTTCGATAGCTCAAAAATTATGGGAATGACGGGGGTTTATGATATGTGGTCACCCGGTATATTGATCCAAATTTAAAATTTCAGTGCTTATGCTTGCTTCAGTGCTTTATGAAGCAATGCCTATCTCTGCCCCAATAAAAGTTATAGGCAAAAAATCGAAATTTTGGCCTTTTCTTCATTTTTTTTCAATATTTTCGTCATAATTTAAAAAAAAACTTTTTAAATAAAACATTTCGACGAGAAATTTAATTCTCTGCAAAAAGTTTTTCATATAAAGCATATCGAAATTTTGCTTCGTTTGCGAGATATATTGCAAAAACTGAAATGGGTGTATTTTCACCCCTATTTCCAATTTGCACCCTCTAATTTATCCCCTTCTCTAAGTTTTTTCTTCTTTAATGAATCATTGACCGATTCCTGCAATAAAAACCCGTGAACGTCTTAGTTCCTTTCTATATGACATAACCAATAGCCTAGTATTACAAACAATGTAAAGCATATTTTTTTGATTTGTATATGCCTCTCTTGTATAAATACACTACACGTTTTTTGAAGTGGTTCACTTAAAAAAATGGTCCACTTTGATGAGTTGTAACTTTTGAACGGACGGATGTATCTTTGAAAGGTTTTTTTGTCTGAAAGAGTGTTCCCTCAGCAGCGAATTTGCTTTGATGATTCAAAGCAAAATCCAGACGTCGTCTTTTATGCTCACGAGTCCACGTTGGATGCCTAACTGGTCGTCAGGAGTGAGGTCCACCTTCATGGAATCGTTTTCTTATTGTTGATGTTGAAATGATGTTATCCGTGGCCACTAGGAATGATCGTTTCAGTTGGGTATCATTAGTTCCTCTGTTCTGCAGAGCGGTTCTTCTTAGAAAACGATCATCTTTTGCTAGATTTGTTACCCTTTGGCGTCCACCTCCGTGTGTATATTGCGATTGGCCATATACTGTATGCAATATTAAAGCGTCGAGCTACTTATCTCCGTGAAACACCAGCCGAAACCATTCCAATTATTCTTTCAAGAATTGCACCTTATAGACGTGGCATTGTTACAAACAATTCAATAGACATCTGTCAATTCCAAAGCAATCTTTTATTTTTTCACGCAAATAGACATGAAGGGGAAAAATGACACAATATCCTCAAAGGACAGTTAGATGACCAACAAAAAATTATGCATAACTAAGATATGAGGCTATATGATGACCTTACAATGAAATATACAGGGTGACTCGTTTACCTCGTATACATCAAGAAAATTGATAGAAAAATCATAGCTTTACAAATCACCCTGTAAAATTAATATCAATAATCGCTAATGAATGCAATTATGTCTTTCTGACAAAAAAACCTTTCAAAGATACATCCATCCGTACAAAAGTTACAACTCATCAAAGTGGGTCAATTTTTTAGTTGAACCACTTGGAACCACACGAGCAATGTATTATGGCTTTCACTTTAACTTGGGATACTATTGCACAAAAAAATTAAACAGTCTCACGGCTTGCTCTATTCTGGTCTAGGTATACTGAATTAATCCACTCTCTACCAAAAGCTTTTAGGATGTTCTGGAATGTGCTTTTTGGTACAATGCTATCTCGTAGATTTCCTATTGATCTACACTTTTAATAGTGTTACACATAAAACTATAGAACTTTCTGAGTTGATTCCTGTAAAAATATGAAAATTCCCATTTTTTGAGTTGTGCTAGTCTTGCTCCGGACTAACGATATGTCTTTTTTATATTATATTTTCGTTTCCAAAGAAGTCTAATGCAAAATATCGTTCATTACACATCTAGAAATAGATTTTTCCGTGCTGCATGATTTCTCGCATTCGGCGATTCAGCGTTGCCTCACACGAGAATTTGTCACGCGCACGGAATACCTAATCCTTGTTTCCAGGCGCCTAATGAAACATACTATTTAAAGGCGCCTATTAGCATTCAAAGCTTCCTTGCTTTTCCAATTGTTCTTGTCACTTTCACAAAGTCATCGGCATGTTTCCGACATGTCTGCGTTAACAATAAAAGCCAAGGTGAAACCGCGGCAAATACTCAGTCGATCCCTTAAAAGGCGTGAACCTAGAGTAACGTTCAGACAATGATTTTAAGAGTACCGGTACAAGAGAAGTTACATTGTACTTTTCCTTCACTTGTTTCAACTCGGAAGAAAAAAAATAGGCAACTAGAAAGAGGTGTGAATGTACCACCTAACCCATGATTAATCGTGTTTCTGGGCTTATTAGAACACCCACTAACCCACAAATAAAAGTAAGTGTTTTCCTCAATCCGAAAAGGCATATCGGCGTATCAGCGACAATTAATCTACACCTCTCCGGACGGATCTAATTGAACGTGTATCTGCAGGAAAGCATCCGAGGCAATTAGTAACTGTAAAGTAACAGATTTCTTTATCTGAAGCCTAATTTCGAACACCTTTACTCTATTAGACAACTAGCAGCGCCCATAAAACGTTAAATACGGGGACCCACCCGCGAGCATGACACCTTACTCGGAGTTATCTGATAAAACACTATCGTAAATATTGGCCGGAGTTGCGTTGCTCTCCTATACCTGGACTGCTAATACGGGGAAACGCAGAGCCGGAATGCCGGCTACGGGTCCCTCCCGCCAGCGGCCGGCAGGAGAACTTTTTCTCAGTCTTGAGGAGGGGTTGGAACAGAAGAGCTGCCACCCTTTTCCGGACCTCCGCCCTCCTTAGAAGAAATATAAATAAGTAAAAAAAACTTTTAACTTAAACGGTTTTATTTTAATTCATCAGTTGTACTAAAACTAAAAAATAATTGGGAGACAAACCTGGACCTTCCTGAGATTCTAACGTTAATAAAAACGTGTTGCGTATTTGAAATATGGTTTTTAAATATGGTAAACGCCCCACGTTTTTATTTATTACCAAACGTCAGAATGTCAGGAAGGTCCAGGTTTATATCATAATTATTTTGTAGTTTTTAGTACAACTGATTTAAAACTAAACAGTGCGGTTAAAACAAATCGGTTCATAATTAGGAAAGTCCGCCATTTTGAATCCGCCGTTTCGATTTTTTTTGTAATAAAAAATATTAAATTGTATTGTCACCGGAACACTATACACCTACTAGATTTCAAGTCTCTAATCATCGAGAAATAGTTGAAAAAGCTTTTGCAAGATTAGAAACAAATATACGAATAAAAATATTAAAATTGATATTTGTTGTATTTTATCTATCTATCTATTATAATCCAGTCCAATTAGACATAATAAAATTATGATTTTATTAATTATAATAAGATTATAATTTTCATAATTTTCACTACAAAGTTGGCAAATAGTCTATCACTCAGTGACTTGCTTCTTATTGACTGCTCTAATAACGTTATGAAGCGAAGCTATTGACGCCGCCCTGTCATTGCTGAAGCACCATCAGTAGTAGCTTACAAAATATTATGAGAGGGGATTTATTTCTCTTGAAAATATTCATGGTATTAAATAACAATTCTCCCTTTTTTGTATCGTTTTACAATTTTTTTAGTAAATATTAACTCTTGACAATTATTATTGTCCTTTTTTATGAACAGTACGTATGATAAGTGGTCATTCTTTATTCGGTAGAATGGATTCATCGAGTTGAATGGAAAATTTGCAAATCGCGTAATGATATTTCAACGTCTTAATTACTCAAAGATATTAGAAAAAATACCATTAGGAAGGTATTTTTTCTAATACTTGATGTCTAATCTAATACTTTTCTAATATTTGATGATGTCTTATGATGAAGAAATTTTTTTATTATTTCTTTGACTGCCAGCAAGATTAATTCATCTACAATTATTGTGCGTATTTTATTTTTAAGTACCTATTTTATCCACGCCACCCCCTTTGCTGCCCCCCATTTGCGTCTGGGTCTGCAACCGCCCCCATGGAACACTTCGGAGTCCACTGTGGGACGGTACCGCCCCCGTAGGGAATCTCTGCTCTAGACTATGAGAAAGCATCTGATACCAGCGATACCCTGAGTTGCCCATCGATTTTAGAAGAAACTAGTTTTTAGAAGATGGCGTTTCTCTTTTTTCTAGTTGCTTAACCAATCGCTTTCAGTTTGTTGAAACTTCAGTAAATCAATGTGTTAAATATTAATGTATGCTGTACTATCCGCAAGGGTCCATCCGTGGACCCCTACTATTTAGTTTATATACAAATACAATAACATATTATTTAAAATAGATCCGTTTTTATATTTGGGTATGTCCGAGTAAACGCGACCGCGGACGAGAATGGGCCATCTTTTCAAGATCGAAATTAATAATAATTTAAAAAGGAAATTAAAAATATGTCACAAAAACCTTGGCATATGGATAACGATTTGAGATTTATGGCTCGTATTAATAACTAAAGTCTCCTTTAAGATGTTTGCTAAAACTAACAAAATTGTGAATTCTGTCATTTTAAATATTGTGACGCTGTTTGGCATATGAAACTGATGTGAAAAAGTCGAAAGAGTGCAGAAACCTTGCTTTAAAGGAAAGATATACTAATTAATAATAATTAAGTATAATAATTGTTTTTCATAATATAATATTGAACAAGCGCCTCAAGTATTTCATATAATCAATCATTCCGTATATTTTTTCTTTGATGTACATTGTACACTGATATTGTATTATTTTTTCTAGTACAATACATGTATTATAATTTCTGCAAGGTAACGAATGCAAAGACGCCTGAACTAGTTGTTGATCTGTTTACTTTTTTGATCCTGCTTAAGTTTTTTCTGACCGAATTTTTTAAATAACACAATTTGTTTTTCTATACAACTATGACACTGTGTCAATAATATTTTGAGGTACAAACTGACACAATAATTATCGTAAAGTGGGTTTTATTTTTACATTTTCGAGAATTATTACGCGCTTGTACGAGTATTTGATTCGATGTTAGATTTTGGCGCCCAACGTGTGTTTTAATATTTCAAGCATTTTTTTGTCGCCCATTTACTTAGGTAACATAATTTGTTTACCTAAATAATAGATATTTATGTAACCAGTTAGGAAAAGTACTATTTTGTGTAATGAGCAGATTTCTGTGGCACGAGCGCGAGCGAGTTCCGCAAAAGGATGCGATTGACACAAAATAGTGTTTTCCAACGTGTTTCATACAAGATTTTTTCTAATTTTCACCAATTTTATATTTTATGAGAAGAAAACTCCAGTAGGTTGTAACGGTGTGACAGCTCGTCACTTTCATAGCTTGTCAGGTCTAAATAGCCTACGATGAAATGAACTTTACAAAACCAGTTGCGAAATATTTTACTTTTCGTAACTGGTTGTGAAAAGTGAGACGTTTCCTAACGTCAAAGGGTATTGAAAAGTGCCACTTTACATGTCAAAATTAGAAAAATTAGTTTTTCCAAAGAACTAATGCTGACATTTACAATGATCCAGTACGTATCATTGTGTTGTTTTTTTAAATGCGATCCTTTTTCTCTGGCCACTTGACCTAATTGACGACGGTAAGTAGACGTCCTCGCAGCGCCAATACCGGCAATCATCACTCTCCCAAATCAACTTTTGCTTTCTCCCGCAATGTAATGATGTTACCAACCGGCAATAAAACGATTATTAAAAGCCCCATTCCCGAGATAAGTATGTGACATTTTAATTTAAGGCACGTTTATTTGTAGCCAGATTAAATCTGGGCAATTTGAACAATGCTCAGCGTTCCAGAGTAACAGTAGGTGATACAATCGTAGCATGGGTAGGTAAAGGATTGGCGTACGGATACACGGACTTATGTCAAAGGTTAGAACAATATAATGTCTCAAGTTACAGCATCTTTAAGGAGACCGACTAGGCCTTTGTTTTTAACCAAATAACGTAAGAAATGTCAATCGGTATACATGTACCGCGTGTCTCAAGTAACGTTGTGGTGGTTTACAAGCACTCGGTTTTCCACCACCGGTTCTAATTTACTGGATTTAATAATAATAATAATAATATTTTTTTTACACCCTCCCATTATAACCATAATGGTTACCCAAAAGTCAGAAATTTGTACGGGAGAGGAGCCTATTACTATTTTTACTGCCTGAATTTGCGCCCAGGAACGAAAAAAATAAAAAATGGGCATTTTAACTAAATTTCAAGGTCACTGGGGCACCACTTAGAGTTGACCGATTTGGTTAAAAATTGCCGTGCATTATTTTAGGTATATATCTATGCACAATCGACAGCCACAAGCATTTGCAAATTGCCATTTTTATGTTTTTGAGATTCAATTAAAATATCAAATTCCACAATACTATATAAGAGTTGTATATATTATTTACAAATGTCATAAAAGAATTATTGTGTATACAATAATATAGTATAGACCAATATGTTCGAAATTTTTACATTTATTTTCGTCTATTTTAAATGAAGTTGACTTTATGCTATCGACATTGGTCATTCGTTTCTTATGTTTAATAACAGACCCCGATATTCATTTGTGCCAAATCTCAGCTGGAAAAGTGAGATTATTTCTTGTTTCCATTACCTGTTCCAAATAGTTGTTTTGCTACTTGTATTTAATTTGAGACCTGGCAACGTTGCGTATATGTTGAAGTAGCTCTATGTTCTATAAGTCTCAGCGTTCATTTCGGCGTACTAATTTGTTGCGTCCGTCTTGTTCCTACTCTAATATCCTTTTATAGATGCGTGGACCAAGCATTCACATACATTTGAATAGGACATTATTCCTCTATATTTTTTATGCTCGAAGGCTAAAATTGAAAGCATATATCTCTTTTTAACTTATGGGAAATGACGTGGTATCTGTTTTCATTTGGGACAGTCGTGTAAACCCGGTAATCGTTCCTCTGCCTTTATTTACCAGCAATGGCGGGTTGGCGGGATTTTTGCGCGTAAGGCTAGTCTGCCAAAAATTTTGAAAGACATGAATTTTACGCATGGAAAAGAAAAGAAAAACAGAAAGAGTATTCTCATAGAAAGATACAAAATAGCTTGGTGGATGGATTTTCTTCGAAAAATAAATCCCTCGCCACAGCCCCCGTTGGGAATCTCTGCGCTAGACTATTCGAAAGCATCTGATACCCTGAGTTGCCCATCGATTGCGTTAGTCTTTTAGAAGATGGTGTTCTTCATTTTTCTAGTTACTTAAGCTATCGCTTTCAGTTTGTGGCAACTTCAGTAAATCAATCTGCTAAACATAATGTATGCCGTCGTATACCGCAAGGGTCCGTCCTTAGACCCTTACTTTTCAGTTTATATCAAATGCAATAACATCTTATTTAACATATCTGTTTTGATATTTGGGAAAGAAAACGGACGTTTCCGAGATCTTTTCAAGATCGAAATTAATAAGGCTTAAAAAATATATCACAAAAACTTTGGCGTATGGATACAGATTTTAGTTTTGATGTCTCGTATTAATAAGTAAAAAAATTATGTGTCTCTAAAAATGCTGTATCATTTATGACACGATATGAAGCAAAAATTTTGAATTTCGGAAGCAAGATATAATATGTATAATTTTTATGCTCATTACATGACTTATTATGGGAAATGTTATAGCGATGGTTGATATTGAAATAAATCACAAGTCAATTGGAAATAGAAACTATGGAAAAATAAAAATGCGAGAAAATATTAAAAGATTGGTAGAGAAAGAAATGGACAATGTTATCTTTAGCATGTAAAAAAAGTGAAAGAGTCACAACAAGTATCTAAAAGCCTTGAAAATATTGAGCGCATTAAACTGCCGGCTTCCGAAAAAAAAAATATTTTAGGAGTCTTCACAAAGTTACAACTGATTGTTATATGAGATGGACTTTTTATAGACAATTTCCTAGTAAATAAAAAACGTAAATAAAAAACATGTTTTTATTTCTTATAAAACTTTAGAGAAAAGAAGAAAAATGACAATACTTGTGACTAGATTCAATCTGTAACTAAAATCTGTCTAACAATTTTTTTAATATCCAGACTTAGCTGTTCAGTAGATGAGTGTCCAGCAGTGTCGGCCGTAACTACTCCGTCGCTTTGTGGTTACAGGTAGAGAACAGGTCCAAGGATACTGCCCTGAGGTACTCCAGCACAAATCTTGGGGCACAGCACAAATCTAGAATAATATTCTACACATTTCTCCACCGTCTCCACATGTATGAACGAAGAATTATTTTTCTAGCCTACATTCCGAGCCCCGATGCCACACTCACACAAAATGGCATTTATCTGGCGTTAAAGCCCGTTTCCTAATTGAAATTTCGAAAGCGATTTCATTGTGGGTGGCGAGCCCTGTATCAGATATTTCCCCGAAGTGTTGATGGTACTTACGATACACGTTTGCGTCGAGTTGTGCTGCTGAAGACGAGCCATAAGTATAATGTTACACGGAGTCGACACATTTATATCCCGTGATTTTATAGACATTTATATCCCCTGAAGTTTCAGTGCAATAGTTCTTGTAATGCACTAAATTTATAAGTGCGATTGGTTGTCACGTAATTATAAAATCGTACTTAATATAAAGCCTATTTTAGTAGGTTTAGTTTTTTGACACACCTTTTTATATTTACTATATTATTATAGGTAATGCCTTGCTAAATTTTGCAGTTTCTGCAATTTTGCTACATACAACAAAGGAAAGCCATTGTATCAGCCGCGACATAACGTAGGCAGCAAAATAATAGAATATTCAGAAGATGATGGAATTAATTATAGGTCGTCTACACATTCTAAATAATAATTTAAGTTCTGCCTCGTAATTCTCCTAGTACACGCGTTCTGTTGTCTCCCTTGTGCTTGATAAAATCCCTGTGTGTCTATCTCCGTCCGCAGAACACGAGGCAGAACCGATTCACTGAGGTGTAGGAGTCTACGAGATAGGATTTTTCACACCTACTAACTTACATAGTCGTATATTGATAGTATGTTAATTTTGCAGGACCGCAAATTATTTTTTTAAAGATATTTATATTTTTTGCAGAACGCCATTCTGCCACCTCATGATTTATTTATTTATTTACTTATTTGTACAGGGTATTGGTACAGAATTTCCTAAATTACAATAACTAGGATATATACACATAAGTTATAATAATGATAACACTCGAAGTAGTTTCCAAAAACACTTTTACTTCGCTCGACGTTTTACGTTTCGCCAACCAAGTTGGCATCATCCGGAGAGGATTAATCGATCTTAAGACGATCTTAAACTAAAAAATCTACCCTATTTATACTATTTTTATGGTGACATCACTAATGATATTGCTGTGAAATTTAAGCGTGACTAATCACGCTTCAATGATCGGTTGCTAAGCAACGCGTAAAGCGGGCTATACGATATATGTCCCTTGTTATTCATACTATTTTTACATTTCATAATTTCTATGCTCTCAAATGCTTCCCACTGTCTATTATTGGTCACATTTCTAACTAATCTTAAATTACTAATATCTATTCTATGATTGTTGTCAAAAGCACGTTGTGCAACACTAGACTTATCTGTTCTTCCATATTTTAGATGAGCCATATGCTCTTTAAACCTGGTTTTAATTGATCGTCTCGTTTGTCCAACATATTTTCGATCACAATCATTACAACTTATTTCGTAAATCCCCGACCTTTCATTTGGAACAATTTTATCCTTTGGATTGTCTAGGAGTTGCTGTAACTTATCACTAGACCAATGAATTGCTGTTATACCTACGTTTCTGAAGACCTTACTCAAACCACGAGTAAACCGGGGTTCGTACGGGATGGATACATATTTTGGAGTATCTATATCATTTTGAAAGGTCGTAGAGTTACGAAGTATGTCCTTAAATTTACGCTTCCTAATTAGTCTTTCAACTATATCTCTAGGATAATCATTACTCACAGCTATATCCATAATTAATACTTTTTCTTTTTCAAACCTCTCATTACTGAGAGGGGAGTTTAGTAAACGATGGACAAGAAAATTAAAACTCGCCATTTTGTGTTGATAGCTGAAAGTTGATAGATAAAAATGAAAGTTTTCCATTTAACTAATAATAATAATATAATAATAATAATAATGTTACCATGGCAAGGTACAGACAATATTCCGAGGATTTGTAGATATAAATAAAACCAAAGTGGCTAACCAAAGCCGCTGCGTCGACGGGTTCCAACTCATGACATTGACGTTTAAAAATAGAACTAATTTTTGTGACATTTCTCACAAAAACGCATTAAGAACTGAAAAACAACTCGTTCAAGATAAAAAAATTGTAATTGTTGTTGACAGATTATAGTATTTAACTCACAATTATTAGGGATTATTTTCGGATGACTTGCCCCACTCGGCCTCGACTCATGACGCAAACGTTCCTTGCGTTCAAGAGCTTTTGTTATAATATGAGAACCAATGATGCCATTCATTATTAATTTTCTTACTTTGTTTTTATTTAGTCTTACCTAATAGGTCTATAAAGAAAGTTTTTTGTTTAAGGTTGGAGTTGTTAACATTTATAATAATATTTATATCTATAGATGGATGCTTGTGGCATGCTATTCTTTATTTTGTTCTTTGTTTCTAACTACGTTTTACTCTTAGTTTTCTTGAGTTAAGTTGTTCATTGTTTACTGTATTAATATTTTGCTCGTATTACATTAAATGTGTTTAGGAACAATATTGCGTCTTCTAATTGTTATTTTCTATGCAGCAGTATGGTATTTTTGTGTACTCGTAGAGTTGTCATGATTAAATTTTTATTAATTCGTTTAAATCTGCCAGAAAAATATATTATTGCTATTTAAAAAATTGTCGACGACGTCACATCCGGAACACCAAGAGCGCCATCTTACATCAAAATATGCGGAATTAAAAATAAAAATCGATGTGTCCGAGGATTTTAGATAGAAACGTCAATCTTAAGAAATATTGAATTTATCTGTTACTGTTACTTTCCTAACGCACTGTATATTGAGAAATACGTTTTTTATTTTATTGAGTTTACATTTTCTTTGAAGATATACCTCATGTCTGAAATAAAACTTATTTTGTTTATGTCGTACCAGCTTATATATCCTGAACAAATCTTCCCGCAGTATTTTTATCTATTTCGTTATTTATGTAGATGCTAGGGTACCGGTCAACGGCTATTTTTAATTGTGCTTATAAAACTAAATCAAAATTCCAAATAAATAACGAAACGTTTAATTGTACTCGGTTGGAGATCTACAATATATCTTGGGTCCTGAATGAAACGAAAACATAAAACTTTGTTTCCATTTCGACGGGCATCGCGGACCTTTTGTCTTCATAAGCCGGATCGGACGTTACGAATCCAATTCAAAATTGGATTTTTAATTTATGTGTATGCGGACGTATATACCACGCAGACAGAATGCTAAAAGCAGAAATTTAGAGGGTTCGCGTTGAATAACTTTGTTCGAAACTGAGTTGAACTTGTTCAAAATGGTGACTAAAGCCCCATCAGCAATTGCCTTAATTTATTAGCTAAATCAATCGCTAGTTAGATATGGACCAGGTATTTTCTATTGAAACAACTTTTTTTGACGGTTGAACTGAGAAATTTAGGGCCAAAAGCAAACAGTTGATACAATAATAGTAATAGTAAATTAATGCACTTCAACAAACGAATAACTTTTTATATAGCCTAATGGGAAATGAAAGAGAGTAAGTAATAAAATCTTATAACCAGAGGCGTCCATAGGCGTGCGTATGTTTTTTAAAATACATAGGGCTGCCGTCGAAGTCGTGACAGAAGCTGGTAAAATGGGGTTACATTGTATATTCCCTTTTTTAGCACGACAGAAACGTGATATTCAGGCCATTTATTACCAATGAAATTTCCAAAAACGTCTTGAAAACCATATATTGATATTGCATATTATTCAGACGATATATACATCCAAAATTACATTAAAATTTTCAATTATTCCAACCTATTGGCCATCACTGTATATTAAATGTAATCTAAAATACTGCCAAAACTTAAAATTATAAATTACAAGCGATATAAATGCGATGCGTAAAAAAAGGAAACACAAGGCAGAGGTTTATCTCTGCCTTGTTGTTTCCTATTCAGCAGTACGAAATGTTTCTATAATAGTGTTACGCCACATGTTCATATACCGCAACTATTCTAAATGGGGGTGAGATCGCAACTATTCCTAGAGGGTTGAGACTTCGCTTTTGAGGGGCTGGTTGTATCTGGCACCCCCAGATGCGATGTTGCCACATCGTCCGGTGCGGTGTTACCGGATTGTGCAGTTTTTCCTTAGATCTATGAATTTCTCAATATATCGTGCACAATCGCTTCTGAAGATTTTCAAAAATATGTCCTAGTGTCAATAATATCCCCGTATATTCGAAAATTAGCGCGAAAATCAAATATAAAAATTTTATCTCGATTTTGGTTTTCCCAAATTCTCGTTAATAATGAAATTTTGTTTTTTTGTAGGGGTTTAATTAACACCCTGCATATTCCTTTTTTGAGCGCGATAGAAACATTATATTCGGGCAATTTATCACCAATGAAATTACCAAAAACGTTCTGAAAACCGTATTTTGATATTCCATATTATTTAGAAGATATATGCAGCCAAAATTACATTAAAATTTTGATTTTTCCTACCTATTGCCAGCTGGGTATGTTAGTTGGTATTTGTTTTTTCGTATATAGGTACTCTTACTACTTTTGGTTAAACCAGCCTTAGGCTGACACTTCGGCAATTTATTGGACTTCAGTCTCTCATAATAATAATGTTATACGTTTAATATGTGTTTTTTTCTGTAACCTGTCCTAATGAATAAAGACGATTTATTATTATTATTATATAACTAAATATGATTTAAGAAAAATGGTATATAAAAATAAGTAAACAGTATATACATATTATATTTCACATAATATATTACAACAGCAGACAATTCCTATTGTGAAGCAATAGAAATAGTAATAACAATATATTGTTGTGATATATAATGTAAACAGTCTATCACTATTTCCATTATAATCACTCATTCAAGTCTATAATTAGTGAGTTCACTTCATTTTCTATGTCAAATAATCATCTTCTCTTATAATCACATGTTGACACTGTTTCTGTTACTCATCCACAGTTATTTGATTAAATAGTTCTTCCACTAAACGTGACATTTTTCTGGGATACGTTGTTTTTAACTGTAGCCCAAATTAATTCAATGAGCTTTAAATCTGGATGATACGGCTGGAGACGCAAAACAGTGTGACCATGTGCATGTAACCTCTCATAAAAGTTGTATCTTACATGATATTCTATATTATTTTTAATCAATTCATAAAATTCAGTTTTCAAGGAAGTTGGTTGAAAATATATTTTTTTCGAGTGAGCCATTCTGTCATCTCTTATCTTATCTGAGCTGCAAGTAACTTTTATAAAAATCTTCCATCACATGTGAACGTTTAAGTTGCAGTCTCGAAGATATTCCACAAACAGCCTCACGCGCCCCGAGGGCTTCGGTGAAAAAGTCCGTTGTTGGCTCAACTAAATTATTTTTAATTACAATCAAACCCGTCAAAACTTCGTTACCGACAGTATAACACCTCCGCAATGTTGCGGCGGCGCTTTTCGGTGGGGGATACGGCTGGGATACCCCCTGCTGCGTGGCTTATAGCAGCTCTAATGAACCTGCGGACCTCGTAACATTGTTAAATGAACAAAAAATGCGTCAGTCATTACCTGTGTCCCGGCGCATAACCGCTTTTTGGGGCCTAAGAACCTGTCACGAGAGCTCTTCCTGAATCAGCTCGGGTACTTTTAGTACAGCAGTGCTGCCTCTGACATTCCGCACCCACCAGCTAGCAGAGTATCTTAAAACGAGACTGCATTATTATGCGCTGTGAATAGAGTAATTAATTCCAGGCTGTCTTTATTGTGCAAAATATTATGATATTTAGAAATGAAAGTGACTACCTACAAAAGTTCAAAGTATAGGGGGAAATGGTTCTCTGTGAATTTTGTTAAAATTTTAGTTTGTTGTACATTTTGATATTATAAGCAGAACCGTCGAGGTCTTAACTCAATTTTATGACTGGTTTTTAAGATACAGGGTGTTAAAGATCAAAAGTGCTATTTTTATAAATAATATTCAAGGCAATTTAAGGAACCGATTGCAATTAAAAATCTATTCTGAATGAAATATACCTCTTTGATGTTACAGAATGTCCTAATTTGTAATTTTATACAGGGTGAATAAAAAATATATATTTTTGTATATATTTATTGTCCATTTACAGCTGATTTCACACACTTATCCGTTGTATTTCTGAATATATATACTGAAACGAATCAATTAGAAGTTGTAAAGCTCTTTCGCCTTTATTGAGGCCCTTCAGAATGATGTACGATTTATTTAATTGGTCATTTATGCTTAAATTAGCCATTAATACCTACTATTCTCATAGTGACACTTTTATGTGACATTAGTTTTGACGGAACTCACGTTGACAGGAAGCACTAACCTACTCTACTATTTATATTTGTTCTATTTGAACATATTCATAGAACTGGCGCCCATAAAAGAAGGATTCAATAGGGAAGAAATAGTATCCTATAAGCAGATCAAATATTTCTTCATCATACTATTACATTTACAACATTAAACGTAATAAAGCATTCACATATTTACATACATAATATCAATACAACTCAATTTTCAACCAACGTAGGGCATTCTTAATATCTCCAAATTCATACATTGACAATATATATATATATATATATATATATATATATATATATATATATATATATATATATATATATATATATATATATATATATATATATATATATATATATATATATATATATATATATATATATATATATATACATACATATATATATATATATATATATATATATATATATATATATATATATATATATATATATATATATATATATATATATATATATATATATATATATATATATATATATATATATATTATAACGAAATGTAGTAGTGGTATTGTGGATTGATGGAGAATGTAAGAGAGTATGAGCGGGTTCCACACATATGCATACCAAAGATGTAATGTTTAAATCTGAAATTTGTGGAGAAATACATGTTTATATGTTTGTTTTGTTTAACTCTTATCCGGTAGAATTAAGAGTTGTTTGTTGCAAATATAGATGAAGAATGTATATTGGACACAAAAGATGCCAAAGTTTGGAAGATATAATATAAAGTGTAAATTAGTAGGTATTCATTTGATATAAAATTGTATAAAATATTAGAGAAAATTGTGTTAAAAAAATCGAGATAGTATGGTTGTTAGGGAAAATAAAAATGATGAAGGGGAAAAATTAATTAATTAGACAGTTTATAAGAGGAAAAAATTAAGAAATTTGCGAGAAACGCATAGATATAAAGAAGAGACTGAGAAATTGTCACAGCAGTAGTAGGAGGGTGGTAGTTTAGCTGAGGAGAAGCCGAAGAGGAGAGTAGAAAAGATACTGATAGATGGTTCGAGACTGGAGGAGAGACTACCTAGCAGTAGGTAGCAGTAGGAGTAGCAGTAGGGATTTGGAATAAGTGTACACGAAGAGAGAAGATATTTTAAATTGAAATAAGGAAGAAGTTATAGTCCGAGATAAGACTGTGGAGACATTATTGGTAGTTATTAAGTAAGTTTGGTTTTTTGTTAATTACATTTTATATTAGGATTTTGTAAACAAGGAGTACCTTTTCGCTACATAAAATTTCATATTTTTATTGTTGATATATATTTTTCATTTATGATTTCGTAAAATTAAATATAGTAAAATTAAAGACATCATAAGCGTGCAACTCTGAACCCACCTGAGATAAGAGTTGAAAGTCAAAATAGTATAAAAATTCAAAATATAAATAAGGTTATAAATATTACAATATATATATTGTTATATTGTAACGGTCCAAAATCTCGTATCGTTCTAATTGAGCAAGGGGTATTATTAGGAATTTGGAGATAATTTTCCAATTACTTTGGGTGCATACATACCATCTGGGCTTATCCCATTTTATTAGTCCTATTTTAGTATTTAAGGTTAAGGTTATTATTTTCTCAAGCAAGTGATTGAAAATTAACTAACTGAAAAAGTACTAGAAATTTCCAGGGGTGTAGTTCACAACACTTTCAAAAAGTCAGTGTGATATGTCAATGACAGATCATGGCAATGACAGATAATGACAGTTTGAAAGTGAGAGATGATTTGTCAAGTTTTTAAAAAGGAATTTTTAAAAGTAACCGTACGAAGTGGAAGGAGATAGTTTTTGGTACATTTCGGTAACATCAAAAAAGTATATTTCACTTCGAATAGACTTTCTTGGTATTTTGTATATTGAGCAAAAAAAAATCGATTTTTAAAAATTTACCTAGTTTTATTTGTGACTCGCCCTGTATACAAATACATGTTTCGTCACAATATATTATTTGAAGTTATATTACAGATATAACATTCAAGCAAAAATTTTACTTACTACGATGACACAAATTTCGTTCTAAATCTCCGCCTTTTTTGAGGGTTCCCATTTTTACGGTTATTACAGCCTAATTATTAGAATTACTTTAGATGCAGTTCCAAATTCAAAACGGCCGCCTGCCGGGGAATTAAACAGGCAGCATTTCTTTTGTTAAGGAATCCGTACCTGCAATAAAATTTAAATTTAAATGGTTTATGTCTTATTAGGCGTTTATTCAAGGTATGTTAATTACATATGAGATCCTGCCAGAACAGCTAAGCAATATAGTTTTATTACTAGTGATAATTAAGGTATGGCTTACATCAGTTGTAAAACTCGAACGAAAAAATTCTTGATAGGATGATCGATGGCGGAAAAACTGTCGATCTAATCTATAGGAGTTTATTTTTGTTAAGGTAATTGATATTGTGCTAGTAACAACTGCATTCTATAAAGTTTATTATATTTGACTTGTTTACTTTTAGCAAAATTATACCTATTTTACAGTAATTTTTTTAAGCAGTTGTAAGTTATCTTACAACTAGAAAGGAGTAGTACGAAGGACTAATTTCAGACAAATCATGGTATTCAAAGATAGTAAACTAAAGACCCTTTTTTAAGAAGCAAACCCCCAATTTCAATATTAGTCACAGCCTGTGGTAATAAACAAACAGATGCGGAGAACGCCGCAGAGTACTTCCAATTCCAAATCGAACAATACGACACCAGAACCCTTATGAACCTATTGTTGCATATGATTTATTTTTTTTACCCCTGAGAAACTATACAACATAATAAAACTAAACTTTTCTACAGCTTTCTACGTCAGCTAAAAACTAGATTCACTCTCGACACTCTCCCTTTTACTTGGTCCCAGATCAATTCAATGATCAATGGGGTTCAATTCGCAGTGATAAGGAGGTAATCTCAGCAATGTGACTCCATGCGACAATTCCAGTTCATCCACTGCCAGGTTCTTATATTTATTGGCATGTACCTTAGCAACTTGCCATCATTCCGCCTCCAAGTAATTTTCTTGGTAATCACCTTTTCTGTTAATTATTCTTGATTTCTTCTCTTTCTCCACTTCCTGATTACAAATGTTTAAGTACGCCGGTCAACCATTTCTCGTATACTTCGGAATTCATTTCCTCGTGGTAGTCTCCAATGCATCCAAAATAGTGATCCAAAATAGAGGTCAAGTAAAATGCTATAGTTGCAACGTCGTTAGACCAAATCGTTGTCAGGGTTAGATGTGCTTGCATTAAAAAAAATATTTTCCGCATTTATCATATATTATCATCAGAATAATGCATATCATAAAGGCAAAGGTCTAACATTGATATGTTAAATTATAAAAGACTATTTTTATATAAAAAAAATGTAAATAAACAGTTTTATCTTGAATATATATTGGGATGCAGCAGTCTATCGTTAGTATTAAAAACTGATAGTAAGAATTCTACAATAAAATCTTTAATATGCGACCAATGCTTTAGATGAAAGCATTCGTCCTCGCCCCTTTTAGGTAAGCTCTCGGGCATTAAATTAAAAGCAAGGACGCGGCGCGGCGCAGAATAGAAGGGAGGAGACGGGGTGCCCCCCAAGGTGTAGTGACAGGGCCCCCTGCTGGTTTTTTAACCGAAACACCATTCTCTAATACTGTCGTCGCTTGGACCATTGTCGTTTGTATCCTTTGTGGGGCACTTTAATGGACTTTTAAAAGCTCCTCCGGACTATAAAAATGCCTGGAACTGCCAGGCATTACCTTACGGGGGCTTTTCGCGACTCTTAATTGCATGTTGTTCGTTCGGTTTTATTGGACTTGTTAAATTCGCCGGTGTGGGCGAACTACAAACGCGCCCTGATGAAAGGGTGATTCCGTCCAAGGTTTTCATGAAAGTCGGTATTTCCATAAACCAGATTATAAAGAAAAATGAAAGAAATTCAGTAAAAAAATAAATTAGATTAATATTGCGCTATATTCTGTTTGGAAGTGAAGGAGAGTAATAACATATTATAAGCAGAAGCAGCCATAGCAATTGCTTTGGTACATATGGTGATACAAGTGAATATAACAAATATATGAACGTAGATGTGTTGACGAGTATTTTTAACAAATGTTGGATCTCTTTCCTCCCGATCTGTAATTGTATTGGATAATGCAAGCTAACACTGCAGACAGCTTTACTATGACTGCCTGGCGGAAAGCTTATATAACTGAATGGCTATCGGAAAAAAATGCTTTCCAAACAACTGTGATTTTGTGTGACAACTTCCAGATAACTGTGAAGAAAGGACTTTGAACTGTGAAAGAAAAGTGGCGAAGAAAGAAGAAAGAAAAGGGCCCCTAGCCGGAAAGTTTTGGGATAAATTTGATTTCTTCCATTGTATCTATTTGTTTCATGGGCTGTTGAATCCGAATCTGAGGTTTGCTTCAAAATTTCGTGAATTGAAAAAATGTAAGAAAAGAGAAAAAAATCCTAATTTTTTTTGCGGTATTTTGCTTATAATTATACAGACATACAGCAATCTATAGAACATATGACATAAATCAAAAGCGCACCAAAAACATAATTTGACTTATAGGGAGTTGGATATTTTGGCATATATGCAGCATGTAATAACATGTTCTCTTTCCGCGTTGTAATCCAAGCAATTAAATAATAGATGACATATCAGCGATAGAGTAATTATTACGTTTACATACATCAGATCTAATAATTCCTATTTTTTTTAATGCGAGGGGCATCTTCTGTGATTAATTTTTAGCCCAGATATTATCAAGGATAGTGTTCTTGGATATTCCAAATTTCAACTAGGCCCTCTTCCCAATGTTCTCGCATTCTTTTTTAAAAATGCTCTCATATCTCCCAATTCTAGCCATCTAGTCTCTCTATAGTCATCGCATCCTAATTGTTCCATTCTTCCGAATTAGTTGTTTTTGTCAAAATAAGTTATTTTGTCTCGCATTATTTTATATGATAAAATTAAAGTTTTTTACGTTTTAGAGTATTTAAATGTGCTATTAAAGTGTTGAGTGATCTTAATTCATGAATCTCTTAACAGATTTTTAATAATTATACATGTTTCAATTATGGATGTTATGCGTGAATGGATGGATATGGCTAGTATTTGCATCTAATTTGTTTAAAATTTAAATATGATTACAATGAAAAGATAAACTTCCACACACGTAAACGAAAGTGTCCTAAAAGAGAACCAACGACATAAGACATAAGAGGATAAAAATCGCAAAAGCAGATTTTGAGAACCGTGCCAGCTTTCCGAACTTGAATCCAGCTTTCCGAACATTGATGGGAAACATTGATGGGAAACATATAATATTATTTAAACCAGAACATTCTGCATCACAGTTTTATAATTATTGTTCAATTGTTTTGCTTGGTTTGGTGGCCGTAAATTATTCTTTCATTGCTATCGACGCTGATCAAATACGGGATCCCCGACAGAAAAACTACGACTAAATACAGCAAGAGAAAAATCAATGATATCCTCAGTAATCTACAAAACCAGGAACTTCAGCAATACTTGGAAACTCTCAGTCACACAGAAGCAACTGACTTTGGAAGGCGACTGGAAAGTTGAAGCATCCACAACAAGTCACCACACCTATTCGCAAAGTTCATGGGCAATGAATAATCAACAAAAGGTCAATGAATTTGCCTAGCAACTTGTAAATATTTCCACACCCCTACCAGCTGAGATTCCTGCGGAGGAAGAAGAAGAAATGGAAAACCTCCAGAAGAAATCAAATCGTATCTACCAATCAGTCTTCTGCGTGTCCTTTCCAAGGTTTTTGCGAAATTATTCCTAAAAAGAATGACGGGTATTAATGAAATGAAAACTTAATACCAGACCACCAATTTGGGTTCAAACAACAGCATTTCGCAATCTAGCAGGTACACAGAATAGTGGATAAAATCAACAGATACCTTGAAGCCAAACGGTACTTCTCTGCAAATTACCATTACGTTACTATGAAGTATTAAAATCATATCTTTCGAACAGACACTTTCACGTAAAATACCAAGAAGATTACTTACCATATTACTGCCGATCAAGTCTGGAGTTCCACAGGGTTGCGTGCTGGGGCCCATATTATACCTACTCTATACACAGCCGACATACCGCTAACAAGGATCACTATGATGGCAAACGCATCTAGATTAACTGGAATAATGGCTAAAAAGGGACATGCACATATTACAATATTCCTTTAATTCTGAATTCAAAAGTCGTGACCGGGTTTGAATTTCTTTTATATTTAACGAGTGGACTAGGGGTCTAGAAGAGACTGATACGACTTGAACGCGACGTTTCGAGCGCTTGTATGGCCATCTACAAAAGAAACAATGGGGAACTTTTTTGTAGCGGCGGCGTCTCGAAAACGCGGATAAGAGCGTTTTCATAATCAGTTGCTCTCAACTGCAATCGGGTCAAGGCGTTTCGCTGGTAAGCATGGCCGTAGTCTAACACTTTACATCTTACAAATGATTGAACATCCATAATTGAAGCACGTTTTTCTGCACTGCACATACGATGTTCGTTCAATGAAATTTAGTGAGATAATTTAATAGTCCAAGAGCCAGAGCCGAAAAATTTCTCTGAATTTACTAAACCTGGTTTTTCGGTAGTTGGTTACACCGTCTGGTAAGCCAAGCGAATCGGAGAGCAGGCTAAATTGGCTATTGGCTAAATTGAGCACTAAGTTGTATACGCAGCATGCAAAATTTTTTCAATATATTTTATATACATTCAAAACTAAATACTTTTTTGGCTTCAAGTTCTGCACATATATGAATATGGCATAATCAGACATTTTTTGAAGTCACTTCACCTTGGTTGCGCATGATGATACGCCACTGAACAGTAAAGCCAGTAAATCGCCGGCTTGTCCGTACAGGCATCTTCTAAGCGAGCGAGAAGGGAAATGGGATGTATATGAGTTGAAGAGGGATAGCGGCCGATATGGTAAGCCGCGGACTGGAAACCCTAGTTCTATTCACAAGAAATTGTGGCGGTATATAATATTACACTAAATATCCTTTTGTATTGCATAGTGATGTGATTTACCGTTTTCGTAGTAATTGTTACGCGTTGTCCTGGTAAAATGCCGCACATTTTTTTGCTCTAGTTTGTATATCAAACGAAAACACTATAATATAGGATTCAAAATAGGTCTAACAAGCCTCGTAAATACCGAGGGCCATAAAAGCAGCAAGCCTGATAAAATATCCGTATTAACGTATATATTTTACCCTCTTAAGTATATTCCTTTTATTAAGGCCACCATAGGGGTCATTAGGGAGAATTTACGATACGTAAACGACCGGGGAATAATTACAAATGTAAAATTGTTTTCATAAATATTTTTAGAAATAGCCTCCGAACGTTTTTGTCGTAGAATGTTATAAAATCATCACGGGATCGGTTCGCTAGTTATTACATTAGAGTAATCTACATTTTAACTAAGCGCCTACCTACCGAAAACGAGAATTTATTGTTATTGTTATTGCAGGCAAGCAAGGAGAAATCCAATTTGTTTTATTCCAAATTTATTCAACGCATATTTGTGTCGCTCTTTTTAGAAGCCCAGCTGAATTAGTAGCAGATAAATAAACCAATATGGCGCCTCTTGAAATTATCATAGATGCAGAGGAAATACCGTGTTATGGAGATTCAGTGACTTAACTTTGTGTCGGTAAAAATTTCAGATAAACTTATTTTGGGTAACGGGCCAAATTATGCATAATACCCCAAAACATACGTAAATTGACATCTTAACTGTTATAGCACAGAATTCCCAAAATATGACATTGGATTGGATGATGATTATTCATTGGTCATTAAGCAACATTAAACTATAGTCTATTTGGATAAGAAGGAGTAATAAAAGCTCGTTAAAAAAGCAAACTCTTATAATTATTATACATTTTATTATTATACATAAGTAGAGGCAGAGGTTGTATTTATATTGATCTCTCTTTTACCCCATATTTTTGAGCCTACTTCAAGTTTTTATTGAACGGAACACCCCGCCCCCCCTCCGGGGGGGGGGGGAGTGGAGGCTCAATTTTTTTTGTTGAAGGACTATTATGAAGGAATTACGAGACCACAAGATGGTGGTGATGGGATAATTAGGAGGGGGAAAACGATTTTTTTTTAATGTTCATAGCTCCTCTGATTATTGATCGATCTTAAACAGTCAAACGGCTTATTCTTCGTTTCCTTTTACGCTATACGATGGCATTAGCGAATATTTTTTTGTTGCAAATAAAACGCCAAGCGTGCAAAAAAACTATTTGTCTGTATTTCACAAACGGTGTTTCCGGTATGAGGGAAGGGGGTGGGGGAAATATTTTTTTGCCAATCGACAGTTTTTATTTCGACCTTTAATTCTAGCCTAACTTTAATTCAAAAAACGGATGATTAGGAGGGGAGCTAGGGCACTTAGGGGCTAGAAGGTACTTCAGATCCTGCTTTTTCTACGTGTCAAAAAATAAGTGTGGAAAGCGTATAAAAAAAGTAATACATATTCTTACAAACATGCATATGGCAATTTTTTTTATAAAGTGTCAGATATCTCAGAAACGCTTGGCTTTTGTTATAAGGTACGTTACATATTTTTGGTTTATCTCTTCACCAACTTTATGAAAAATTAAAAATAAGTATATAAGATTTCATTTAGAATAACAAAGTTGGCACAGACTTCCGTTATAACCGGAAGTTCCAAATGGTTAAAATTTCAATGGGACCACCCCCTGATGATCCTATAGTATCCAGCAAATATCATTCAAATTGATTAAGCCGCTCCAGAGTAATGGATATAATATAAAATAATAAAATAAATAATATAAAATAATGCTATACTTATACACAGTGTCTGGGTTTGTCTCGAACTACATACAGCTTATAAAAGAACACTTCCAGATTATCATCCCTTCTGTTATATAATGCCAGTGGCTTAACGCTACTTCCAGTAATTTTTCTCTCATTATATGCAGCCTATAATTTTCAAGGATTTAACAACGACCTGTCAAAGAAATTAGTACCCAGTAAACGATTTCAAATGTATCAACGGTTGGAAGGCTTTAATCCTGGGGGGATTAAACGGGTAGTCTAAAAAATGATATTTTAACAACTTCGCATCTGTCAGACATTGAATGGCATGCAAAAGGATGTTACTTTATATACGCAAGGGCAGATAAATAAATATAGCGTAATAATTAATGTAATAGCACTCGGCACCGAATCTGTGTAGAATGAAACGTTTATTCCCCACAATTTAGATGTTTTGAAACAAAGAACAACAGACGTAATTAGATTAATATGTACGGCGAGTTTATCAGAAGAGCTGAATAACGTGTGGATATCTGTAATATTTTTTAAAATTTAATCAGTTAAGTATATAGCAACGTTTTATTTAAAGGAATATATATATATAAAAAATAATAAGAGTCTCGATTTTACTCATATAATCATCAAATCATCTAATTTGTTTCAAATAGGTAACCACCTTTGTATAATAAACATTTAAAAGACCATATTTATTGTGTGAGAAGAAATCTTGGATTTGTAGCAATCCATTATAAAGAGAAATAATAAAGGGAAACACTTACCAGTGATATGTCTAAGATATGTCATATATATTATTAATATGTCCAGATATACAACTGATAAGGTTTCCTTTGATTATTTTGTCTTTATGAGGGATTGCTAATTGCTAAAAACCCAAGAGATCTTGGTGGTGAAGCCGTATTTTATTGATGAACTAAACTATTTGATGAACTAAATTAAAAATCGCCAGAAAAATCAAATGACAATAAACGGTTTCGGCATATCATATTATGATTTATCAAATATAGAAACTTATTAAAGTATGGCTAATTATTCGTAAATATGAAATAAAGCATCTCCAAAACTTTGCAGTAAGATAATACAGAAACTACAACTTCTTTTTCTCAAATTGTTCGTTAAGGAATTAATATCCCATGTTTTTAGTAATCTAAGGTATGATGGGTTGTCTCAGGATATATTAAGCTCCTTTTTTTGGATTTTTGTTCAATGTTATTGAATCACATCAAAGTATAAATCTTGTTAATAAATATATGTACTAGTTAAATGCAAACCAATGTCTCTCTTTTCTTCCAGAATAAATTCTATATTAACAAAGAAGTCAAATATTAAATAATCTTTAAAAAGTAGTAGCTTCAACTAGAAATAATATTTTCTGGAGCATAAAATTAAATATAATCTAAAAAAGCATGTAGTACCAATTTGATTTTATAAGACTATTTTGAGCTCAACTTGACGTAAAGTGTTTCCATGCTCTAATTTAAAATTTAAAATAAGAAAACTATAAGAGTTTTTCATTTTATCTATATAATTATAAAATTGACACACATAAATAAATAATCAATTCAAATTATTCACTGATGGCATTGTGCACTGGCGCCCATTCAACAGAAAATCTACAAAATAGAATATAAGCTAATTAAAGTAAGTATCTTAAACACACTTAGCATTACAACTAATTATTAAACTATACCTTTCCTTCATTGTCTATAAATATTTCATACCTCGCTGCCATCACAAATTATCGTATAACAATTGTAAAATACTTACATACTCTTTTGAACTATCCTGTTTATATATAATTATAAACTAATTTAAACTATCGACGATAAATATTAAACTCTCTCTCAATATATATATATATATATATATATATATATATATATATATATATATATATATATATATATATATATATATATATATATATATATTGATGTGAAAACGTAATCGACAAAAAAATAATACATAATATATCCGACATAATAATATAAACAGCATAACATAACCCTTGCTTGTATATTCAGGAAAAAAGAGACAGTTGCCTTACACGTGACCGAACCTACAATCCCGCTGCCACCTGGCAAAAAGACATCTAAAAGGAATTCACTATTTGCAAAAGCTGTTTACAAAAAACACCCTCAAGTGCGAAATCGTGCAGAAACCTGGGCGACAGTACTCAATATGGGGATTTTAACACTTGAGGACCGACCACCCAAACGGGCCAATCTCAAGAGATCTGTCAACGAGGTATTGTTATTGTTGTCTATAAGTATACTATAATGAGCTAATATTTTGCTAAACTTCCAGATCAACGCCTTTGAAATTTCGATCTCACACCGTATTTCACGACAATAAATAGACGGTTACCGATGCAGAAATGTGCCCTGAGTACTATTTAAAGGATTACTCGCCACACCTGGGCGTGAAATGGCTAAAGTCCGCATCTTACAGAATAACAACAAACGCAGGTTTTGCCACAGAAATAAACAAATGCCCTGTGAACTACAGCTTAGTTAAGATAATAAATAATTACTGAATGGCGTTTAATTGACATCAAAGCATAATGTAACCCTTAGAACAAACCGTCCCCGCCTATGAGTGTCTTCCCTAAAAAAACAGACAAAGTAACATCGCATAACTTTCGCCATTCCCATTGGCCCGATTTGGATAACAATGGATTGTTAAAGGTAAAGTTCTGCATGCATGTATTCTTCTAAAAGAGAGGGGTAAACGGCAAAACGCAAGTGGGGTTTTTATATCATATAACGTCCTATTACATTTATGAGGCGGCGCTTTTGATTGTCACTTTTTACCCAATCGAACAGTCGTGTAATCCTTTGTTGAGACTATGGGTGTTTATATCTGTCAAAAAACATAGTCGTTTTATATTAGGCAAGCTGCATGCCATCTTACCGTTTTTCGGGTCTAAATAATTAATTACTTATGGGAATATTCAAATATATTCTTCCTGACACGTGACGCTTACATGTGTAATCTATTGCAAAACTATTCATAGCACCAACGGCAACTTGATTGGCAATTAACAAATCAGTTATTTTATTAAGGAATATATTATTACAATTGCGTGTATATAACCGTTGACTGAAGCACTTTATTCCTTCAATAAATAATGGAACATTGAATTTGATGAGTCCGCTAATGACTCTTTTAAGGTCGGTTTTATTTATTTATTTATTTATTTAACCTACACCATTCTACAGTAAAGACCAATTATTGAATGGGTACAATACAGATACAAGAATACAAAAAAAACAATAAAAGAAATAACAATTAACATTTTCGTATTGACAATAATTAAAATACAGAAATAAGAAGTAAAAAAATCTACAATTCATCAAAGCCACATTGCAGTTGAACAAATAAAATTAAGTTTTCAATAAATTATAATTAAGGCACATTTATTGAAGCCGCGAAAACTTCATAATCTTGATATGATGCGTGGGGAGACAAAATGTAAGAGACTGTCGTGCAGATATACGAGGAACACAAAAATTTTGTTGAGCGAATATATTATCGCAATTAATATCATTTGTTATAAGTTTTCTGCGGAAACTGATTATTAATGCGGTGATTCCCTGACGAATCAAACGAGTGTCCCGAAAGTGAAGTGGAGACACCACGTAATGGAGGCATATACAGCGTGAGGTCTGACAAGAGCCAAGTATAGCAATTTGATAATATTGATATTTTGAAATTCGTATTTGAGTACAAGTTGTGGCCACCCAAATGTGAACGAATTTTGGTTGTCATAGACATTTCAGCTCATTTTTATCGTTGTTGGTCAGACTTTGTTTAGTGACGGACCACGCAGAGAGGGTATATTCATAAACATATTACTTTAGTATTTTCTATTACAATGATGAGTGGAAATACGAAACGTATAGTATGAAAAGGTTGACACTAATATTACTTTGTAATGTTATTTATCTACACAGTATAATTCTTAAAAAGGTTAATAAAACAAAAATGAAGAAAACTAATCACTATTTAAAAATTAACATAACAAAACATTAATGTTAGTAAAAGTTGTATATTTTATATTAAAAACCCCTGGCAAGTGGAACGACTAAAAAGACCTAATAGGCAAAGTGTAGGTAAGGTCTCTCCGAAGAATGAAGACAATGTTCTGGTGCAAATTATCCATCAGAATCCTTTCGGAACTGATGCGAGAGTTCGAGAAGAAACATTATTTCCAGGGTCTGTCAGAATAGCACGAAGACGTCTAAAACAATCTGGATTTGCTGCTGCTAACAAAGTATCTATTAATTATTTAATGCCACAATGCTTTCCAGTCTTCTTGTCATGAAGATAATTAACGTTTCTTATCATACAAATCCACCAGCTCTTCCCAGGTATTGTCAATAACTTCCCAGTCATCAATAAATCCGCATTTTGGATAGCTAGGAATGTTTTGTTGTTTTTCATGTTATTAAATTCCCACTTTTCTTTTGGATTATTACACAAGTTATATATATGTTTTATACTATTGCAATATTCTTAATGAGTTATTCATATCAGAGTTTTTAATGAGTCATTCATATCAGTTTAAATTTCTTGCCTCAAAAACTGAAATTTTAGTAGCGCGGCAGAGTCATTGTATTTATAGATTTTCCAAGCTTTAAATTTAAGGCGGATACATTTTATAATATTGGCATTAAACCAAGGGGGATAAAATACGTCTATATGAACTCTGGTTTAAGTCATACAAATATCAAAATGTAAGTCAGCCTTTCTGAAATTATAAAATATATTGCCAATATTTTGCATGTTGTTTTTTACCTCCATACGTAATTCAAAGTAAACGACAATAGCGGGCTGATAACTGTCTTTGTTAATTAGTATATTCAATGCTCTATCCACGGCGTAGTTTTAATTTGATAATATCACATCCAATATTCTCTGATACACATTATAAATAAAATTAAGCTCCTTAAAATCAAGAAAATTTAGAAAATTAACCAGTGGTAACCTACTATTAGGAACGCTACTTATAAGATAATTAGAATACTCAGGTTTTAATATGTACCAAAATTTGGAGGAATATTTTCAAGACACGACTTGTGTGGTAATTGAATTATCTTTTCTCAGGGCCGTAGCCGTCCATGGGGGTGGGGGGTTTAGGAACAAAAAAATTAATTTTGAAATATTTTGTATCAACACTTTCACCAGTGTAATTAATATGTTTAAATTTTGGTTTTAACTTACAGAGCTCTGTTCCTTCGGTTTTTTTAGACAAAATCTATTTATGACTTGTTCAGAACTAATATGAATGTTTCTATGCACCGACATAGAAACATAATATGTTTAATCATTCATTTAATATCGATTTTCTTAGCCAGGATTTTAGAGGTCTTATCGTCGAAAGAGTTTCACGTTTGTAGCCACCCATTTTTAAGAGAAGCTTCTCTGCTTCATTATAGATATTATTAAAGTATTTGTGGCAAATAATATCTCCAGATAACTGGATAGATTGTACTATTAAATCGACTTGTTCGACACATGCTACGAGATTAATAATTTTTTGAAAAGGTGAGGATAGTTGTAGGTACAGCTTCAACGGCAGTATCTCGATTTGCAGATATGCAGGGTAATTTAAGAGCACGCAAGGAAGTTGATATGTTTTATATGTATTTTAATGCTAGAATTTTTTTTTTTATCGGGGGGGGGGGGTGAACACCCAGACCCTACGGACCTTATCTACGGTCTGGCCTATACCTAATAACAAACGTCAATGCCTGAGCTTTGCAAACCATTGCAGAGTTGTGAGTGGTTTTAATAATCAGTAATTTGACATTGATCATTAAATTCGACCAACACCATAAGATGAAATTCCCATCAACTTTAAATTGAAATGCCCAAGATATATACACAGTGATTTATCTATACAGTGCTTAATAAATGAGGACGTTTATTTAAAACCCATTTCATATTAGCTAAATAATTTCAGTGGCAGAGGACTGAGATTTGCCTTGGCAGTCAGCACAGAAATCCAGCATTCGCCGAACCCACCGAATCGATAGACCCGCGTTCAGTAAGTATTCTAGCTCATAGTGTCCTTAAGATACCCATTGAAAGCAATGTGAATGCGTGGGCTCTGTACAGGAGGGGCATGACAAATCAGTCTGTGAGACGCGGGGGGCCCAGGGAGCCCACAACATGCTCGGTCACCTTTGACCCCGGCGTTCTCAATGGACCGCCATCATTTCATCGGACACTATCATTTGTTTTCTTACTGCTTGCCCCACGTCATATCGCGCGTCCTCTTCTCAATAGGTAACAAAAGATTTCGTCTCTGTCACGTACGGAGGACGATCTCGGCATGCCGTGGTTAAACGATTCGAAAAATCGTATGATGGGATATTTTCGTCGATATTTTTTGTTCCTCTGGCCCGCTGTCGACTGACATTCCCGGTTTTGTCATTTGTATGCGTGATTCAATATTGTACAGGATCGTAGGTACAAGGAAAAGAGTTGTACGAGAGCCTGATTCTTTCGGGGATTAGCATATCTTCATTTTTACGTGTGAAGTGGTGGCGATTTTAATGCTGCCCATGCCCGAGTTGCCCGTCATGTAGAATTTCGGATACTATTACCGCAGAAAACCTTTCAGGGCGGTTCACAGTGCGGCGTGTATATGGAGATTGACATAAATACTATCTTAGTATTTAGATATATCATTCGAATTCTGACATTTTAAATATTTATATAATAATATACTGTAACATTGAATATATATATTTTTTTAAAACATATACAGGGTAAAACAAAAATTCACGTTTAACTTACCTATGTTAAGGAGTTAGTCCAGTCATTGAAGGTAAAAATAAGCTATTGCCTCCGAATTCTTTAAACTTCCAACGATTTTCATGAAAATTTGGAATTAAGTTCGTCTTACCCTTAACTTCAAAAGTAACATATGCCCAACTTGTGATTTCTGCTTTTAATGGGTGAAAAGTAACCCTTCGTTAAAAAAAATAAGCAAATGTGTAGGTTTAAGCATTTTATGGATATAATTTGATTGTAAAGCTTCTATACAATAAAGCTTCTTTCATATTCTCGAACATGATATACGACGTATTCCAAATTTGCAAGCCTTAAAAATCACCCCCTATGCCTAAATTAATAAAATTAAAATATTGTAAAAATTTGACACTTATGTATGTATATACATACACGATATACGCACATATGATAACTATGAAACTCCAAAATTATGTGGAATAAAAATTTAAAAATTTTGCTTCGAAAAAATGCGTTGGGCTTTTTTACCATAACTAAAGGAGTTATGGAAAAAAACCAAACGCTGCAGCGTTTTGAAGCAGCAGCGTTTATCCAACAACCATTTTACAGATAATAATAATCAAGGGCTACAAGATCATATATCATCATATCAATATGCGCAAACCCTTTATAATCAAAAGGTTTACATGCAAAACTTCTAACAGATATATCTCCGTTATTTTTTTTCCTACAGAAATAGAAAACAATTCAAAAAGAAACAGTTTTTGTTAAGAAAAAACTTACATTTTTATAGTTTTAGAGTTATTGTGAAAATTAGATATTTTTTTAACTTTTGGATTACATCAGTAATAAAGTAATTTGTAAAGGGATAATGGTCAATATCCATTCTGGTGGCAGTGGCTGGGGTTTTAGTGCTCATTTTCTTTTTTATCAACAATTTGAGGGCCCATCGTTTCTGCATCGTAACTCGCTAGTTATGATGCAGTATTAAAGTAACAGTTCTCATTTTAAAGGACTTTCCAAGTAGGTACTACAAAAAATGTTCTATGTTTTTGCCGAAAAATAAATTAGTTTTTTGTTATTTACGTTATTTCCGTTGAAACCTCGAACCATGTTGTAAAAAAAATCTTACTAGAGCCATAACTCTTTTTATTTTGGACCTACGAGTATATAGCGCATTCATAAGAAAACAATGTTTTTATTTCAATGTTTTTTTATCAAATGTATTTATTACAAAAAACTTTGTTTTCTTATAAGCTTATTTTTTTAGTCATTACAACTTTTTTAGGTCAAAATTGTCCAAAAACATTTACCTATTATTAACACGTTTTCAATGCCAAATAACTCGCAAAATATCGATATTTAAAAAAAACTTTATAGAACATTTTTTCTTAAAAATTTGTCCTTCTATCAATTTCCGGTAAAAACATTTCCACCCTCGAGAAGGGGTGGAAATGTTAATATACAAGGTGTCCCGCTAACTTTTTTTATTGACATTGTGTTCTATGTCTCAACAGAAAATGGTGGGGGAGAGCCCATAATGTCTGATCAGAAAAAAATTTTTTTTTCAGGATTGGCTCTCCAGAAGCCCATAGTGTTCATACATCGTTGAAAAAGCAATTTCATGGTTTATCGCTCGGTGAGTGAATAATGTCATCTACCTTAATATAGAAACCGATAACCGCGTTGATTCAAAAGAATGTCATTTAAAGGATTTTTCTCAAAAAAAATCAATACAATGCAATAGTTTTCTTTATATAAATTAATTCAGTACAATAAGTTGATGAATATAGCATAAGTTTTAAACTTCTAACGAATGTGTTGTTTAAATAATATAGCCTATTTATTGATTTATTTGCGCTGTTTATCTGATTCAGTTTCTTCACGCTTTCTTAAAAAAGTGAGATAACAGGATAAAATTATGTATTTCTCACTCTGAAGAGCATAAAAATATCTACTTTTTGGCGTGAAAAGCGGTTCGATATATCTTGAGTAAATAACAAAATTGAATATAATATTAATAAAAACAATAACTAACAGATATTGATATTATGTAATGAAAGAACAATTGCGTTCGAAATTCTTACCATTATTTTCAACGCAGGAATTAAACCATCGCTGCGTGCACTGCAGATTCGACTTCTGTTCTTGAAATACCGGCAATCTTGTATTCTTTGTCGCATATTTTATCGCATATTTTATCGCATATTTTATCGCATATTTATCGCTACAACATCTTCCCCTAAAATTTTCGCGGACGAAAGTTGACAGAATCTTAAAATTTCACTTTTTGGAAAAAATTCCAGTTTCTGGAGGGCTGGATCTTGGTAACTATTATACCTACGGAGCTGGTTATAGCCTCAAATTGTAGACAATTTAATCTGCTTTAAAATGCTGAATAAAATGCTTTATGAACAAACGCAATGTTTAGAAGATATAGCAAAAAAAAAATAAAAAAGTGCAAATATTTCGGGGTTTTTCGAGTGCTACGAAGTTAGAGCAGGTCTTTCGAAGCTGAAAACTAATTACTCAATTATCCTATTCTCTGGTTTTAACTAGTAAACGTTGGTCGGTCAAAATACCTACTATTTACCATTCTCTAGATAATATTTAGGCACAAAAGCCGATATTACATATACCTGCCGAATGTGACCAATTATCTAGTCGTAGCGACTCGGTATAACATCTGCTAAAAATTTGAAGGTACTATATCTTTTCTTATCTTCATACTCTGTCAACATTGACTTAAAGCAAATGAGAAGGCGAAACCTTTGTTTAGCCATATTATTCCTATGACGTTTGTGTAAATAGGCCCATCATCCTCTTCCACTGTTTGTTTATACCAGAGTAGATGCAAAATAGTGACCAGAAAATTTGTAGGAAGTGTGACAACGGTTAAAACCAGATTAGTTTTAGATATAATTAAACTCGATTGTGTGTTAGTATGTTAAAAAAACTTACTTTTACTTCCTTATTTATTACTCAGTTTTGTTTAACTTTCGCTTTTATTTGATTTAGAATGAAAAGCATGTAAAAATGACTTTCAGAAAACTTTCAGAAAGCAAAACTTGTTCAAGAAAATTAAAAACGTTGGGAAATACTTCTAAGTTGAAGAATCCCAAACAAAGACATACAGATGTTTATGAACAATTGTACTCTAATGAAGAGGAAGTAGTACCTACTAGATGGTCATCAATTTGCATATAACAAATCTCAGCTAATAGGGACTAGTCTTGAGAATGAGACAGCCAATAATTACAAAAGTAATAAAAGATGTTCCTTCATTCTCTGGTAAACAGTAACATATTTGTTAGTGACTAAAACCTAAGTACACGATGTTAAATATAATATTCTCTTTTACTTAAAGGTGCATGGAGGTTCCGAAACTACAAAAATAACTGAAGCTGCTGTTCATTTTGTGATAAAATACAACATGCCATTTAACACTGTAGAAGGCAAAGGGTTCGTTAATTTATTGAAAGAATTGGCCCTGGGTATTCGAAGGCATTATGAAAAATATCAACTATATAATCAGTAATATCAATATTCTTTCTTACACTTTCTATATAAACAGAATTACAATGAATTCATATCTGGTTTGAATCTGTTTTTTATATTTCACATGAACTTATTTTTTTTAAAGTGCAGTTTAAAAGATAATGCAGAAGTCCGATAACCGATAATTCACAATGTATTATATTTTTTCTCCTCTCCTCTTAAGGCTTTTACAGTTGCCATATTGAAATATATGAATCCTTATATCCTCAATTACATCTACCTCCTTTCAGTAACTCCTGAAAAGCAGGCAATTCATTCTGTTATTCATACTTATAGCTCTTTATTTTAAACCTGCCTCACTTCTGTCTCACCCGCAGCCTTTGGATGGCCTCTTTGTAGTGGTTTTGTGATAAGTATCAAAGCTGACATGACATAGTATTTTGATAATCGTTTAAAATCTTGAACAGATCCCTTTTGGTCCGTCGGATAGTAACACGGCCGGTTCTGTCAGCATTCTCTCATTTTTTCACTTAATTTCATCCTGAGATAAATCGGGCTATTCGCCGATTCTTAATTGGCCTAACAACAAGTCCAGTGCCCGAAAGAACAGAATTAGTTTTTTTAAGTTGTGTTTTAAATTTCCGCTAGGATATTTCCCGTATATAATTTATATAATACATTTTCCAGCTGACAACGAAATAAATAACTAGGTACGTCAAAATACTTCAACACGGCGTGAAAGAAAAACGAGGAGATGCTTTTTGATAATATCAGACCCACATGTACCAAATCTTGATGGAATAATTATTATTATAATTACATTATAGTTAATATTTATAGCTAATAATAATAATTATTATTATATTTATTATCACAGGACGACATAAGTAGCTTCTTCAAATTTACATGTGAAATATACAAATATGAAAAAGGATTTGTTAGAAATAAAAAGAAAAATATTTTTTTTTAAAAAAATAAAAAAGCTCTGCCTAATTCAAAAAGAGGTGTATTTTACAATAACAAAGTTAGAGCGATAAAATTTATAGGGGACATAACTAAGAGACTAAGCTTCCCCGCCACAGTTTCGAAATGACTTAATTTTATACAGGGTGGTAGAAACTTAATGCCGAATTTAGTTAACTTTAAACCATCTTTACTTATTTTTTTTAATGTAACACCCTGTATATTTTTGCACAGCCTGATGAAAAATACAGTGTGCACACGTACAGTGAATGTTTATTGGAGTATTATTTACTGTTAAAGAATGGAAAACGTTAACATTTAATCACATGCTGACATTGTCACAATGTAATAAATAGGACTTGCAGGGTATTTAATGAGATATATCCTCATTTACCACCAATGAGTAGACGCATTTTAAGAATAATTGCTTACCCTGCATAATCAGTTCGTGCCGCTGAAGAGGATTTAGCCATTCCAAAAACTTCCATCTACATGATTTTGAACACTAATGGTCAGCATCCATTTAAACTTAGTAACGGAGAACTGGATAGGGCTGGAACCTTTGATGTAATGATAACACTCGAAGTAGTTTCCACAAATACCAAAACACTTTTACTTTGCTCGACGCGCGTTTGGCCGACCAAGTTGGCATCATCCGGAGACGATCAAAACTAATCTTAAACTAAAAAATCTACCCTATTTATACTATTTTCATGGTGACGTCATTAGTCACGCCTCAATGATCAGTTGCTAAGCAACGCGTAAAGCGGGCTATACGGTATAGGTTTCTTGACTCCATTCATACTATTTTTACATTTCATAATTTCTATGCTCTCAAATGCATCCAACTGTCTATTATTGGTCACATTTCTAACTAATCTTAAATTACTAATATCTATTGTATGACAAAAGCATGTTGTGCAACTTATCTGTTCTTCCATATTTTAGATGAGCCATATGCTTAAACCTGGTGTTAATTGATCGTCTCGTTTGTCCAACATATTGTCGATGCCAACTTGGTTGGGGAAATGCGCGTTGAGCAATGTAAAAGTGTTTTGGTGTTTGTGGAAACTACTTCGAGTATTATCATCAAAGGTACAAGCCCTATCCAGTTTTAAGATGACTTCACGGTCAACGGAATTGAATCTCTATCGCAAGTATAATAGTACTAAAATTACGTTCTGATATTTGGTTTCTAAAATCCTGTAAAGGTCATTCTGTTTTTCCCAGTTACATTCAAGTTAAAATTCCAAATTGGTCGAATATTTCAAATAAGGTTGCTTTATTTGCAAAACAAAAATGGCCGGATTTAGAAATCGAATATATGCCTACAGTAAACGGAGTATGCTTGAAATACAAGCATGCGAGCTTTACAAGAAGCTTTTACTTTTAAAAGTTAAATAATTTAGAATATGAACAATGGTGCGAATTTCAAAGGAACATGTGTTTATCAATTAACGCAAAATTTATTAAAAAATTGTTCTCACAAAATAAAAAATTAAAAAGATTGACTACCAATGTAGGTACCAAAAATGGTCCTCAGAAGGTTGTTAGCATTGTGGAAAATCACTCGTCACACTCTTTTGATAAAGAAAAACTTGACCTTCTAAACAAGGGTTTAAACTTTGCTGTAGCCCCTTCTGATGAGATCTTGGATGATGTCGTGGAAGTATCTTTATACCTCCATATTTTAAGAACCGTTGTAATAGATTTCTTAAGGAGATTCTGTAATAGACTTGAAGACAGGTAGATTAGACGTCTATAGGACCGTAGGATTGGCAGCCAAGATCTCCAGATCTGTCACCACCAGATTTTTATATCTGGGGTGTAATGAATGAGAAAGTAAGATAAGCTCATATAAGAGAAGCCTTTGAAACATTACTTGCTGGCCAAATATCCGGAGCTGTTACAGATCGGGTAACAAGAAGGATATATAACTGTTTACAAGTAACCAATGAAATACTGTACTACAGTAAGCAAAAAGTTGTGTCTGGTTTTTTCAATACGCCTAAGACACTTGAATAGGTCTGTGAATTTTTTCTTATACACTTTAAAAAATGTTTGCATTACTTTGCATTAAGATTAATTTTCTATCGATAATTATTCATCGATAATTATCGATAATTAATTTTTTATCGATATTTCATCGATAATTATTCATTTACTATTAATGAAGCGCCAATAACTGTCTTATAAATGAAACGCCTTTCTTAGGAACAAATAAGAAGACACTATTAATAGCTTTTACATAAACCAAAGCCCATCGACCACTTCTAAACACCATTCTCAACTCATTGCAACCATGGAATATAATTTCCATAATATATCGCAATCCCATTCCATAAATCATCAGCAATGTAAAACACTTGTCACTATAAAATATACCCGTGGAAGAGTATGATATTTTCTACGTTCATAACAACCGCTTGTAGTTTGACTATGACTATGAATTTATTGGCTATGTTAGCACTTTGCGAGGGCATAATTTATACGGATCTCCGGCCATTAGAAGTACTTTGATCTGATGCACGAGACGCAGTCAAAAAGAGACTGGATCATAGGTAAGGCTTTGTAATGTATAATGGGAAATATCAGGCGACATATTTCTGCATTATACGCAGTTCTGTTTCAGTGCCTTTTTGTCACATTAGATCAACGTCTTCTTCTGCTAGTCCTTCTTCGGGATGGATGGACGGTTGTTTTCTTGGGAGTATGTTTTGCGAAACTGCCGATTTACGTAGTAGTGTTACGTAGAGATAATGAAGTGTATTAAAACAGGAACTTATTGCCTATTGATTGATTAAGTCAAATTTTTCAAATTCTGACAGCGAACATGTGAATATTATTAAAAATAATTTGTCTATAGCCTCGAAGTAGTTAGGTACTATTTTACAAAATTAATATTTTCATGTAAAAAATAAACGTCACCACGTTTTGAGACCCATAATTTTCTATCCTCTTAATTTGAGCAATGAGTGCATCTGCTGTATATATGTATATATTATACGAGTCTCAATATATCTCCAGTACTGACCTAAAGCAATGAAGTAACCTCTAGCCATAACAAATTACTAACCGCCGTGTCCCTTGAAGAGTACTCTTCTAGTTTGGCGTAATGCCTTTCGGCATATGCTTCACGCCGGTTACTTAGCCAACGCCTCTTATACCAAACTTATCTTGTGAATCATATTAACGTATCGTATCACCTATCTCTGCGTTAATTTGCCTTACAGATTTATTTCCAAAAATGACACGAATCAGGCATCCCGATGCAATGGGCACTAATTTACATATTTTACACAAACCTGATAAATATTATATTCCTATTTGCTTACCCAAAATCAATCATTAACGCAACAAATTTTAAACTGTTTCTTGTAGTATTTTAAACATTTAATAGAAAAATAGAGGCAAATTCGAAAATATATTTTATTCCTTTCACAAATATAAAAATACAAAAACAAATTTTTACAATTACTATTTACAGGGGCTATATATATCTAAGGTTCACAAAATTCGTAATTAATAAACTCAATATACACGTTAACAACTTTATAGGAAGCATTTACACTGAGAGACCATTTTCCTTGAAAATATTTTCCAACATTTCACATACACTGGAAGAAAGTATTTCTAAAAATCGTTTAGTAAAGGCAGTGGAAATTAGTACAACACAGTACAACAGTGTCATAGAAAATGACTACTGTCTAAAAGTACAACTGTTAAACATCAAACTATGTTTACTGTACTTATCTCGCCGTTGCTAAACCTTTCTCTCAGTGTACAAACGAAATATACTTATTCGAAGATTATTTGCTGACCGCTGCCGCACTTTTGCTCATGATAGAGTCTATACTAAACGCCTGATTGGGCAGGACTGTCGCGGACGAACTAGCTCCTAAATTATGCGTGAGACTATGCCTTCTTAGATCACAGTTCCTTCGAAAAACTTTCCCACACGCTGAACAGTTGTAGGGCTTGATGTCGGTGTGTGTTAGGAGATGGGTTTTCAGGTTCGACCTTTGGTTGAAGGATCTGCTACAGACGGGACACTTGTGCGGCGATTCCTCCATGTGCAGAATCTTGTGAACGGCTAAGGTCCTGGATTGGCAGAAGCCCTTACCACATTCTGTGCACTTGAATGGCTTTTCTTTACTGTGGATGTACCTGGAACATGCAAATAATTTATATAGAATTGATTTGGGCAGTGATGGTTATTTGTGCAACTGTTAAAGTTTTAGTATCTTCTATATTTAGAAGAGAATTTTAAAATAGATAACAATGTCGAGAGTATTTTTGTTATTGTTTTTATCACAACTAGATTCGAGGGTAGGTATATTTTTTATATAAATGCATTAAATGCCTATGTTTATATAAATAACATACTATATAATATTCCTATTCACAAGTTATGGTTTTGCTGACAGCAAATTATAGTTTATCCTCAGTGTAATATCTGTATTTAAGCAGTTTCAAATTAAGTCATTTACATTTTATTCAGGATAGTTGCTATCCCTTTTCATTTCAACAAAGTTTTTTAAGGGCTATTGTTATATCATCGCAACGAGTGATGCAAGGAAATTGGCGCAGTCGGTAGTATCCGTTAAAACTCACGGTTAACCAAGTCAGTTGTCATCAAGCACTTGTGAGAGCATGTCAGATGAATAACATCTGCCTATGCTGGGTCAAAGGACACTCACAATGCAACGGCAATATAGAAGCTGACAAACTGGCCAAGAAGGCAGCCAACCTGAGTATCCTTGGGCCTGGTCCTTCAAGTACGCTACCAGTTGCAGCGAAACAATTAATAAAGGAAAACACCCACATAAAATTTAAGACGTTATGGGATGAAACAAGCAGCTGTCAGCTGGCCAGAAATCTCTTGAGATATCCCAGCGAAGAGACGGCGAGGAACTATCTGGCAATGTCCAGGGGTAAACTGCGATTTGTTACAGGAATCCTAACCGGACACTGCCGGGTAAGGAAACACCTCTATAACATGAGACAAAGTGACACACCTATCTGCAGAGGATGTGAACAAGAAGATGAAACGATCGAGCATGTACTTTGCGAATGTCCTGCCGTGTCATCGACCAGAGAATCCATATTGGGGGAACGTTGGCCTTCTATGGCCAATTTGAGGGAAATGCCCCTGGGCAACATCATCACCTTTTGTACAACATTGGGCTGGTCGATGACCTAGGGAGACATTTCCCTCACGGAGGAAGCACAAGGGGCCCAATGGGGCCTAAGTGCAGCGGATCTCGATCCGCACTCCGGACATATTCCAGATTCCAGATTCCAGAACTCACGGTTAAAACTCACGACTTACTGGTAGTGATGCTTAAGAGACCAGGGAGAACATCCTCGTGGTGCCTAACAACAGGGAAGAGCTCCCATACCAAAGAGAATTCCGTTATAATTTATTCGACATCATATAGCAACCATTTGTGAAAAACATAATTCGTGGTTTACATATTACGTTAATAATGGTACTAATTATCATCTACATAACATGTAAATGTAGGAAAAGAAACATATTAGCCATTGTCGCTCCATCAAGTTTATGTCGTCCACACCAAAACCGAAACGAAAATTCGGCAGTTTCGCAAACATACTCCCAAGAAAACCTAACAGAAGCAGACATCGAACTCCCAGACAAAAATATTTTTATTTTATGTTTATGTATCTATCCAATTATTACCATATTATCTATTATGTTTTATTATTTTGTTTAACTTCCTAAAGCATCAACTTTTTTTATAAGGAGGAAGTTGTTACATAAAATTGTATACAATAGCAGGCTAGTAACCGCTTTTCTTTGTTGTCACAGGATACTTTCACTGTTGGCATGTTGTATGAAATCGAATCTCATCATCTACCGGTCTATAAGAATGTAGCTAAAGAAATATTGATAATCGGCTTTCAGTCAGCTTTTAAATTATTCAAAATTTAAGTCAGAAGGCAAAAATTAATATTTTTTAATTTTGCGTTGTATCTAGTGGGATAATGATTCAGAATTGTATGGTTAAAGTAATGGTTCTTAGTAGCGAATATGGGACTCGCATTAATTTTACGAATATCATTCACCGACAGCAGCTGATAAGTGTGACATTACACGAAAATATCCCCACAAGCTAATGGACACATAAATACTCGATGCACCTGTTGAAATTGATGTTTCAGGGGTCCGAAAAAGCAACTTTTAAGTGGGTTTGACGAGGATAAGGATACCCTCCCCAGGTGATATTTTAATGCGATGTATACTTAAGATTGCCAGGTACAAATTAAGTGAAACATTCGGAATAAACAGGGCCTGGAACCAGGCGTTGCGTTACCTAACTCTACGCGTATACGCACTCTAGCGTTGAATATTACTTCTGTTGCCACATTTGAATAATGCCCGATCGGTCTGCGGGCCTGCTTTCTGGTGTAATCGTACCCAGAGCCCACGATATTTGAGTAATTGCTGTAAATGTTTGGAGATTTCGACGGGCGATAGCGCACGAAACCTATAAATAGATATCTGTTGCTGCTCAGATTTGACAGCGGTTTGTTACTACGGGCTAAGGATGTGAAGCTTAACACAACTAGATTAATTATTTTAAGCACGGTAGGCATTAATTTTGTTTATTATTCATAATTTATTAACTAAACATGCAACAATATACATAATATATGAATACTCATACACATATTATACGTTTGACAGGGCGTCTTGAACCTCTTCGTTTGTTTACAATCCGTAATCTGAGCTATCATTGTATAAACTTTTTGGCCCAGTCATAGTCCAGATCTTAACCCTGTGGAAGACGTATGGGGACTACTAGTAAGAAGTATCCAAAAATGAATTGTGAGATCGCAGTCCAAACCAGAGCAAAGACAATTGTGAGATTGTCCAAGAATTACTGGAACTGGTAAATAATGTATGGGAAAATATTATTACTAATGACTGTATACGGTTATCTAATTATATACCTAACAGACTTATATAAGATATAAATAGAAATAGTGCAATAACGAAATATTAATAGTTTCTTGTTAAATTGTATATCCTTCATCCTCTGATCCATGATTAATCTCCAATCCATCTTAAATTCCATTATCAAATTGCAAAATAAAATGACCGTCGTGAAAAATTTGGTATTACCATATCAGGGTGGTTTTATGACAATTTGTTTTTTTATTTGATTTAAATTTGGAGCTTCCAATGGTTATCAATTAAAGTACCTCATTGCCACCTTAGGTGTCCCACGGCGATCTAATTTGGGAGCCATTACTATGTAATCTGTTTATCAATGATATAGCTGATTATATGTTTACAAATAAACTAAGTAACAATATTTAAAAATGTGAAATAATGAGCTACACACTAGATCTAGGCTAGATCTAGTGTGTAGGCTAGGATATAGGCTACAATATGGATCGATTGTGTGGTGTAGTGTCCACATTATGATGTGCACAGAAGACTGGCAATGGAGAAAGTCTTCATCATCTTCTCATATAGAAGACGGCGCAAAAAGTTTTCTATAGTTACTGTTTTACTCTTCTTCCTTGAAAATAGGATAACTCGTTGTTCTTTTCATCAGCATGCTTTTATTGAAATGTTTTTGTAGCTTAGAAGACTTCAGAAGAAACATGTTGGCTAATTAAACACATGGAATGATTGGTTCATAGAAGTATGTGAATCGATATTTCAAATACCCAATACTATACTGCCGGTATTTCTTCTTAGTAGAAGTATATTGTAGATTTAGACATTTTGAAATGCCAAATTTTCTGCTGGTTCAATAAATTTATTTTCAATAAATTTATAGTAGGTATATAGTCTTGTGCCTTTTATCACTTATAACAAATAAGGATTATTGTCAAAGGACTCAAATATAGGGAGACATTCCTAGCTATGCCTTTATAGATTTAATGTCATGCAAGCATCAAATTTTATATGCATTCGCGTGTATGAGATGTCTGTACCATCCCCACTGACACCTTTGGGAACTTCTGTTTTAAACCATATCAAAGTACCAAGACAATAAGTAGCATTCAGGTAAAGTTTGCATCTACATATTTATAGTTATAGTAAATCAACTATCCTATTGTATGACAATTAGAGAATTTAAATCGCAACCTGATGATTTCACCTCGAATGTCGAAACGCCCTTTTAATGTAATTCCTTGAATTTATTGCTATAGGAAATGCATTTGAATCATGCGTAGGTATAGATGTGCATTTAAATATGCCATTGATTTGCTTATATCTGTAGGAAAGTTTGCCTTAATGCGTTTATAAGATGTGTTATAATACACACGTATATAGCGTGGACTGGCTCTAAACCGGAGTGCTGTTGCCGACGGAAACTGACAACGAGGATCGGATAGAAGTACCTAATTCAATTATTTGCGTGACTGCTGAGGATTATTATGTGGGTACACTGTTGTTGGTAAATGACTTAATTGTTGTAATGTTTATTTATTAATTCTTAATTATGAGCAGCAATCAATCATCTTGGTTAATCAACCTACTAATGTAAAATAAAAGTGAATATTTTATAATCTTTTTGGTATTTGTCCCATTTTATAAGTAGAAATGGGTACATTTCCAGAAAGGTTTAAAACAGTGTGAATTATATGAAAGGAGATAAGGAAAATATTAAAAATTATCGCTCTATATCGCCGCTTAGTATTAAGGTATTGGAAAAAAATAATATTTTATTTACGAAATTTTCCAAAAGATAATAATATATTTTATAATGCACAACACGGTTTCATAGAATTTATCGAGTAATTATATGCATCTTGAGACAAAGGCCAAAATGTGTTGGTTTATTAATAGACCTGAACAAGATATTTGACCTTGTAAACCATGAAATTCTGATAGAAAAACTCTAAAGTTATAGTCTCACCGGAAAGATATGCAACTGGTTGGCTTCTTATCTATATGACAGGAAGCAGGTTGTGGATATAAATGGCGCGCACATATAAAAAAGTATCGGTGTACCTCAAGGATCCATTTTAGGTCCTTTAATAAAAATTAAATTCTCTCAATACTTCCAAAAGAGTATTTATACCTCGCACATCTACAATTAAAGGCAGTTACTCGTTAAAAATTGGATGAAAGTAAAAAAAAAACATAATTTCTTGGATTACACATCGATAATATCCTGCTGGAACACACGCCCAAAACTCTGTAAAAAACTATCATCATTACGTTAAGACTGGCACGCTTGCAGTATGGATCATTATACTGGGGATCATTTAGTCTTCTGGATAGCATTAGATCATTAGTAGAAGATCACGAATTCTGCCGATACAACTAAAAATACCGATAATACGCAATTTGGCCCGAGTATCGCTGGCAAAATAAACACCAGGCAACTGAAATTCGTAAATCATGCATTTATATGACGAACTTTTCTTTGTCTGTAGATAAGTTTAATGTATTTCGAGATGAATTTCGCTCCCAAAGTTGCCATCACCAAAAGACTGTATATTACTTCAATTAGGGATTTATATAGGTTCGGAAAACACAGCAAAACACCAAAAGTCTTTAAATGTTTTAAAACAATCAAGACTGAGCGAAGCGAGCGCCATCTGTTACAGAGTATCCAAAGTTATAAGCACATTTTAATTTATAAACTGTCAAGTGTACATTTTTCGTTTGTCATGCCAGTGAATTCTTAGGACTTTCAAATATGATTTATTAAATTATTAAACCATTTCGAGACTTGAGATTTATTTTTTTACAGTTTCTTAAAAAAAATATTGATTCTTGTAAACTAGCAATATTCCTATTTGATAATATTTTCTATAGTATTTTTTTAATATTTTACTTTATTTAATATTTCTATTGTCTTTCAAATTTTTGAAGGACATAGATCTATGACGAGGACTTAGATCTCTACACTCTATTTTATACTTTATATTTAATTCTATTATTTTATTGGTATCGTTATCGTCGTTAAGTATTCTATTTTATTTGTATTTGCACTGCCCTTGTTAAAAATTTGTCTTTGTGTCTATAGATACTTAATTAATTTATCTTTATGTACTAATTTTATATTTTGAAACTGTGAAATTATTAGGCATAGTCCACTGGAAAATATATTCTATTCTATATTGTTTTCTATTTTCTATATTATATTCTACATCTATTCTACGTTTGTGTCAATAAAGCTTATTACTGAGTACAAACGCAAGCGTTGATACACTATAAAAAAAATGTCAAGTATTTTAACCTAAACTCTTTATCACACGTATTATAGTATCCATTTATTTACCGGTTACATGTAAAGTAAAATAAATCTTCTTATATCGAAAATTACACTCGACTAACAAACATCTTATCGATTGTATCTCCGTCTAATACGCCTACATGTATATAAAAATATCTAACAATTAAGTACCGTTCATTCCACGCCACTTAAGAAAATGGGCAGACCCGTAACAAACATTATAATAATTTACTTTCTCCTCGTGGTCTTTTTTTGATGGAGGTATATTTAAGCTTCAAATTAACTCCGCTAAAATTCACAAATTATGGTATATAGCCTTTACTAATAACTCTGAATTGTTTGGACAATTTACTGTTGTTGTATTATAATAATGTTGATAATTCATCAGCGGGTTCGTCGTCTCACCGCCTGTTGGGGTCTCCGACAATAAGAGCGACCGAGGAGACATATTAATTATTTTATGTCGAAACGCGCATACAGATGTTTTCTCTAAGTTTATGTTTAGATAATAGGTTGATATGCGTTATAGTTTCAGTTGTACTGAATAATATGCTCATACATAAATTCCTGTAATCAAATATATGCAGATGCATAATGTATAGCCACTAATATCGCGCAAGAAAACTGTATGTAAATTTGTAAATCGTATAGTTTATGACCGTCATCGCCTTCTTATGTTGATGTATTATCACATTTTAGGTGATATTTTAGGTATTATATATGCACTTTCATCTGCTACTAAAATCATAGAGTAAATTTGTAAATCGTATAATTTATGACCGTCATCGCCTTCTTATTTTGATGTGAGTTTAGTCATATTTTGGGTATTATCTATGTACATTCATCTGCTACTAAAATCGTGGAAGAGATTTGTATGTAAATTTGTAAATCGTATACTTTATGACCATCGTCGCCTTCTTATTTTCAGGTGAGTTTAGTCATATTTTGGGTATTATCTATGCACATTCATCTGTTACTAAAATCGCGGAAGAAAATTGTCTGTCAATTTGTAAATCGTATAATTTATGACCGTCACTGCCTTCCTATTTTGTAGCGAGTTTAGTCATATTTTGGGTATTATCTATGCACATTCATCTGCTACTAAAATCGCGGAAGAAAATTGTGTGTAAGTTTGTAAATCGTATAATTTATGACCGTCATTGCCTTCTTATTTTGATGCGAGTTTAGTCATATTTTGGGTAGGTACTATCAATGCACATTCATCGGCCACTAAAATTGTGGAAGAAAATTGTATATAAATTTGTAAATCGTATAATTTATTACCGTAATCGCCTACTTATTTGGATGCGAGTTTAGTCATATTTTGGGTATCTGTTTGTCTCATCTTCTAGGGATACCAAACAAACTTTAATATAGGCTACTTTCTTTTTTCAAAATAGGTATCTAATTCTTGCAAAAAAACATCCGTCTTTACAACACTTTCATATAAATGTTTTTTAAGTGTCAAACAATAAAATAATTATAATGTCATGTCATCGATTTTTTGTCAGTTATCAATGTCATCGTAAAACAGGTGTTTCTCCAAAAATATAAAGTACAAATAGCTTATTACTAATTAGATTCTGAATGGACATGCCGAGAAAGTTGTGGTTGTTATTAATTTTGTTTACGAACAAAATTTGTTTATAAACAAATGTGGGTTTGTTTAATAAACATTGTGGCATTAGCATCAAAATGGAAAATCGGGAAAGATATAATATGGAAATTTCAACTGATATAAGTTTAACATGAGATAGCGTACACCCTGTACAGTTGATTTTTACGAAATCCTTGTAGAAATGCACGTAAGGTTTCTGCGAATCCAGTGATGTCTCAAAAATTCAGTTTCTTCAAGATTTAAGTTTTGTAAATCCAAAAAATACGAAAAAGTGCCAATTTCTTTCTTTAATAATTTGTACAAAAATAAAAATTGAAAATCGCCGATACATCCCTAGGCTAAAATTTTATGGGTTATTTAAAAATCGTTATGGAAAGATTGAAAACATTTTCTCCGAAAACGGTGGGTTCCTCAACTTCAACGAATTTTGCACAATGACAGGGTAGTGAACCCCGTACAAAATCCGTCTAATAAAGTTATAATAGTATAAAAATGGACAATAATTTTGCATTAGCTGAATCTATTGATGAGCAGTTTACTTCGAGGTAATTTTCTTAGCGAAGTAGTACCTAAATGCATTTGCGCGCGCTGTACATTAACCCATATTTACAACTCTTCCTCGAAACACCAATTTTACTGCACCATCAACTTTGTTAACTGCCCGAGAATATATCTACATCCACAGACTCGACGGTATGATAATAAACACTAGGCTCTCGATGTATGTCTTGACGCTGTCAACATACCTGATTAGGTTTGCCGTCGCCTTTATGAGCATTTTACCGGTGACGCAGTCAACTATCAGTCTGACGTTTAGTGTGTTAGATGCATATTGTTGCGCATAGAATGGTTTATTAGGAATGAGGTGTTGATGTAGGGAATAAATCGAATTAATGCTCATGCGGTTAAAAGCGTGAAGGAAATTTCAGGTCATGCGTTTGTGCTGTATAGGAGAATTGGTAATGTGGTTTATGATGAAATCGCTTTTCGATATTTCTATTGGTTGGTACAGACTAAACCGACGAGTTTTACCTGATAAACTGGGGCAATAATTAGCAGAGTATCTGATACAACAATCAAAATATTTTTTGTTGTTCAAAGGTCGAAGAGTTGCGAAGGGTTTCTTTTAATATGCGTTTCTTGATCATTTAAGTAGTCCCGTACAATATCCATTACTCACAGCTATATCTTTGATTAATGGCTTCTCTTTTTCAAATCTATCCTTATTAAGAGAGACACTTAAAAGACGGTATTTAATGCAATGGTTAAGAGTCATTGAGTACCTATATAACTTGTCGGTATATTTTAAATTCTAAATTATTTTCTGTAATTCTAATTACTAGTACATCTTAGAATAGTAGTAGCTGTCATTGTTTTCAAGTTCATATGTAATATTAATTGAAGTAAATCTTTTGTTTAATTTATTAACAAAGTCATCAATGTTAGCTATAGTATCAAAAACTGCAAAAATACCATCAAACTCTAGACAAATACTCGAGATCTTCTTTTGCTTCAACTTCAAATTTAGTCATGAATAGACTGGCAATAAAAGAGTTGCCCATTGCTGTCCCTTCGTGTTGTTCGAAAAAAATATTATTGAATTGAAAACAATTTTGTTTCATGCAAAGTTTGGTGAATTTAATGTATTCATCTAATTCTTCGTGGCTTAATTGGAGGAAATCCTTGAGATAGTCCAGGGTCTGTGGAATCGGTACACTTGAAAGCAATGGACAGGCGTCAAAGGAGATCAGAAGTTCACCCTCCTGCAGCTGAATATTATTGACCTTGTTCATAAAAGCATTGGAATTAATTACCGAAATATTAGACCGTTCATTGGATAAATTTTCCTTCTCAGTTAACCATTTCAATAAGTGGTAAGTGGGTGAGAATCTAGGTACTTTTGGGTTTGAAATATGTAATTTATTCTGTAATGATGGAGTAATAATGTTGTTACAGGTTTTAACTACGTTTCGTACCTCAGTAACCATTTGTGGTAACGGATGTCTAGAAAGTTTTTTATAAGGATCTTTATTAATGAGGTAGTTAATCATTTCATAATAGTACTCTTTATCTAAAATAACCTTATTACCTTTATCAGCCTTTAAAGAAAATCAATCGTTCTCTGGCAATCTGTTGGCAATTTCTCTTTTCTTTTTGGATCGTTTTAACTTATGAACGTTTTTAACAATATTCTTAGAATTTTGATTTCTGCAAGCTTCTCTAACAAATACTTTGGAGTCAGGAAGGTATTGAATATAGAATTTCCAACACATGCTACAATGTCATCCAAGACATCTTCAGACGCGGGTACAGCAAAATTTGACCCCTTGCTTAAGAGGCTAAGCTCATCCTTATCAAACGATTGAGAAGATGATTTACGACAGAGTTGATGACCTTCCGAGGAATATTTCTTCTCGATGTTATTGCGATTCGTCTTCTGTGTGAAGATAATTTTGTCATGAATTTCGCCTTAATTGATAAAAAGATATTCCTATGAAAATCACACCATTGTTCATGTTCTAAATTACTTAAATTAAACGTAACCTTTTAAATAGTCCGTATGCATACTTCATTTCAAGCATACTTCGTTTACTGTACAGATTTTTAAATCTAGCCATTTCTGGTTTTCAAAAAGTGTGACTTTTTCTGGAATTATTGAATTTTTAGGAATTTGAACTTTAACAAAACTTGGAAATACTGAATTACGTTTACAGGCCTTTAGGAACCAAGTATCAGCACCTACTAATCTAATCTTAGTGCTAAACTTACAATAAAGATGTATTTTATTAGAGTGTATAGGTTTATTTTTTTAACGTATTAGTTGTACATTTTGAAACTTTTGAAAATTTTATATCTCATATTATTTGAAGCAACTACATTTTTATGCATCAAACTAATTGGAAACGCTAAATAAAAGGCTAAATTGAATGTAGTAGGATTCACTGTGAAATAAGGTGACAAATGAACAATTAACAATTATTATTCAGCGTTAAACTTTTATTCATGTGACTTGAATGTCATTAATTATGGGCTCGCGAAAAAGTTGTAATGAAAATGGGAGACAAATTATGGTGTAATATATTATACAAACTTACACAGACAAGGTTATTCATATCAGATCAATGCCGATATGGTGGATCGTCTTAAAAATGCAGTATTTAATACTCTCCAACATTTTAATTTACACGGGACAGGCAGAAATATACCTACCAAGGCGACGTCCTATAAGTTAGCAGTTGATTTGGAAGAAGATTTTCTATAAAATATATTCAAAATATTCGCATCCGTTTAAATGAAGCACATCTTGCTTGGACTATCCAATAATGGAAAGCACGTTTTATGGTCAGATGAAACAAATATTAATAAATGTGGTTCCGACGGAAAACGTTTCGTTTGGCGTCCACCAAATAAGGAGTTTGATCCTCGTTATACAAAAAAACCGTAAAATTTTAAGGTGATCATGGTATAGGGCTGCATTTCTTGGAATGCTGCTGGGCAATTTTATAGAATAAATGGTACCATGAATCAATATGAATACATTAAAATATTGTAAAATGTCGTGCAACTTTAAGTAGAAGAGAACTTATCAGTACTTTGGAAATTCCAGCATTGTAACGATCCAAAGCCTGGCTTCAAGTTAACAACGTGAATGTTTTGGCAAGGCCTCCTTGTAGTCCAGACCTTAATCCTATTGAAATTCGGTGGATGTAAAATCTGGATATAAAATATAATAAATAACATCAATGGACACGTGGTAATAAAAAAGAAGCTAAGCTCGAAAACTTTTCCAAATTTTCCTACTATACCCAGAAGATGTTTGACGATAATTAAGCAAATAGGTTTCTACTAAGTATTACATTAATATTTAGAAAAAATGTGTTTAACGTTAAAAATTTATAACTTTAAAAATCATATTTCAATTATAACTACAAAAAGCAAGTAGTTTGATAGAGTAGGTATTGTTAGTAATAATAAAAATATAGTAACAAATACAAGACTTCTTGTAATAGAAATAAAAACAATTGTATTAGTTACAATAATAAAATTATTAACTTTGATTTATTAGTCATTGCAATATATATTATAATTATTACAATGCAAATATTACGTTGATATTTGATTTATTAACCATAATAATTAAAGATTATATCAGTTACAATCTAATGTAGTGCGGGACCGTTTAACAATATATTTATTCGGGCTTACAATACAGTATTGTAACCGATACAATGCTACTTGTCAGCACTATAATGTGGTCTGTAAAAACTTTTGATTTGCCCCGTTTTAGTCTATTCAGTAACGTAAGTACTGTGAAGTAATATATAAGGAGATGGCGGATCGTTTTGTGGAAAGTTTATTAAGTGAATGGGGACTGAAGGAGGAAACAGTTGCATTCTTCAAAGAAACAGTTATTATAATAATGTGTTATGGTATGGGTCTATTCAAGCCTATACTTTAAATTAAGATTTAAACTGTATTCTTAAATGCGACTGTTTACGGAACAATTTTAGCGTAATTTAGGAATTTATAATTTAATTCAATTTAAGAAGATCGACATCTTTTAATTCCTACGAATTATATAAATTCTTAGTGGAAATACGAACTGCTCGTGCTCGATTATGTCAAATATCGCTAATATTTTTAAAGAATGGGTGCTTGTTTAAGCACCATTCCTCGCACTAAAGTTAAAAACTTTAAAGTTGAACATCTAGCCTGGAATCGACGGCGCTAAAGCGCGTTACTGGTTTTTAGTCAATTTTGTTGGAACGTTCTGTTAAATTATTGAGTTAAGTTTAGATAATCTGTAAAAAGAATATTCTTAACATTTCTGAAAAAATATTTTTACTTTTAATAAAAAATTAGGAAATTAGAAGCATTTTGTGAAAAAACACATATCTCAAAATCTGTACGTTCAAGCTGAATAATATTTTAAGGATACATTATAGTTTTAGTAAATTCTATGTACCAATTTTGTAGAATTATTGATGTAAAAGAAAGGGTTGATATTGGAAATAATAACCATTAAAAATTTATAATTTTTATGTTTTCTCTCTGAAAATGGATGATTGCTGGATGACTCTGAAGATTATTGTTAATTCCAGTAGAGAAATATTGTTTGAATTCTTAAAACTACACACAATTAAATTTAGTGAACATTTTTTTGCATTCCAAGTAGCCAAAACCGAATTTCCTGACCCAATCCTAGCTTCATCAGCTCTTTTAAAAGATGGTAACATATATGTACAACTAGAAATTAAAACATTCTTGTTTTTGAATTTATACAGTAATAAAATAGCGGATCCTACTACTGCAAATGGTAGCAAAAGTTGTGGCAAATACAACATTATAGCTTTATCTAATTATTTGTTTGTTATAATTACTGTTTTGAATTAATGTAATACTTTGTAATACTATGTAATATTATGTAATACTATGTAATATTAAGGGTATGACAGGACATATTTTCGAGCGTGAAAACCGACTTACGCCATAGATGCTTTTTCAGTAATTATTTAACGTATGAAAATCAAACTTAGCATGCACAATTAAAAATATGGATTGAGGTTTCAATAGAAATAAAATTAAAATTATTCAATTTTGAAGTCTCACAATACTAGATACTACAGAGAGTAACATCTATGTAGGAAATATCTGCCCGAACTGAATACTAAAATCTAAAAAGATATCATGGAAACCCTAGCCGATATATATGATAAGCTGTATCCAAACCTAAGATGAACAACTTGAGACAGAAAATTATGATTAAATCTAATCTTTCTCTCAGTGTAACAGTATTATTTTTAAGATACAATTTCCCATGATTCCCATATCGATACGAAATTATTAAGAGGCAAAGTTAAGTACAAAAATATACTTTTAAAAAAATGTTGCCTATATTTCAATATTTTCAATCGTTGTTGTCCCCGTTGCTACGTCACTGCCGGCAAAAGAGCACCTCCCACGCGTATCATCAATATAAACTGATGACACTACTCCATTTGAATAATCACGTATGCTGTGCTATAATTCGACAAAATAATAGTAGGCGAGAACTAAATCGTAGTATTATATAACAGAAATAATAAAAGACTCGCAAAATGACGTAGGCAACAATGTTATGCAATTTATACAACAGTTCGCATTTAGGAAACGCTGTACGTAGTCGACAAATCATCTCTATCATTTTAATAAATATTCTCTCCCAACAAATTACTTTGCAAGGGAGATCGAGGCAGTATAACATTTCTTACAGCAAGCTAAAATTGTCACTATAAAGGCGCTTTCATTCAACAAGTTGTTATGTTTTGATCGAATACTAATAACTAATCAATTTTAACACAAAATCCATCAAAATACTACACTAAATTAAAGAATAACTGTATTACTTCTATTTCAAGAATTATTGGTGACCCCACTTTACCACAAAACGTTCGAAGGTATTAGGTATCCAAATGAATGCCAATGATGCCGATGTGACCCGACCGAGGAACGCGTAAAATGGATCCGTAATATTTGAATGGAAAACCTTCTTATTCTGCACCACATTCACCATCCAGTTGTTTTATGATATGACGAAAGGTATATAACGTAATCAATATTTTGTTATACTACATGATAATGTCATAATGTGATGGGCGATGTATATAAAATCATTTGTTTTCTTTAAATTCCTAGAAATCGGTTATACTTGACAACGCTGTTAAAAATGCGCTAGCAGGTGTGAAGAGATCGATATAATGAGGCTTATTTGCTAGGGTTTTTAGGACTCATATTTCTGTTTCACAAACAGGTCTCACAAACTATATATTATTTCATATATTTACAGGATTTTATAAAATTTCAGTATTTCTTTTTGAATTTTAATGATCTGTCAACGATATAAACAATTCCAAAATGGCGGTTTTCCAAAAACTTAATTATAATTTTATGGCGTGATTATAATTTTTCCGAGGACTTTGCATTTTCCTGATTTCAAAGACAAATCAATATTTTGTATTTTTCCATTTTATGTTATAGTTGAATAATAATACCGTGAGAAATGTAATAATTTGCTTTGTTGGATCCATGGCAAACTATGGTATGCAATATAATGCTTACACATTCAGGTTTTACTACTCGAGGACCGACCGGGAGTCAAAATTTATAATTTTTACACGTCTTGGCAGCCTATAAAATCAATAATAAAAATATAAATATTCAGGAATGCATATGATGTGTTTATAGATTGCCGCCATTTTGTGTTATCGTTTGACCTATTAAAAAAATATTAAATTTTAGGAATATTTGTAGAAACGAGTATTATACCATTGCTCCATATTTGTTTAACGAACTCTGTAGAATGATGACTGATTAATGTTATCATTATTATTATTAAAGTTCTCTTATGAAGTAAATCACCCTGTATATATTAGAACAGATATACTTTTAATAATATTCGGAATTGCCCTGTATATTCCAAATATATAATAGATGTCATAATTCAGAGTAACAAGTCAGTAGCGCATCATAATAATTGTCAATAAGGCATAGTTTATTAATTTTGTATGAAACAAAACTATTATATTTATTTAGAGTCCAAGCATTCTGTCACGGCCTAATCTTAAATTGGCAGAAATTTCTACCTGGATAAAAAAATATGGGCGTACAGGAAATAAAATTTAAATATGAGTTTCTATTTCTTTCAACTTGCGCCTGAATGGCGAACTTAACCTAAAAAATACGCAAAGTTGAAACAAACTGTCTCTTGTAAATAACTAAAAAAAACTATATCTCCCATCGAGGAAAGTTAAATGAGAGCGTTGTAGTTATTAAAAAAATGTCATGCTTCTATAATAATTTTCGATATTTTTGTACTTTTCTAGTTATATCGAAAATACCGCTAAGAATCGGGTTCTCTAAAACGTAGAACTAGAACTTAACTATAACGTTCCCATACTTGTTGCTTGGGACAAGTATAGCTAATAACAAGCTAAATAAATCATTTTTTTGAAAAATTTAAAAATATTGATTATTTATCCAGATATATCGATTTTTCGAGAAAAAGATGCTCTCCTAAGTTCGCTATATCTTCGCAGGGGCCTATGCTTAGCTCAGGGAGAATCGAGTAGGCGCTCATTTTGTTCGCGAAGAGTTGCGCTATATCCTATAGAACAGTTGTATCTAATTTTTTTATTTCTAGAGTCAGAAAATGAGTTTGCAAGCATTACCTACATTATTTTTTGACATATTTTTTTTAAATAACCCTCAATTTTTATTTGGCGCAAATGGCAGTTACCGGAATCAATTACTCGCACTTTTTCAACGAATTTAAAAAAGAATAACTTCATACGACCATTAGGAGTCGAGATATTTTTTTTTACAAAAAAGGCGCAGTAAGTATTCTAGAGTTTCACACACGTTAATGTTAAATATCTATATTTTCGATAAAAAAATACTAGATAAGATTTACTTTTTAGTATCAGAAATTGAACAATAAAGTGAAGCGACGCGCAGCGTATCAGCTGGAGCGGACAGCGGAGTGGGGGAAGTGATGCGCTCGCAGTAAGAACGGATTTCGCGCATTTAAAATGACTCGCGCTTGCACAATCTTCAGGATCTCGGCTTCCATATCACCTACAAAAATCCTTTTGCACTTAATCTTCAGAGTTTATTTGCAAATACAAAAATGGTTAGGTAACGACTACGGTGTGAGTCAGTGGGGCCAGGTAGGAATTTATCTCCAGGCAGGAATTTATGTCACCATACCTGCCTAGAATGCTTGGACCATTAAGACGGTAACTATTAAATTTTGAAAAATCGTTACAAAAGAGTATAATTATTTTTTATATTTATATTATTTGTATCTTTATTCCATATGTACGAACCTACGCAAACAACTACACATCATACGTAAACATAAACAATCAAGCAAACAAATTAATATCTCGCGACCATTTTACCTACGCTGTATTCAATGGTATTTGAAATTCGATTCATCTGTTTCAACCAAATAAAAATAGCTAAGAAAAAATAGTTACCTATGGTCTCTAAGGTGATCCTGTCTTCTGAAAGCCTTGCCGCATATATCGCACGAATAGGGCCTCTCATCGGTATGAGTCCTCTCGTGTATCAGCAAGTTATAACTCTTGGTAAATTGCCTGTTGCAGAACTTACAGATGAACTGCTTCTTTGGCCGCGAGCTGCCCTTCTGCCGGCCAGCTAGCACCGCACTGGTGGCGGTGCTTGAAGTCACGTTCGTCGAGGAATTCGCAGAGTTTTGGTACATGGGATTCATGATGAGGCTCGGGTAGCTGGTGTCCACCGGCGAGGAGGACAAGGAAAAGTTATTCAAAGCTTCATCGTTATCCAACAGAGCCAAATCTTCTTCGACTTCTTCGGCTAGGTCCACGTCCTCTGTAAGATTAGTGGTATCTTCGCTGTTGCTGAGCGTTTCCTCGTTGATTTTCGCGGTGTTTGTGGCGATTTTTAAAATGTCTATTCTTCCGGTGTTGTTGTTCACGTTAGCAGACACTGTTGTTAAACGTTGCAGGGTCAGGTAGGACTCGAGCGCTTGCAGATTTAACGCAGCTGCAGCTGCGGAGTTGACAGGTAGGAGCGCAGCTTGCTGCAGGGAATTCATCATGGCATTCTGCAAGGACAACGCCACGTTCTGGATGGACCTTTGCAGGAAATTCTCCTGCAGCATGGCCGTGGCGAGAGTCAGCGTCGAGGCGCTCATTTCGGCGGGTTTCGGCGACATTTCACTACGGTTTTCTTGCAGCAGAGAGTTTTCCGTTGACGTTTGCATTATACCGGCATTTGTTACTGAAACAAATGCTCCCGCGCGCGGCCACGATAAATTTCAACTGTTTTTAGACAGGTTAAACACTTTCACCTGTTTGCTTTATCTTGATTCGACCAACGAAATTTATGTACCCACGTATTTTGATACGGTGACAAATTCTTATCGTGCGGCCACGGAATTTATGGCGTCTCGGCCCTCGGCTTTAAGATGGTAAATAAATAATCACATACCTCATATCACAAACAGCGTCCTCGGGATTTTAGCACTAGTATAGTTTTTCCTCACTTCGTGGTTTGTTTGAAATTCTCAAGCGCGCGCGCACACTCTATTCTTAAACAGTAGACCATCGACTAAGCAAGGCACCAAGGCGGCAGTTAAAACGCTCTTCACTTGTTTTTACCTGTGCGCCATCTAGATGCGGCTAGAGGACGAGAGAGACGCGCATACGGCCCGTCGCACTGCCGACGAAGAAGGGGGATGAGCCTCATTGCTCATTATTGCATTACAACCCCTTCGCTGGGCCACGTTATTTACTGGGGCCCATAATGGGGGTGATAACTGTCGATGATTGCTTGGAGAGGTCGTAAAAACTAAAAATAGGGGCCTCGGATCCGTCGCGCTTTAAATTGAAAGATATTAAACTAAGGAAACGTATAGTTTAAGGGAATATTTGTATGTCTGGTGCATAAAATTCCTCGCGTTTAGTCAGTTCTCTCTTTAGGTTTCGTGTCTCACTGCTAATTGAAGTCTCCAGGCAAATTGTGTGAAAATGTTTAAATTTAATGGCCGCAGATGTAATTTTTAACTAAATATGTAAATGGAATATTTCTTTAATAAATATTGAACGTAAATCTTGAACGTGGAAGTTAATTTGGAACCTCAATATCGCATCTGGCGAAGGGGTATAACAAAGAATAAGTGTTAACTTATTATAATTTGTATCGTAATTGGTATGTGCATAGGTCAAAAGTTGATTTAAACATTAGGATATTGTAACAACTTATTGTGTGAAAATTTTGGCAAAACTGTGTACACTTCGGTTAGTCGAGGAAATAAAGCACTAAAAACTGCTTAACTATCTATTTCTTTTAAAAGTAAGATGGATCTTAATGCGTTTTTGTGCGTTCGATTCGTGAGAGCATCTATAAACTTTGTGAGGTAAATTGATGATTTTTTATCTACATCTCGAAGAGACTATAAATCAAAAATTTACAACTCGGTAAATATTGATGGAAATGGGTCCAGTTTTACTTTTCGGGAGGTTTTTGGGGTCGCTGAAGACGAATATCATGACGGCAACGGCCTCCAAGGTACCGGGTACCCAGGGTGGACAGTATGAACAGCGTCACCTAAAGTTTTATGGGAATTCGTAACATAAAATCGTTCGAAAGCAGAAAAAATCTTTTGCACCTTGGGAAATACTATTTTCTGTAACTCGCTTTCTTTTACGGACAGAAATCTGCTTGTTACACAAAATAGTACCTTTCCCAACTGGTTACATAATTATCCATTTCAAAATCCCCGAGTGGCAAAACTGGACTCATTTCCATCAATATTTACCGAGTTGCAATTTTTTTATTTATTGTCTCTTCGAGATGCGCTTTTAAATTAATATTTTACATGCAAAAAGGAATGTTTTCAAAAGTAATTGATCACTTTAGTTCACGTTTAGAGACGCTCTCACGAATCGAACGCACAAAACCGCATTAAGATCCATCTTACTGCTCAAAAAAGTTAATTGCTTTATTTCATGGACTATAGTGTTTTCGTTTGATATACAAACTAGAGCAAAAAATTGCGCGGCATTTTACAAAGAAAATTTTACTTAAACCCTTTTATTTGCGCCCAAATAAGCTCAATTGGGTTCAGTTCGTAGTGATATGGAGGCAATTAAATATCCTCCATTCCTCTTGCTTTGGCCATTTCATCCACTACACACAGCTTCCACTTCTTGACAGCTGAATTTTGCCTTGCCAGTGTCAACAATTCAGCTTTAAGTAGTGAATCATCGTGTTCAATGTTTCTTTCTTCCAGCCAGTCTTTAATTTGCCTTTTCCGCCATGCAGTTGTGGGCAGCTGTTCTGTTCGACGAGAATGATAAGATTATGGTTTTTTATTTTATTTCCTATATATTAGGATAATTGCGTACACTGCTAAGCATCGCATTCCATTAGTTTGCATATCAAACGAAAGCACTATAGGTGACTTGAATTTTAAAATGTATTTATTCTCATATCTACTTTGCATCGGCTTAGTTTTGAGATAATTTTTAAAATAATTCTTAATTATTCTAATGCTAAGGATTGAGTTACGAGTTAAAAAACTCAGCCTATTATAAAAATTGTAAAATTATTGCTATTTCTGGATAGAAAAAATGGCGAGAGGAAGAATGCGAGAAAAAATTAGTTCATAACCATATAACCAACAAACTATAATCAACATTTCTTACAATATAATTTACTGTGCTTCCTGCTGTATAAAGTAGTGTATGTTTCCTCCAAAACTATTGTGCAATTGTTTGTTTCGTGAGTTTATGGCTCCGTTTCAATTCCATTCGTAGAAGGGTTTTACGATGACGCTACTAAATCTTCTTGAGGATAAAAGCATAAAAAAACGATTCCTAGAAGCAATTTGTCAGATTTACAGTGTGACTGGGTTTTATTGGTGTGTTTTATAGAGGTGCTAATTAAGCGTCTTTATTAGATTGATTGATATAATTGAAATAGCTAGTTATTGGACGCAGGTACTAAACGTTATATAGTAAAATTTAATGAACATATTGTGGCTAGCTGATGACATCCAGTTCGGATTCAGAGGTGTACTCAGTATTTCAAAAGACGGCTTCTGAAGTGCCAAATAATTGTGCAATTTTGCCTACTACAATTATTATATAATAATATATACTATACTAAGATACAGGGTGATACTAGAGCTTCGGGATTTTTTTTATGAATAAATGGACCAAGATGGAAATAATTTTCAAGTTTCTATCTCAACCACTAGGGGGTGCAATCTATAGACCAAACATAGAGGTGCATTTTTCTCAGAAATGTTTCCTATTCAGGTAAATTAAATAGGAGAAATATGAATTGCCCGTTTCATTACGCGTAACTTTTATTATTGACATTCTGTTGTATCTCCCAATATAAAAAGCTGGGTTAGGCCCCTAATGTCTTATCATAAAAATATATCTTTTTCAGGATTGGCTCCTCAAAAGTCCATTGTGTTATACATCGTTTGAAATGTAATTCCATGCTTTATCTCACGGAGTACGTAATGCAAAGGATTAGAGAGCGAAAAATAAATAATGAATTGAGGAACACGACGCTAACGAAAAGATTCACGCAATTGAGTGAAAAAAAAAACAATCTTAAAAATAATAGTAACAAAAACAATAGCAAACAGATACTGATATTACCTAACGAAAGAACAATTGTGTTTGAAATGCTTACCATTATTTTCAATGCAGGAATTCAACTCTCACTGCGTGCACTGCAGATTCAATTTGTGCTCTAGAAACGCCAACAATAGCATGTGGTCTTCTTCGTCGCATATTTTATACAGTGGTAGGGTGAGTTTTAAACAAAATATCTAAAATTTTTCGCCACAAATACAAATCAATACCGGTAAGATACGAGGACCTAGGCGGACACGAAAAGAGACTACGATCTAGCCGTTGGTAAACCAGGACGTGTGAAATAGACAAAGACGCGTTGGGAGTAAAATGCATGCCTAAGCCAACTAAAGACAGAGCTGTGGTGACAGAGCTGTGGTGACACTTTGTTTAACTAATAACTGAATTAAAATTCGCAAGAAAATTAAAAATACTATACAAATAGCTTCGACATGTCATATCATGAATTATCAAAGTTAGAAACGTATTAAACTATGTCTGATTTAAAAATATTGTGCATAGAAACATCTCTAAAACCGGTATGTGAGATTATTTAACCTCGGCGCAAAGTCATTGGTCGTATGATGACTGACCTAGTTAAAATGGAAGTAATGGTGCATATGACAAAATGAAGTGTTAAAAACCGTGCAAAGACTATAAATATAATGTGCGAAATATTCCAAATAATATCAGATGTAAAAATCTAAAAATGATAAGTAATGACAATACGTGACTGGATGGAAGGGAATGTTATTTTATAGAAAGGTGATGTAACTAAGGAAGTAAGTTTTGTGTCATACACTAGACATCCTTGACTACAAATAAAAACGCGAGGAGTTCAACCAAGTTCAATTCAGTGAATTTCAAGAAGCAGTGTTTATAATCAAGCAATGAAATAGTATCTAGGGTGTCCCAGATATGTATGCAGCAGTTTCATCCCATCCACATGAGGATAAAAACTAGGTTGTAAAATAATTCAACAAGAAGGTAGAAATATTTACAAGAAGTTATCTTATGAATTCCATGAGTATAGTGTTGCTGTTTTTCGCTGTCAATTTCCTTGAGCTATTCCAACAACAAGTAAGGTATTGTTTTGGAGCCGCATTCCACCAGTAGGGGTCACTACTGGTGTCTCTACTCTCTCTCTCTCTCTATATATATATATATATATATATATATATATATATATATATATATATATATATATATATATATATATATATATATTAAATAGAACAGGTATAAATAATAATAAACTGGGTAGTTTTCATTTAATGCCAGTGAAACGAAAGGCGTGAAAGAAAATAATTTTAATCGCCACATTTTTCTTGATTTTATAAGTAGTATTTCTCTCCTGCACTACTTTAACTGTTATGGTGATATCTATATACTTAAATAATTTGTCTGATTTCTCAATTATAAGGCCGAAATTAAAACCCCGAAAAATAAAGAAATTTGTAAGATAATTAGAGCTGGCGGTAATAAAAATATCTGCTAAAACAGTTGACATGGTATAAAACAGTTGGATATATTATGTAAAAAATATTCTGGTGACAGAACGAGTCGGCTGGGAATATTTCAGTGATACAAACATCTTAATAAGTAACCAGTCACTGGACAGGGCCGCATCCAAAGGCTACAGGAAAAATATGACGTCGTTCCCGATACAATTTGTAATCGCATTTTTTGGGCTTTCAAGGAAATTTTATAATTATTTTGACAAAGTATATAGGTAAGTACCTCAATAGCAATTTTACATTATTTATCTTAGAAGGCTGGAAGACTGAAATCTTGGGAGAACTTCTTGTGAGAACATGCAATTTAATCTTGATTCTCTGAAATTCATTGACATAAAGTCAATCAGTCGCGATCAAAGTTCCTTTTGGTGCTTTGATATTCCGAGGGAGAGAATATATACCATCTGTGTTTTAGCGGTAGGACAGCTGTGGGATATAATTTAATAATATTTAATTTTCACAGAAGATGCAAAAATTGAATAGAGATTGATTTTGAAAACAAAGTGTCTGCATCTATCGGCAAGCGATTGAAGTACACTTCCTTCAAACGTTGGTAGAGGACTGGAAACATATTCGTAAAATTTTCAGTCCGACACACGTTATATTGTGAACCGCGTCCATATACAGTTTTAGTAAGCATTTTTATGTTGAATGTTTTTATTGAATGCTTTACGAGTGTTATATAATAATTGCTCTTTTGGAGGCCATAACTAGTTTTCCATAATTCAACATCTGTGACGAAATATAACCTAAAATGTCGATCACGTGAGTTGTTGAAAATATGGAATACTAGTATTATGGAAATATGGAATACGACTTGACCCTAGCAGATGATTCAGACGACGATGTGGACGATACTTCAGAACGTTCCAACCCTGACGACAGTATGTAGTATGCATTTTTTGGGGGAACTTTTTTCAACAAGCCAAAGGGGTGAGTTATGGGCCCAGTGCCGCATCTAGTCCATGTAAGTACATAATAAATACGCAGGTGCGGAGAAAGATGAATATGTTTGTGATTAGTCCAAGTAGTCTATGCAGAAGTTTTATATTTTTAGCTTTTATTAATAAACAAATCAGTTTGTAGATGTGTTTATTAATTTTTTAAGGTATTCCATATATGCACGCTATTTCTTCGAGGGTCGACTTTGGCATTTTTTCAGATTTTTGTTTCTCGAAAAGTATAACGATTAGGTTACATTTGATTATAGACACTTATTCCCAACTATTTTAGGTGAAGCCTCGCCAAGTTTTTGCTGTCCCTGTTCACTTCTGACACACATAACAGTCATGTAGAAACTTTCTGAACCACGTCAGTAATTTGTCAGTATTCATCAAGGCGATTACAATACAAAACAATCGAAACGTCATAAATAGTAAACTAAGTCCGAAACTACCATTCAACTCACCACAAATAAACTTTTAGTTTTAGAAATAAATCGTTTTAGTTTTTCGACATTTCGAGTAAACAATTAATAAAACCTTACTCGAGCTGGGATGTTGACAAAATATGCATATTTTTTTCTCTCCAACAGATCTTACGATAAAAAGCTCTGCTGTGTTTGGCAACGGTTATTTTCAATAAATAATGAGGTGGTGACTGGGCGACTCCTTATTTTCAAGGCGACGAAAGATAATTTGATATATTAAGTGCTAATCGGACTTCTCCATAAATTTAGGATTACGATTGAAGACGGACAGAGGAATTAAATGTTTCTTAAATATTCGTTCTTACATTGTTAATGGCCATTGTTAATTAGGACAGATAACCAGTTCGTGATGTACAAAAAAATCTATTCTAAAAAACTGCACTAAAAAGTAACAAATAATTAAGTTATTCATTCTTACTTATATAATAGAATTTATTTATTTGGCCAATAATATACAATTATTGTTATTTTGGAGTCGCTATAAAGATAGTTCGATTTCTCGGGTGAGGTACGAGTTTGCCGCCATATTGGGAAAATGGCGTCGAATTAGGTTTTTAGCGAATATTTTCTTAAATATAAACTTTTTGATGAAAATAGCTATTAACAAAATTCATTTATTAAATTCCTTCATTAATTTGGGTAACTTTTCATATCGCAGCTAAAATCCATTTTTTTTACTTGCTATCCAGGGGTATAGCTACCGCTGTATGAATTATACAGGGCCATCGAGCTAGAAAGGCCCCAGCACTCGTAACCAAAGCCAACCAAGCATAACCAAAGCTCTGATACTTCTCTACTATTTTTGCCATAATTTTAAAACTGAAAGAGATATAGACCTCCTATTTCCATATTTATTTTCCTTATTTAATGGACTATTAAACACAGCAAAAAAACTATAGGGTTGTATTTATTTTCTTGAGAAAATTACACTTTTTGAATAGCGCCCCCTATTGTTAGGCACACAAATTGTTCATACTCCTATATGGAGTTATTTTGAATTTAATATCGAGCATATCTAAATGTATTTAAATGTATTTTCTCTAGCAACTTTTCCTTTTATTTGAGCCCAAATAAGCTCAATTGGGTTTAGTTCGCAATGATATGGAGGCAATCAAATTACTTCCATTCGTCTTGCTTTGGCCATTTGATCCTCTACATACTTCTTGAAAGCTGGAACATGTTGCCTTGCCAGTGTCAACAATTCAGCTTTAAGTAGTGAATCATCGTGTTCAATGTTTCTTTCTTCCAGCCAGTCTTTAATTTGCCATTTCCGCCATGAAGTTGTGGATAGAAGATAGAAGATAGAAGTTGTGGATCCATCACTATAACAGATCCAGGTTATAATTTGTCCAGAAATCCTTTGAACTAATCCTCGAAAACGGTGGAATTCATGTCTTCGTGGTAATCGCCTGTTTTCATGGATTCGAAGGTTAAAAGACCGTCATTTACAAAACCACATTCACTTTTTGATCGACTGGTGTCACTGAGCATTCCATTAGTTTGCATATCAAACGAAATCACTATAGTAGAGAAAATAAATAAAAATAATATTTTACACCAACCTTAGAGGGCTAGACTTGCAGGGGGGTGGGATTTGTAAAAATTTCCCCCTTTCTTCCAAATACTTCCTCCCTAATTTTTACTGAAAATTAACCTCTTAAAATCCTTCGCATGAATTTAGAGACACACTGTATATAGGAGTTAGAAACCACCAAGAGCGTTAACTATTTTCAGAGGACTACAACTTAAAATTCAAATGAAGGGAATAGTATAATTGACTTAGGAACATATAAATTGACCACTTATATGATTATGTAAATGTATGACTTTCTTGATTCACACCCTAATGTAAAATAAATGACCAGAATCCAGATACCAAAAAAATCCCGGAATATAAAACGTCGGTTACCCGTAGTTTTGATTACATTAGCCTTAAATACGAACGCCCAGCAGTCACAGAAAAAAACAACAATAACGTTAATGTTTCTGTGTTGATGTGGATTTATAAATGACCGTGGCCAGGCACAGAAAAATGTAGATCTTATCAGGAAAATCGATGATCGAAAATATGAATCCTTTTTATAGAGGATGATGGTAGCGACGGGCAGCGGCCCGCGGGGGGCCACCTCGAACATCGTGTCATTGTGGGCCAGTATTACTGTGCATTCCTTGTGGGTATCAAAATATGCGCGCCAAGACTTGTAGTGTCTGTAGAATCACTGTAGTGTCACTGCGTAAAAAGTGTTTGTTCGTGGTTCTTATAGCTCTGCAATATTATTACGTATACGAATTTAAATTACGAATATAATTCTTATTATTGATCCAAAAACCCCACCACTATCTGTAGCTTTCCGTGACTGTAATTATATAGGTATTATGTTCTTTAGATAACCCCTTCACATCCCTGAATTAGAATATTTTCATTTATTCTACGACCTCACTATAGTTATTCCCCAATATAGCGAACATCCAAATAACAACATGAACATTTTAAATTCAATCATCACACTCTGAAATAACACCCCTTGCTAATATTTACAGATGGCTCCAAATCTAATATGGGGACCGGTTGTGTATATTATATTCCCTCCACTAAACAGGCAAGTAAAATCAAACTTCCAGAAAATTCATCAATCTTCACTGCTGAAGCTACAGCCATTTACGAGGCTCTATAATATTCCTTTGAACTTGATGTAATGTATGTCATCGTTCTGGAATAGCCTGCCTGTTCGCCCGATTTTAATCCAATTGAGCAGTCGTGGGATAAGCCTTAAATGAGAATCAGAACTCATCGAAATATTCTGGGAAATGAGGAACAGCTCATTCGACGCGCAGTATAAGATGAAGTTGAAAAACCTATACCAAGAGGTTGAAAATTCAAATATCATCATGAATACCTTATATTTTCTTATATTTTAAGATTCAATTTACTCATATCTTTCACCGAAGTATTCCGGAGGGAACGGTAGGAGAGCGGCCTGGTGCGCTTTCTCTTCAATTCGATCACCTAGAAGCTGTTGATTCGATCCCTCACTGATGCGCATTGTTGGTACTGTCTTTCCTTGTAACTGATAACGTGCAACGATTTTTGTTCTGAATTTCCTTTAGGTATATATTTAAATCTATCACAAACACAAATTGATGTGAAAGTGTATAAAAAAGTCTTATTGTCCAGGAGAAATTATATCCATGGCTAACAACAGTTCAACTTTGGATCAGCGAGCTCACTCGAGACGCGCGCAATTAATTGTCCTTAGAGTGAGGTTAGGTTATCATCAGATAATGCACCGTGTTAGGTATGCATTAATTTATTTCTATTATCGGCCGAGCAGCTCGGTGTTCTATTTGAGAAATTTATTGTAATGTCCTTGCATACCAGTACGCTCACGCGCATAACTCGGGATCAGCGTGAGCTGCCTTCAACACATTCAATTGTCAACACCACTCGTCAAGGGGTGCCTTGATTTAAACCCGGTTCCTCGGCGGGCACATGGTGTGAGGTAGGTGCAGAAGTAGACGAAAACAGTACCTAATGGAGTTTTTTAGCTACGATATTTTCTAATTTTAAATAGCAACCAAGAACTAGTATTGTTAATACAATCAGCGGATATTTATGGTTATCACTATGACACATTTCAACAAACCTTTGCTAATAGCTTAAAACATATATGCTTTTTCTGGACGAATATTATTGTTTTAAACTTTAAAATACATTTTAAAGTTTTACATCTTCTGGATAACTGTATGCCTAATGCTTTTATATATAATATGTTCAAATAGAACAAATATAAATAGTAGACTAGGTTTGTGTATTCTAGGAATTTGAGTTCCGTCAAAAACTGAGGTCATAAAACGTCACTGCAAGTGTTGGAGTATTAATATTTTAAATTCAAGTATAAATGATCAATGAAACAGGTCGTACACCACTCTGAAGATCCTTAATGAAGATGAAAGAACAACTTGTACAACTTAATGTAATGAAATGCTACAACCCCAGTATTACTTTTCACAAAATGGCAAAAATATTGAGATACTCCTAGCTGTCAATACATTTTATAATTTTGTTAATTAAAAACTTTCTCGCTGCTGCATGCTGGTATTATACTCGCCATAAAATTTAACACGTCTGTAAAACAATATAGCGAAAAATTTGCAATATCCATCCTGAGCAAATAATGAGCATTAAAAGTTGGTTTGGAATTAAAGAACAATTGAATACCCGTTAAGCAAACTCTGTAACTTTTTACAAAAGCATCGAAATACGTATTATAGAACCTGGTATTAGAGGAGCAAATATTTACCCGCTGCCATCAGTAACAAATTCCTTTGTCGAAATTCCCCTGAATCGCATTGCCTTTAAGAGAGTAAATAGACACACGTTCAAGAACGCGGCGTGTTTTTTTGAGAGTTTGGGCATGGCGAAGTCAATATTGGGCCACACTTCCTGTGTCATCGTGGACAATAAGAATGTCTGGCAAACCGACGGCCTGAACCGTCAACCGAAAGTCTGAATCACTTCATAAATATAAGCTTGTTATGAGATATCTGAGATACCTCTCTCCCTGACGCTGGCTTCTGCAAAGCCCATCATCACCGGTGCGGCTTGGTTTCATAAGGTACAAGAAGTATCATATCATCACATGGGCATGGGGTATTTTGTTGTGTTAATGTTGTCAAAATTAACTGCAGAACTAGCCAAATCTTCATAGTATAGCCCTCAAATTGTGATTTTCTATTTGAGATTAAAAGCTAAAACCAATTTTAGATGATTCCCCATCATTAGAATGAAAAACCCGAAGGCGTAAAAAAAGTCCTGTACTGTAGGACTGGAGATGAAATGTGAAAATTATCCTAAAAATGATTTTTGGATATTAGGATCTAAAAAACACCTGAATAATTACAGCTAAGTACCATTTACCTCAGATAAATAGAAATATTTTTTAAAAATTATTGAATGCCCCATAACAATGTTGTTAAATGGGAAACCTTATTACTCAAAACGCTCTAATGAAAAGTGTCTAAACATTTTATGCATGCTCTACATCTAACCTTTTGCAACGTTTTAATATGTGGTGCAATTAAAAAATACCCTTGATTAACATTGTAGAACAAAGTTTCCCGAGTCTGTAGGACATTTCACTTTTTGAGTTGGATATTTTGCAATTTTTTTACGATTTTTTATTCGAGTGCGCGCACGGTGCTGACTAAGGTCGAATATCGCTTGCGGTATCCAGATCGGCAGTTCATTGTCATCGAATATCGTACATTTATTTCTCTCTTGTGCGTAGATTATATCATCTGTTTTTCCAGTAGTTTCTGATGGTTGGAAACTGTTTTTTATATGCGAACAGTGCAGTTTTTATCGTCTGTACGTCAGTTAACGTCTTTTAATGGTTTTGTTGGGCCATTGTTGTTGACAGTTTCTGGCTATTCCAGACAGCTCGTATTGTAAGAACAGAACTTCTGAAATTATATAATTATTGTTAGTGGCGGCTCATCAGGGGAGGCTGAGCCTCGCCTGTCTCCCTAGTGGATATAGGAGCATCCTCAATTTTATTATTATTTTTTTATAGAATGTGCTAAAAAATGTATTTTAAATTTTAAGCCTCTGTTAAAATTATATAAAAAAAATATAAAAACTTAGATGTAGAGCATACCTAAAATATTTAGACACTTTTCACTAGAGCGTTTTAAGTAGTAAGGTCTCCCATTTAACAACGTGTGTTATGGAATATTCAATAATTTTTTTTTATATTTCCAGCGATCTGAGGTAAATGGTACTTATGTATAATTATTCAGCTGTTTTGTTAGATCCAAATATCCAAAAATATTTTTTAGGGTAATTTTCACATTTCGCCCCCTACAGCCACCCCGTACAGGATTTTTTTGACGCCTTCGGGTTTTTCATTGTTCTAATAGTGGGGAATCATCTAAAATTGGTTTTAGCTTTTAATTCCAAAGTGCAAACGAAAATCATTTCTAGAAGACTTTGACACCCTCGTGGACTAGACTATCAGAGGAGACTAACCAGTCCTTATCTTCAAAATTTGCTTTCGGGTTCCTTTAAATTGTCCAAGATTTATAACGCTCTGAAACTGTCAAAAATATATGGATTTGTATTGGGTTTTAGCATTTTAAGGGAAACTTTGGCTATTGGCTTCCATCTCACCTGCTCAACTTGAAGATAACGTTATAAGAAAATCCTTTTACAGGGTGATAAACATTCGCCTGTTTTTTTCAATCAACATTTATCTTGTGCACATCGTTAATAAATACAGGGTTTTGCATTTATTTCCTCTCAAACATCCTCCGTCAGGATAAATCTATCTAGGCATGGTATAAACTGCATGTGGTAGCCTACATTATCATCATATTTAAACTCTATAGAGCAAATTTGGGATATTCTACAGAGGCCAATATATAGTCGAAACCATAAACCTGACACATTGAGGGAACTTAGAGAAGTCTAATGATTATAACATATTGATATTTTTGTTACTTCACGCTGAAAATGTAATGTTTTACTAAAATCTTTATATAATTGTGCAAAAAAATAGCAAAATTTAAAATGGGTTTTGAAGCAGACAACATAAGACAAACAAATTTTATGAAACTCTCAAACACACGATGCGTGGTCAACGATGTACACAAGGTAAAATTTAAAATTTTTCAACGGGCATTCGTTTAACACCCTGTATAAGCATTTTTTCCAAATTTATCTTAAAGTTAGATGGCAGATGCACTGCCGCTTGGCCGTCCTTCATAAATCACGCATCCACAAAAACAAAAACCCTATATTTCATCCAAAATATTAATAAATGTAAATTTCCGCGGCCGATTCAAAGGATTCTGAAATCACGTAACACCGGGGTGTCCAGAGGCGTGTTCCATTTTAAAAGATGATTTCCTTACCTTCGCGCGTCACAAAGGAACGCTCACTAACTAACCTAATGCCGTGGCGCACCGTTAGTCACTATCAAATTTAAATGTTTTTTAAATTATTGTCTCGGATGAGGGACGGGTCCGGGTAAGGTTTTTCGCCTGAAATAGACGGGAGTAGGTAGGCAGGCAGATAATTAGAATGTGTCAAATATTCGTGGCCGACTATTTTAAATCGGTAACATTAGTTTGGGATTTGACACGGCTTACTTTGGAAACGCTGTTGCGTTTTCTTCATTAATTTTTGCTGCATTATTTTTGGAATTGTTCTTTACAGTTATTGTAACAACAGGAAGAAAAACCCAATTACAGGAATAAAAAAATAAATAATATTATAAGTAATATAATACAATACAGCGTAATACAGTACATAAACGTAGTACTTATTATCCAAACTAAATATGTATATACCTATATACAGTGCGTTAGAAAAGTAGCGGATAAATTCAATATTTCTTAAGGCTGACGTCTATCTAAAATAAAAATTTAATAAAAATTAATTAATTAAAAATTAACCATGACAACTCTACGAATACACGAAAATACCATACTGATGCATCGAAAATAACAATTTGAAGACGTACTATTGTTCCTAAACACATTTAATTTAATACGAGCAAAATATTAATAAGAATACAGTAAACAATGAACAACTTAACTCAAGAAAACTAAGAGTAACGTAGGTATAAATAAATATTATCTATTAAATGTTCTATCTAAAAATGTTATATCTAAATATATCTAAATTAAATGTTCGAAATTGCGACCGTTCTCTCACAACTCACAGCACACAACTTTACACGATTGAATGTTTCCGGCCACACATTATTTAAAACAATCTGCTCTTATGTGGTACCGTATTCGTTCATTCCATTCTTCCAGATTCCTCGGTTTTGGGGAGTAAACTTTGCATTTCAAGTAACCCCAAAGGAAGAAATCCAATGGGATTAAATCAGGCGATCGAGCAGGCCATCCTCGACTAATCCACCGCCCGGGGAACACCTCGTGTAAATATTGACGGACATTTACTGCATAATGAGTGGGTGCTCCATCTTGCTGATACCAGATTTCATGGCTGGAACATCTCGATCGTCAATACTTGGGAACAATACGCTAGTGAGCGGATTAAGTCGTTGTGAAGAAAATCTTAATGTGTCTCCGGATAAATTTCCCTCAGAAATATGGCCCCAAAATCCTACTTCCTATAATACCCGCCCATACATTTTTTGTTGTGGAGATTGAGTGTGAGCCTCAATAGCCCAATTTGGCCTGTCACTATCTCAGTATCTGCAGTTTTGCGTGTTCTAAACGCCATGTAAGGAAACTGCCGCCTCGTCCGAAAATAAAATCAAATTTGTTAAAAAAGGGGGGTTTATGCGTATTCTCTCCAATTTTCTGGCAGATCGACTACGAAGATCCATTAGTAGTAGCAAAGAATGTCAGAAAAGACCGCAGTTAAGGTAGCCAACGAGCAAAGCGAGGACCAAAGCAAAATTTACCAAAAAATTCAAATATAGTCGTAAATCTTTGAAACATTTGATAGATGCGACTGAATCATCAGAAGAATACTCCAATGTTAGTTATGCCGATAGCACGGACACGGAAACATTTTCTGATTATAGATAATGAAAATGGTTATGTCACTGATACAGTCAATGACGTGCCTTTAACGTACAGGCTGTTATACTAGACACCTTGCAAGACGCCTTAGTAGTGTCCAGTGAATGTAACGAATTATATGCAGTTTAGTACGAAGAGCGATGGTACATAGGACATTATGGAAATTATTAATAAAGTAGAGTCAGGTGATATTTTCAAGATTAATTTCTTACAGAAGGGAAGAAATCTGGATTTACCTGACCGAAATCTAAAAGAGACGTTACATTTGTTGAGCGTGAATGTATTTTTTTTGGCCCAATTAAATTTGCAGCCAAAATTGAGCCGCTTGTATGACAAAACATATGCCATAATTTCCAATACGATAAAATAAAAAATAATAAAATTGTTAAGCTGTATGTGAATTGGACTTGTTAAAATGAGGATTGCATTTATTACCATATGTTTTGTTTTTATGTATAATGTTTGTTTCGTCATATGTTTATTTTATTTACTTATAAATAAATATTTATACTAAACCGTAGTACATATTATATATTTAAAATGAATTGCTTTAATTAATAAAAACACGTATGGAAGTATAGGAATTACTTAGACATTATGAGGAATTATGGAGAAACTGGAGGGTTTCCAGGGATTTATGATATTATATATATATATATATATATATATATATATATATATATATATATATATATATATATATATATATATATATATATATATATATATATATATATATATATATATATATATATATATATATATATATATATATATATATATATATATATATATATATATATATATATATATATATATATATATATATGTGATTTATATTATTTCATTGCTAAGAAATTATGGTGGAAATTTTTTTTCTCAGCGGTTTACCCCTCGATATAAACATATATTTTATAAAAACCTTTTACTTTTTGCTCTTCGGTATTTCTCCATTCTTTTATTTTCCTATTATTTTATTCTTTACTTCCTCATTCACATCGTCGCATTTACGTTTCTTTATATTTCTTAGTTTCTGCATTTCACAGTTTCTTCGTCTGGTCAATTTCCTCATATTTGGATATCTCCTTTCTTATTGTTTACTTGAAATCTCCCTACATCTTTTTCCTTGCTTGTTATGGCCTCTTCTCTTCTCATTGATAAGCAAATGAGAATCATCTTTTCTCTTTTCATTAAGTTAATACTTTCCGTTTTGTCTGATTTGTTTTCAATTTGTTTGTATTCTTATTCCTTATCTGTTTACTTATACATTGATCAGTCAGCCTCGTTTCCTCGTTCTTTTTTTCACTTTAGTTTTCTTCTCGTATCTTCACAGTTATGTCAGTTATGTTCTTCCTGTTTTCTTTTCTTTTTATTAGCTATTTCTCTTATTCCGGAACAATTGAAACGAGAATTCAAAAGAGAGAATATCATAACTATCGCATAAATAACTTCTCTTATATAACTCTTATATAACTCTTATATAACTTATATAACTCTTATATAACTCTTACACAACTCTTATATAACTCTTATATAACTCTTATATACAACTTTTTATACAACTGTTTTAAATAAATTTCTTATTATCTCTGTTCTTCTTACCAGTATTTCTTCTACTTCTTCTTTCCCTATGTGATGAATGAATCTCTTTTTTTTAATTAGGACATATTATACCTCTGAACGAATATAAAAATAGTACTTATCGTTTCCTATGATCCGCAATGGTTCCCTATTTCGCTGTTGATGGTGCAGCTTAGATGCGATCTCTCGAACGATTATATGAAAAAATGCATGCAATTCGAGGCGTATCAGATCGGGCCTAATGTCATGCAATCAACTGATGATCCAGCCACCCGCGGGGCGCCGGATTGGAACAAATCACTCGCAGCGAGGGGCTGCAGCCAGTAGCCCCATATAACCCCATTGCCATGTAATGAATTGCTCAATTACAAGTCACGGCACCACCGCTGATATCTCATTATCTCCTATGAGCAGGATCGGGTCTGCCGTGGATTTTAACACCTCTACGCGCTTTTGTTTTACGGGATATCACAGACTTGGGCCATTAATTTCATTCCAGTTATTTCATATCAATGCTCGTTTTTCCACGTAGCGCGCAACTAATTCTTAAATGAGTTTCGAGAGATGCATTCGTATGTTCGTCATACTTATAAGCGTTTTTAAAGTATGCTTCTAATTGCGTTCCATCCTGTCTCAGTTTATTGCACACTAGTTGGTTTAAAAGAGTGGAAAATTGACGCTAAGGCAGAGCTAAAAGACCGTGACGATATACTTTCAGTTCCTCGGGGCTTTAACGTGTGACTGTATGGGGGATTAGCGCTAATAATGACTTGTTGGGGCCGACGACGTACTCATGATACGCCGCCTTATGCCTAACTGGATCTCATTTCCCAAACATAATCTAATATGTTCCACATCGACATATCAGGCATTTATTTTTTTAATGGGCATATTTCATGGATTTCAGAAATCGACACTGCAGTTTAAATTCTCATTCTACTTTTCTTTTTCTCATCTTTTTCTCTTCTTAATTTTTTTGCTTATATCTTCGATTTTCTTATATCTTCATATTTTCCATAAACACTTCATTTGTTTCTCTTGATGACCTTCATTACTTATTTTTCTTATTCCCTTATTACCTTCTAATATTCTGATTTGCTTATAGTTATCTTATTTCTTTAAGCTCTGTTGTTCATCTTTTTATTTCCTTCCTGCATTCCATTCGGCTGCTCTCTTTTATTTATGTGATGTGATGTGACTTATTCTCACTTTTCTTATTTTCAGTTGCAAAAAGTTAGAATCTATTGCCTTAATTTCCATTTTCTTTTCTTTTCGTTAGTTTCCTTCTTTCATTATTTCCTTTTATTCTTCTCATTTTTGCTCAATTTTTCTTGTCTGTCTCATGTTTGCATTCATTCATTGCAATCATTTTATTGATTTATATTATTTTCTGTTAATCTTATCATCTTTTATTTTTTCTCTTTTTCTGCATTTTAGCTTTTTACAGATTATTTCCTTTTACAGATTTTTTTCTACAGATTCTTTCATTATTTTATTCTTGAATTACATATTCCCAGAAGTTATATGTGATAAATCGAACTCAAAGTACCCTCATATTTATTCTTCTTTCAAAGCCACTATAAATTAATGTAACCTGGAGGCAGGTATGCACCCTTCTCGATGGCTAAAAGGCACATGTGTAAATAGGTTTTTTCACGGGAGAAGTAAATTCCAAGTTCTGCGGTGTTGAATTGATTTCGAGTAAAATTTTAATATTTATTTTGTACATATCCGACTCGGGGATTGTGATTTATTTCTAAAACATTTAGAAAACCTTTTGATTAAATTTTACATAAGACGAAATAAAATTGTACTTGTAGTCGATTTCATTATAAATTTCCTCTTGTATAGATAATATTTATACAATTGTAAAACATGATTATGTGGCTGGTGTTATTAAACTACGTCTCTCTGATCACTTGGGCCAGTATATTACTGTTAATGTTAGTGAAGACATACCTGGTGATATCGCAGAGGCGGATTACATAAACGGTATAGACAAATTACGAACTTCTCTATTAGCTATGGATTAGAGTATATTTTTAAAGAATCAAGTCAGTATAAATTTCTTGTCAGAGTTTTTTTCATAAAACATACCAAAACTTGGTGGTGTTGAATTTTTCATAAAAAAAATAACCCCACATAAATCAAAGCCACCAGTTAAATGGTTTAATAATACCTTACGTATATTCATAATTTTCTTTTTTCATTACTTCAATCTTTCTTCTATATTTATTTTCAATATTTACCCTTTTATTTGTTTCTTTTGTTCTTCCTTTCATGTCTCCCTTTCTTGCCATTTATTGCAGTCTGCCTATTTTTCGCCCGATGTTAATTTTTCACTTCGGGGATACAGTAAACAAAAATATGTTTACTGTATTTCCGTAGAATTCAATAAACCAAAATACAAACAACTGGCACCTCCAGGTCCCATAGTAAATTGGGCCCAAAGTTGGCCAAAAACGGTTTTTTCCATTTTCCTCTTGTCTTGGTGCCACAAAATGAAAAAAGTTTTATACAAAAGTTGTAGAACTATTAAATATGGATCGATCTGTGAAAATCCGATGTCAAAAAAAATCAAAAATAAATTATTTATTAATAAAAAATGAAAAAACAAATTTCTTGAAAAAAAATAGATTTTTTTGTTGTTGCAACCGATTTTTCGCGTATTAACGATCAATTTAAAAAGCGCGCAATAAATAAAAATGTTAGTACGACATTTCAAGGTTTTACTTACATATTTTTGTTTACTGTATCTCCATTAAGGGTCCAAATCCGTAGACAGACTGCACTAATTGATAATTTTCAATTTTTTTAACTTTTCAATCTGAACATCTAGTGTATTTAAATGCCTGCTCTTTTCAGTCGGTCAGTATAAAATGTTTGGTTTCCGTTACGTTTTGCGGTCACGAAAATTGTTGACCTCCAAGGCATCAATATTCGTTTACAGCCGCCACCCATAGTTCGCAGCAGGCGCCGCTGCCGTGGCTTAATTCTGTTAAAAAGAGCATCTGCAAGGGTTCTGCAGCGGGAGTACTTCAAATAGGCCTTAACCTCCAAAGTGCGCACCACGGCCACTTCGGTATAAATCACCGGTAAGCGACCTCTAATGAAAAATGCATCCCAGTGTAAGTTTCACGGCAAACCACCCGCCAGGAGGGTAATAAGGCACGCGGGGGGGCCTCTTACCTCGCTACCTACATCCATCAATAACGATTACTAAATATTAATGTATTTACCTCAAAAACAATAGTCATGTTCGATATTCATTTGTTAAACTAGGCCTGACAGACAGAAATTAGGAACCCGGGGCCTCGTATTTACCGAGCACACTGTGCCCGGATTAAAAGTGGGCGCAATTTGACAATTTGGATACCGAGTTAAGAATTGCGTATAAAGAATCATCAGAATATCTTCCTCAGTAAATAATCATACCTCTCAAATCTCACACTCTCAAACTTAATACTACATTCGTCTGTTATTTCTTCTATAATATCATTTTATTTTTGTACCTCATTACACCATTTCTCTACACATGTTTCTTCATACTTTTATCTCTTATTTTTTATCTGAATCATTGCCTCATTGTACTTTGTCTCTTCTACCATGTACCATGTTTGTCTTTTTCGCTTGCTAACACTTGCGAGACATCTCTTCTTTTTTTACTGCCTCACTGTTACTTGTTTCTTCTACCATTTTGGTTCTTTTCCCTTGTTTGCATGCCTTTAGAGAATTTCCTCACTTTCTGCATTCCATATATTATCTCAAGTTCTATATTATATGTAAAAGTTTAAAACTTACGAGGCATCCCTTCTTTTTTATCTGCCTCATTGTTCCTTGTTTCTTCTGCCATTTTTGTCCTTTTCCCTTATTTCCATGCCTTTAGATACTTTCCATATCTGCATTCCATATCTCCCGTTCTGTATTACATGTAGAAGTTTAAAACTTGTAAGGCACTTATATCCGTTACAGCGGCATCGTTGCTCAATATTCGCAGGTGATCTCCAATTTTTAATTCATTTAATTATTTATCTTGTAAGCGGAATACAACCGGTCATGTATCTAAGCTGTAACACCGCCTATATCTCTATGCTACGAGATGCTACTACATCCATTAACAGCGACTGCTAAATTAATATAACATTTACCGAAAAATCTAGTCACGGTCGATGTTCATTTGTTAAATTGCGCTTGACAGCGAGGTTAGGTTTTTAAAACAAACCAATTTGACGGCCCAGTCTCCTGGGGATCATGGGAAAAAACAATGTTGTACTTTTATTATTATTGGTAAATACACGTGAATGATGAAGAAATGATGATTTGGCAGTTTTGTTATGTGAGGCAGTGTTTTAGAGAATAATTAAGAGGAATACGTTGTCTACTATGTTGTCTAAATCATTGTTTAATTGTTCCGATTGAAAAATTCAACAAATTAATTCAATAGGTACCTGCGAAGTAAAAGCATGTAAAGAATGGTACAGCGGGAATACAATAGGTCATTGTGTCGCTCTAAAGCGGCATTTTAACTTTGAAAGCATGAGGACAAAAAGGCTCAACACCATTAGCATCGTCACGGTCAAGTGGCCCCTGTGACAGCCGCTCTTCTTCTATATATAAATGACATCGTTATCAATAACGCAAATTACTTTTTATTTTAGTTTCTGCATCAAAGCACCGGTTATTTCTCAGCTGATCCATTCAAAAGATGTAAAGCAACCCGGATTTTGTTAATAGTCATGTAGTCGTGGTTTTTCACAAATATTTTTCATATTATTATGACGAATTGCCAGAGTCAAATAATTCAAGTGAGCAAGTTGATTCCCCTATCAAGTTTGGATTGTCGGTTGAAATACTGGATTCTGATAGAACTTCTGATAGACATTGATTAATATCACGGTAGTAAATAAAAGAGATGCAGCAAAGTGATGAAGTGGGGAGCCCACTACATAGCCTATCAGGTTAATGGGAGATAGAGCATAGAAGAAGTCAAATTCATTTGTGGAAATATTTTGAACGTGTACCGAAAATGACATTTTATTGTCAAAAGTGACAGCGAGATCTCAAATATACTGCATTTAGATAGCAGTGAGTTGTCTAAAACATAACTGAATATTATTGAGGACTATTTGAAGGAATATGTCATTATAAAGCACTTCCTAACATTTAATTGCAGATTGTTTGCTTTATACGACAATAATATTTTACCGATTGCTGATTCAAGAGCCAAGCAATCGTGTATGCTGCTGCCTCTAGAATATAGTTTTAGGTCATCTGCAAGCAACAGATAGGGAATATTCAAATTATACACAATGTCATCTATAAAGGCATTAAAAAATAATGGACCCAAGACGGAACTGTGTGGCACTCCAGATTTTATTATAAACTTGCTGACTATGCGCCACTGCACTCGACATACGATGAACGAATTTTGAGGTATGTTGAAAATAATATCAGTAGACTAGCAGAAAACCCACCGAGATATCCATTAAAAACGCATGATTTTTGCATGCTTTTAGTTGATCGTTAAAAACTGCAATAATAAGTGCAACCTAAAAAAAATCATTAACCTTTGATATTTTTGCCAATCAAAAACATGTTATATATTATTTTGCACGTAAAAAGTAAAACAAAATTCTGCATACTTTGATAGGGAAAATTCCTCAGGCGCTTTAGCCAAAAAATCATCGATATTTTGTCTTGAAAATAGACTCGATTTCTTCGATTTAAAGCCTACATTTTGTCGCTTCAAAACATCGTTTGTTATTTATCTCGACGCCACGCATCACGATAAATAACATATTCTCTCGACAGTAATGACAATCTTCCCATCTCGTATTGTAATATAATATAATACCTTCTCAGCTGTCAAAAATTCCACTTATTTGTCACCTCGCCTCGAAAAATTTTCAGGAAATTTTTCAGATTGCCATGGTAACAAGTCAGTATAAAGCATCTTATTGGTTTTAAAGTAGATGTGGAAGTGAAAATTTTCTGTAATAAACTTTTGTACGCCTTGATCACTCATCTTAAATACACTATATTATAAGATATCGGATAATTACTTTAGTGGCCAGACTTGAAGAGTATATAAGGAATGTAATATCGAATTATTCTGACAAAGGCTACTGTAAATATTACTGCCCCCCACCCCCCCCGAGTTCATCCAGTCGAATAATCGTATTATTTATGCTAGAAAAATTCCGTTTCGTGTGTTTGGATGCCCATAACGGCCCACGATATCGAATAAAAAAATAAAAGAGTACGCTCACTACACTGCGTTTAAACACGATATCTCCAATGCAACGACCACAACATTTGTCATATAGTTCGTATTTTACACGTGCTATTGCCAGTTAACATGCGAAGTTATGGACATCTCTATACGCGGTTTGATTTTATATGGAGAAATATTTATACACAAACTCTTTATACACTTATCACGGATGGAGAAACACCACCCCGGTGTTATATTAGTATTAATTCTGATTGTATCGCTATACCAACTTTATGTTGCCTAATAACATAAATTGAGGCGGCTCTTTTATTTTCTTGAGAGAGGTATTAAGTGACACGCTATGAGAACTGAATGCTACATCTAAAGAAGCAAGGCCTTGTATGGTTTGCTCGCATAGAATTTGTGTTCAGCTTTAAAGCATGCACATTGCACATTGCACATCTCTCTTGTGGCCATTCGAATGCAAAAAAGGGCTTAAAATTAATACAGGCTTACTTGGTTCATACTTCGACTTCAGGATTAGACCAAATAAATTACGCGCAGAGCCTCTAGGCGTTGCTCTTGAATATGGGGGGGGGGGCTGTGGCTGTGTAAAATTTGGAAATAAGTGTGCAAAATTGTGCATATTTGAAGATTATAATGGCTAGAAAATGGTTTTTACATGGAACGTGGGAGGGCCCGAAGGTAATTTTTCAAGAGACTGAGAGGCTGTGCAAAATTTTGAAATGGGTGTGCAAAATAGTGTAAAATTAAGAGATTATAATGGCCAGAAAATTATTTTGGCGTAGGGCGTGGGGGGGGGGGGCGAAGGTAATTTTTCAAGAGGTTGTGGCGGCTAAACTGAGGCTGTGCAAAATTTGGAAATGAGTGTGCAAAATGAAGAGCTTATAACAGCCGTAAAATTAGTTACATCGCGCAAAGGGCGGGCAACCGTCAAATTCCCTTTCCAATTCCTAGGGCAAGGTGTGCAAAATTCGGGATAGGATGTGCAAAATGTCCATGTCAGATTTTACGTCGATGAACAAATCATTATTCTCTTCGATCAATTCAACAAATTATTTCGAACCAAAATATTTACATCTAGATTTAGGGACATCCTTTATAGTAATCACAAGACATATTTGATTTCAGGACCTATTAGGTCTTACTTGCATACGATAGCGGTATATGGGTATTTCATCAAAAATAAGTATTGTGCACGTAGTAATTGCACTTGCGTGGCACGACAAAAAATAACATTCTTGCAATTAAAAATTTGTCTCTTAATTGCATTTTGCAAGCGATAAGTTATTCAGAAAGTCTGGTTACAAAAACCGAGGGACGAGCAAATTATCGGCAATAAAATCCAAAACGCTTCATTAACAAGGCAAAATTATGCTGGTAAAGTCATTTCAAATGTTAATTCGGTTATTAAAACCCTCCAAATATGAATAAAAATCAGTAATATATCGAAATGAGTAAGAAAAAAACAACATATCGAGGGTAGCTAAAAACACTTCTGTGTAGGTAGTTTCTTCTTTTGTTTTTAGCCATTCATCAGAAAGAATTCCAGCAGAGCCTGCTTAATATTCATAAGTATTTGGCGAATATTTCAGCGAACTCTTTTTATTTCAATCAAAGCTTTCACAGCTGGTGCAATAATATTATTTCTATAACTGCATTAATGTTCTGTATGTTTTTACGTTAACTTGCCATATTTACTTGTTACATAACCACTCAAAACGTAAACAATATAATACCTTTTTATATCATAAAGAACCCAATGAAACAGGCTTTCATCTTCGCTAAAATTTCACCACCATTATTCCCCACCGAAAATATGTAGCGAATAAATTACACCTAACAGGTGTTTCTAAACATATCAAGCGCTGTCACAAGGGTTCTGAAGTGCCGGGCTTCTGATCTTAAAAATCTAAAACACAAAAACCGCATTTCATATTTGTGGGAACCCGACCTGTTGCATGGCAGCGCCGCGGGTCGAGAGAAAAAGGCACAAAAGGCCCACTTTGTTAAAGTGACACATTTAATGAAATCTGTATTATTTATGGAGGGGTCCCTCGAGAGGCTTTTTTTCATCTTTTATGGATGCTATTATTTTTTTATGTTAATTCACTTAACTATAACTTTATATGTGCTATTATGCTTTGGAGCTGCTATTTGTGAAGCGCCTCCGTATTAAATTATAATATTTAACACGGCATTTTCGTGATCAACAGGCAGTGGTGACAAGAATGTTACAGGTCTGTATCCATGAGTTATTTACACGATTCCCAGTCAGCATATAATATAAAACGACAACGAATAACATAAAACGTTTAATAAACGTTTAAATCAAACGTTTAAATAACACACTAAAATAAGGATGTAGCAAATATGAAGCAAATAAATCTGCATATTATGGAGACGGTTGATTATGGTTTTTGATGACCGATAACATTCTAGTAGTCGAAAATTTTCGTATATTTTTCGGGCTTTTATAGAGGGATCCGAAAAAAAATGACTTAAGCTATATTTCGTGGATGATTTAAGGGGATTGTTCAAGTTTCAAACTTGACGGCAAAAATATATACCAAAGTCGACGGGAGCCGTTAGAATTACTTCTACGAATCCGTAGTTGCGACATCTATTATGGAGAGCGGTATGTTTCTTACAATTATATTATAAAATGATACACTGGCGCCTCTGACCAATAACCCCTCTAATAAGGACAAAGTGCTTACTTTAAATATCATGGTGACGTCACGCTCTGAGGGCTTAACCCAGATGGAGGCTAATATACTCTCTAAGCTAATTCAACAGGCTTGACTAAGTCGGTCGAAGCGGCGATGTCAGAATGTGTTCCAGTGCGACGCTTCTCTGCCTATATGTTGTACTGTATTTATATGTTACTTGTATAGAATGTAAACAAATTAGAATGTAAACAAAATAAAGTAGCTTTCTCATTAGTCAATTATCAAATCAAATTGGCCGCAAAAAGTCATTAAGAAGCAAGCAACTAACAACTCTCGTGTCAATTGTAATTTGGCAACCCTGTTAACGATGTTTTGTTTTGGGTTTTAGTATAGGACGCCGCCAGGGGCCGGCAATAACATCTCTAGAGGGGTTAATTTTATTGCACGTTGCACGCGCGCTTGCCTAGTTCCTAATCGATTCTTGACCTTTAACGGTTTATTTGTTGCGGTACTATATCATAATGCCCCAAAAGTGTTGTGTTCCCGGTTGTATAGGAAATTACGAAACCAGTAGAAAAGTTCTGGTGTTTCGTTTTCCCAGAGACGAAGAGTACCGCAGAAAATGGCTCTCTGCAATTCCACGTGCAAGTTTTGTGCAGAGTGACAATTCCCGAGTGTGTGAGTGCCACTTTGAAAAGGAAGATTTTATATACAAAATTTCCCAACAGGATACAAAAACTGGTGAGATCGTTTCAGTTATTTTAGTTTTATCCCGGTTAAAAGAAACTAGCGTACCAAGTAAATTTCCGAACTGTCCCAAATACTTGTCAAAAAAAATATCGTATCGAAAAAGCAAAGACGAAAAATTTACAGAATTCCATGAAATACATTTTCAGACATACATACAGACATGTCAAAGCTTCACTATGTTGTGAACTTTATGTCCAATGTACTTAAAAAATGTTTGACGAAAATGTTTCACAAGGAATTGAATTTATTTCTGATAAACTTAAATTGGGAACATTATCAAAAGAACGTTATAGATATTCCACTACCACTATGGTTTTTTGCTCAATTTTATATACAATTAGTCCTCATGCATATAGATATTTACGAAATCGTGGACCTATAATTTTGCCCCATCCCTAAACAATCAAAGGAGTCTGTAATGGTTTTCTAACTGATCCTCATATTGATAAGAAGAAAACTTTTTTAACATATGCACAAAATTTTTTTAAATATTTAAAAGACCAAGACAAATATGTTAGTTTACTAATGGATAAAATTCACATTGATCCATATTTAGATTATAAAGGTAGTAATGTTGTAGAAGCTGCAATAGATAATAACGATTCGTTAGCGTTAGACATCTGCGATTTATGCCGTAATATCTTTGTTTAGTTTGATCTTTTTATTGATCTCCAAAACTACATTAAAACGATTTCAGACATATCTACCTAAATAACTACATAAAGCCCGTAATAACATAATGGTGACGTCACGAGGCAGCACTTTGTCCTTGTATTAGAGGTGTTGTTGCTCTGACTGATATTTCTGTAAGTCCATCGATCTCTGGTTTAAGGCCTGAATTGTCATAATGAAATGTTTTTCGTTTCTTGTTTCCAAACTTCGAAATTCTTCTATTTTAATGTGTTCGAACAGCGGGACAAACGGTCTTTTCATTTTCGTTTCGTTTTTTTAAGGAAGTTCAAGGAGTTCATTTGTGTAGGGATCCTAGTAGATTATGTGAAATGTGATATATGTAAAAAATAACCAGCAGCGATTGTCTATATATCAATTATTGTCTTCTTGTAGGAAAAAATACGTACAATCGAATGACCAACTATAAATAAACCAACAAATAAACCGCATCTAGCTGCTACCTATGGTCCATATTTTACGAGGTGATAAAGCTGGGGTGGAGAAAATAGAATAGATCGAAATTTTGACTTTGCCACTTCGCAAAATAATAACGAGAAGCCGTAGCTATTTGAGGTTTGGGTCATTCGATTTTCTTATTGGTTTGCTCTTATCTATTTGTATCAATAATCAATCAGCAGCTTTCGTTGGTATAATAATAAATAATAACAATGATAAAAATCATGGATATTTCTACTCTTCCACCTCTAAAGCTTATCAAATGAATGTGATTTAAAGAATTTACATAATTGATCTGCTTCAGATTTCACTACATAAAAACACTTCGTCGAGAACGCGTTCTAGAAACTGAAAATTGCCGCAAATCAATCACCAAAACCAATACCGGCGTATAAATCAACAACTAGCCATTGTCCCGCCTGATGGTGCCCAATTTTTCAAGATATCCAAAAATAATAACTCTGTTGAAACGCTTTAAGTGATGTAATTTTTAAAAGGCTCCCCACGTCCCGAAATATATATTCTAAAGCGGTCCCGGCGGCACTCAACTGTCAGATCGAGTAGTGAAAATCGTTTTGGGTCCACTATGTAATTAAGCAGTGGCTCAGGAACGCCCGTTAAATACATAAAATATCAAAAGGCATCTCGAGGATGGACAGTGTGCTTTATTAGTTTTCACAAAAAAAAGTCATCAGCGAAATTTAATGATGAATTGGGGTATTAATCTTACTTCTATGGTCGCTTGTCAGATGGTCCAATTTGATGAACAATTTTGAGCCTATCTATAAGACAATACGGGTCTGCCTTAGTCCTTAACGAGTATTGTTTTCGAAGATTCCAGTGTTTATTACCGCTATTACTAATAACTACATAACTATAATAAACTAGTATTTTATAAGATAAATAATAATGTTGGCACATCCACAAAATGCAGGCATATAATGCTATGACATTGATTTTCATACCAACGGCGCCGACGTGGCAAGCTGCTTGTCACTATCATAGAGCACTGTGTCCTAATACTGTGGGGCCCTAAATTTCTATGTTATCGTTATAATAAATTTAATGATTCCCCAATTAGCATTTTTATGTCTTATAATAGTTGCCAAAACGCGTCCGAAATAAAAATTGTAAAACAAACATTAGTCTGAAAAACGTTTTACAAATGTTTATAAGACAGCTATAAATTTAAAATTAGCACCACTTCCCGATGTCATTAAAAAAAACCATTTTAATAATACATTAAACACTATATCTATTATTTAGAAACTTTATTTGTGCTACGATAACAAAATTTTTGATGCCAGGGAAATTTTAATGAGAAATACAGTGCACGTTTTTTGAAGTGGTTCACCTAAAAAATTGGTCCACTGATGAGTTGTAACTTTTGGATGGATGGATGGATGTATCTTGGATATGTAAGTTTTTTGTGAGAAAGAGTGTTCCTTCAGCAACGAGTGTGCAAAAGTGCATTAATTTTCGATTATTGCTATTGATTTTACAGGGTGATTTGTAAAGCTATGATTTTTTAACAAATTTTTTTGATGTAACCGAGATAAACGAGTCACCCTGTATATTTCCCTGTAAGGTCATCATATAGCCTCATATCTTGGGTATGCATAATTTTTGAATTTTGGTCATAACTCATTTGTGTCAAAAGATGATTCTTTACTTACGCAAAATGTCAAAAAGGAAGTTTATTATAAATTTTTAACGCAATAACAATAGAGAATGAATTTAAAATTTTAAACATTAATTGACAATGGATACCACCTCTACTCCTTATCACATCCTGATATCTTTGAGGCATACTGCTGATGACGTTATTGATTAGATCATCCGGGATGTCCTCCAATTCTTCTTAAAGTGCATTTCCCAGCTCTTCAATCCCATGTGGTTCCATTCCGCGATCTACTTTGGACCGCATCCCACACGTTTTCGATGAGGTTGAGGTCCGGCGAAAGTGGTGGACATTCCATTCTCGTGATATTTTCTTGTTGAAAAAATTCGTTCACTATGTTGGCTCGATGTGGTCTGGCTTTATCGTAGATATAGACAAACTGTTCACCCATTTGATGAGACAGAGGAAGAACTATTGACTCCAGAATTATTTCTCAGTATCGCAAAGCTGTTACTGTCTCATGGACAAAAAGTACAAGTTCAGTGCCATGATCTATTGCTATCCCATGACAAACTGTAATTGAGCGACCAACGAAAGGTGTAACGCCTACCGTACAATCTCCTTCGTAACGTTCATTCACTCTTCGCCATACACGCAGGCGGTTGGTATCCGGACTTTCAGAAAACCGTGATTCGTCTGTGAAAAGACATTGGGCCCAGTCATTTGCATTACAGTTTTGATGATTCAAAGCAAATTCCAGGCGTCGCGTCGCGTCGCGTCGCCTTTAATGCTCACGAGTCCACTTTGGATGCCTAGCTGGTCGTCTGGAGTGAAGTCCACCTTCATGCAATCGTTTTCTTATCGTTGATGTTGAAATGGTGTTACCCGTGGCCACTTGGAATGATCGTTTCCGTTGGGTAACATTAGTCCGTCTGTTCTGCAGAGCGGTTCTTCTTCGAAAACGATCTTCTGCTGGATTTGTTACTCTTTGGCGTCCACCTCCGTGTGTATATTGCGGGGTTATTGTTTTGGTATCGTATCCAAGCGCGATTGACCATACTATATGAAATATTAAAGCGTCGAGCTACTTCTCTCCGTGAAACACCAGCCAAAACCATTCCAATTATTGTTTCAAGAATTTTTATTTCTGACAAAAAAACCTTTCAAAAATACAGCAATCCGTTCAAAAGTTACAATTCTCATATATTTCTCAATTCATAGCATATTTCTAAAAAAATTTAAGTACGGGGCGCACTTAAATTAAATTTTCCAGTGTTTTGGGAACATTTTTAAATTACAAAAAAAATAGCTTTACCGAGGAATAATTTTCTACAGAAAAACATGAACCGATTGGTTGTAGAGATAAGTATTGATAATTTTTATATATTTTACCTACTGTAAGTGTTATTATACGTGTAATATTTAGTGTTTTCAATTCAACTTACTTTGACTCCTTGGGTTGCCCCATTTTAAAATGGCGTTTTTCTATAAAATAATTTACTTTTAGGCGCAGCCATTATAAAACAATTTAAATTACTCGGCAATCTTTATAAAATATTTTGTTTACACTAATGGTACATATTTGTCACAGGGTCGGACTTTTTTTCGCAATCGAATATTTTTAGAAAATTATTCATTTTCAATATATTTTCGTATTCCCAAAAAAAATCGGTAATAATTGAACCACTAGTGGTATTATAAGTAAAATTTCTCAAATTAAATAAAACAGCTAATAAATTTATTTCTGTTTTAGTGTTTCAAAAATAGGCAAAAAAATATTGGGTTTTCCACTGAAATAACGAAAGTTCAAAAAAAGAAAAACAAGGACAAATCGAGATACGAAAAAACCACAATAACAAAAAAGTTGCATTTTAGTTGCTTAATTCGAAAAAAATATATAAAAAATCCAAAAAAGTCAGAGGCGTATATTTTTTTGTTATAATATTCTCCAAGATGCCTGCCCGTACGCCACTGGATTAAATAATTAAAATTTCATTCAGGCTAAATTAGCCTTTTACCACTGCAAATAACGCATCCAAATGTTATCAAAATTGGGTAGAGAATATTTAAGATAAACGATTGTTTAAAAAAGTTTAACTCTAAAAGTTTAAAACTTTTCATCTTAAAATTTTTCAAAGAAATAGCCTGATGAAGTTTGAAGCAATGAACATGAAGCAAAATTAAAATGTTGCTTCATGTTTCTTCTTGCTTCATGTTTCTTCTTGCCTTTTATTACCACTTTTGCTTCATGCGAGTAAAAGTTCTGCTTATATAAGTATGAATTTCTAGCTCTCTCAATACTAGTCATCATCAGTAGTTCTGTCACACCATACCTATGTGTTTGGTAAACATCTCAAAAAAAAAATTACCACCTCTTAAATGATCAGCTCGTGGTCTCACACTGTGCTGCTTCGCGCTAAGTACAATCAGCGGCGGTAACGTGTACTACTTACTGAAAAAAACATACGTAACGTATTCACCTTCTGTTTAACATCTGCGTTATAATTTATGCTAATAAACGAGTGTTTGAGTATCGAGGTTCGGGTCCCTCTAGGGCTGAATTTAATAACATATACTGAATCAAAAATGATAGTGTTCGAGCAAGTGATACTCCAGACCGGTACCAGGGCCACTACTTATTAATTAGAAGACTGTTTTAATTATATGAAGTTAGAGCATAACAGGGGTTAATTAACGTCCAATAAAATTCGTAATTAAAGCTGATTACGACGGAGAATTGTGATTAAATTTAAGTGCTGGTTGTTAGCGAGATTAGTACCTACTTTGTTAGGTTTTGATTTCAACTATATGTAGATTTCCACACGTTTTGCCTTATTACATGTACATAAAGATAAAATTACTCTGAATTTTGAACGTTTCTCTGTAACTTTTGATACTTCAGCTTTGATATTATCTCGAGATTATGATGCTCTTAGAGTTTGCTCAGTGTTGGTCTACATAGAAGTCGTTTACAACGTTATCGAGAGAATTGCATTGTCCATTCGAGCAAAAATGGACCAAGTAACCAGATCGACGACGACGACAACGACAACGACGATGACTACAAAGAGTACAAGGTCACCGTTGTGGAGCCATGATTCCTCTCTGGAGCCATAGAAGAGTTGCACGGATAACAAGATACGAACTATCAGAAATAAATCCATTACAAAATATAGCAGATATGTTACGGGATTGAGCTTATAATATGAAAAATAAAACTGGAGAAGATTACAAAGTATATGGAGTAAAACTAATCGCGAAGATGATTTAAGTAAAATTTTTCAGTGAGTACAATATTAAATTTGATCCTTTTACCAACATAATTTGAAAAAAGCACGTGATGCAAGAAACAGTAAACGCAAGGAATTACAAGCTTAATTATCTTCCAATTCATCATCATCATCATCTTCATCGTCATCGTCATAGGTGAGGCAGTGGTGTTTTCATATTCAAAAAACTTGTCCAAATCCAAGTGTCTGTTTTGACTTATAATGAAAGCCCTAGGCAAAAGCTCAATATCAATTCTCAAGTCAGAAATTTTTTAGAAGGAACCATTTTTTCGAGCCAAGCCAAAAAGCTTAATCCGAGTTTGTTTCAGAGGAGCAAATACACTCACTTTTGCCTCGTTACTCAAACAATTTTGCACATAGTTGTACAGTAGTAAGGCTTTTTCTTCAGCACCAACCAAAGCTTAAAGCCAAAAGAATCCAACTTAGAGCCCACAATTTAAACATATTTGTTTTTCTGAAAAATGTGCAGAACCCTTAAGGTGTAGAGATAAATGTATAGGGAGAACAAGTCTCCTCTTTATAAGAGCTTTCAAACGAAAAAAAGAAAATTGAAATCGTACTTCTAGGAGCTGAGATATAAGAAAATTCGTGCGGCTAATGGCGGTCATTTTTAAATGGCCGCCATTTTGGTGTTCTACCCGGATTTTCAAGTGGCTCCCTATCTGGAAAGTTACCTTTTGGCATCAACTATGACCACAGAAAGTGAGTGGCACATGCTAATAAATAAAGTGCATCTTTTTGATTGAGATAATTATTGTTCTTTCACAAATTCTATCGTTAATTTATGTTGACAAAAACACTCGAGCTTTTCTTTTATGGATAAATTTCTATTAACTAAAAAATTTGCCTATCAGTAGGTACTTTTGCTTTAAAAACTGACATTTGACAAAATCGCTCCACCTCCGGTCTCACGATGTCAGCCTTTCTTACAAATTCACTTTTTGGCAAAATAATTGCGTTACGAAAAGGAATGAATCTTTTAAAAAAAAGATCTTATGGTTTTACTATTAAAAAAATCTGAAATGACTCGGATAGAAATTCTACGTCATAGAAATGGGTACTAAACGGTTGCTATAAGAGGCCCATTATCATTCCGAAACAAACGAGGGGCGCTGGGTACGTGCCGGAATTCGAGGGTATTTTTTAACGGGCATTCCCCAAACGCTCGCTATACTGTCACGACCTACCTTACCGGCAAGCCGAAAAGGCCGCATTAAAAGGTGGTCCTCTGGTCGCCTCTTACGAGACTTGGCCAATACATCGATTTATCCAACTAATAATCATCATATCACTGTTTCGGATAAACAACGGTTGCTGTGCACGCACCGCGTCAATAAAGTAGTCGTGCTCAAGTAGAGCTCAAGTAAAAAGAATTTGTTTATACATATTTGGATCAACATAGACGCATTCTTCAAGAAATTTCAGAGTACGAGGTATAATAGTTTTCAAGTGAAAAAGTGGCTAAAAAACGGCACTTCTCAAATTTTGGAAGTTATTTACAAAATTAACGATTAATTGCACTTGAAACTTCTGCTTGAGCTTCTTTTCTTGAAAAATCTCATAAGGAACGGGACTTTCTCAACTTTATGTGATATACTAAAAATGCTTAGGAGCAAATATATATAGCAAGACGTGGAAAAAAGAAATTTTTTTATAAATTGTTATATAAAATACCTACGACACAAAAAATCGCCTGTGGCTAAAAAAATATTGAAGTGATAACTTCTTTAGCCGCGCTCTGCACTTCTATTTTTGTGGGCGTTGAATGAGACTGGGCCGTCACACATCACGCTCGACTATTTAACGCTCCTCCGAGTAAAGTCGGGTAAAGCGCGCTTTTAAAGCATTTCAAATACCCTTATTGTAGTAGAAACAGTGTATACAACCTCCTTCGCCAGTGCGGCATGCCTAAAACCCCGGAAAATCCGTAAAAAAAGCAAATTCAAAAATTTTTTACGTACATGTCATTTCCTGGCATGGGACCTACAAAAATGGACACAGGCTCTGAAAACAGCACCAAAATTGAAGAGGTATGCAAACTTGCAAAGAGGAGACGTATCAGTGAGCAAGGTACGTCCTTCACACACCCTTCAACAATCAAGAAACCAAACATCACAGCTACAAAATCAGCTGCGGAAATAAAAACGCAAAACAAGTTCCAAAGCCTGAACACGGCAGGCAAAACCAACGATAACCAAATACAGGAGACCCCTACCGGCTAAACTAGCAAAGATACGGAGCCCGAGGCAGGAGAAATCGAGCCAAAAGAAGTCAACAGTAGAGTCGACAGAAGAGTCAACAGTAGAAGTCGCAGTACTTACTAACTATGTATTTTGGAGCGACATACAGTGGGGCCACATCTAGCGCCGATTGCCTGAAGCATCTTTGGGCATGTACGGTCAACGTGTATTAAAGGGTGCCGTGTCGATTCATCAAACGAGTTTTTGAGGAAGTTAGAGCACAAATAAGTGCTGAATATCAAATATCAAAAGTACCGAAGACATATTTATTGTTGAGTTTTGTTGCGATGGTATAGATAGATGACAGGCACGCTTCCCAAAAGGACTATTGTCTAATCAAAGTACCATAATTCTGGTGAATAATCCTTACCCCACATATGGATCTCATCCAGGGCAGTGAGTGCTTTATGGAAGCGGTCGAGTTGTTTATAAATGCTTTATAGATGTTTTTACCACGTGTACTGAAACGTGTAATTATCTGAGCCTCAAGGCAATTTTAGGATGGTTCTCACGCTTATGCACTGGAATTAGTCATATGGTCTGTGTAGCCCAGATAGAGAGAGTACCAATCGTTCCCAGATTATGGGTAATTATTCTATTATTTTCGGATGTCAGCGGGTCGCGGGTCGAAGACGATATACGAACTCATTTGCCTATAGTATAATATATAATATACGTTTATATTTTAAACCGCGATTTACACTGAATCACAAACATTATTTACTGATGCACCTAGGATACTCAACAATTTTTAAAAATTAACCCACAAATTACTATTCTCAAACCAGGTAAATCAAACACAAGCAATTACAAAGACCAAATTAATCATATGCTAAACGATAATACAACATATCAACGTTTGAGAAATAATCCAACAAAAAAATATCAAACTGAAAATAATAATTTAATAAAAAAATGGGAAATTAAAAAGTATATTACAAAAGATATAGCTAATACTTTAAAAACTTATAATTCTCTTGCCCTTAAATTTTTTGGTCTATCAAAACTACATAAACCAAATATTCCATTAAGACCTATTGTTTCATATGTTCAAAGTCCATTTTATAATTTAGCAAATTTTTTATCAAATATTCTAAATAACGTTGTTAGAAAAACAAACCACAGGACCATCTATATAAAGGGCTCTTGGACGTTCAAAACATTTATTGATACAATAAAACTTAATAACCAAGAAAAACTTTTCTCTCTAGATATAATTTCACTATATACCAATATACCAATAGACCTTGTAAAAAATATAACAAATAAACGTTGGAACAAAATAAAGAATTAGACCTCATTATCAATAGTGTTCTAATATACCTTAGAACTCATATTAAATTGCATATTTTCTCAATGCAAAAATACACATTACAAACAAACATATGGCGGTGCAATGGGTTGACCAATATCTAGTACAATCGCAGAATTAGTAATAAAACTGAAATATTAACAAAATGAAATACAAAAACAACATGGTCTGGTAGATATACCAGTTAGTTTCAACACAAAAAACCCTTACAACCATAAAAGACTGTAATAATTGGTATTGCAGGCAGATCAATAAAACTAACGTCTACCATTTTTAGAAAAGAATGCATAGAAAAAGCAAATAAATGTATACCCTATATTTTTTCTTCTGCAGTATATGTGAAAAAAATTAGACAAGTATGCAAAACAAGAAAACATGCAAGGCTATAATTCTAGACATGAAGCTGCTCTGAGGTTACCAAAGTATAGGACTGAATTATGTCTTAACAGGCCACATCCCATGAGCATACGTATTTATAATGGTTTTCCTGATTCTTCGATAAGTATCATATCCTGAAAAGTATAAAAATGATTTTAAAAAAATATTTTTCCTTATGCTCTATTCAGACGTGACATGAATCTCGGTGTATGGAGGCTTTGAACTTACCGATTTAGAGGGATAGCTGAAAAATAAATGAAAAATTTTTGACAACTTAATTTTAAGTAGGTACATATTTTTATTTTATTGTAATATATTTCTAATAATTGAGAAGGCTCCCTATATTTAAAAGTCTGAGACCCTAATGTTATTCATAGGAACGTTCAGCCAGATATAAAATAAAAACCTTTATTAGCCCAAAATCATCATTATCCACTAAGCATTTAATTAGATTTGAATAATAAAACGACTTTATCTGATTTACTCATTGGGTGTTCCATTGAGATGTTAGGACCCGAATTTATTTAAATATCCATTATCAGTTAACGTTTAATGTATCAAAGGTGGCGCTAATTAATAACAGGCCAAATACATGAAATTATGATACTTGAACTGTAATTTTGATTTTATTCATTCAGCCCATACTAAAATCTGTAAATTAACTTAGTTATTTATCTAATAAGTAATAATCTGTAATAATTTTTAAATCTTCTGTAATTTTATTTGCTACTCATAAACTTCATTTATTAAAATACTTTTACACCACTGAGTTCGTAAAATAAGTGAGTATTGTCCAAAATCCAAATACACTTTATTAACTTCCAAATACAAGTCACAACTGTTTACGATGATAAATTACTACTGAAAACTTTTAATTACTTGTTACTAGGTCTTGTCTCTAAGAGCATTTAAACCAAACTGACTATATATATGCCCTTATATACTATTTTCAATATTCTGGAAAGTTCTAGAAGATTCTCGATTATTCCATCCCATTATAGACTGTTCTCACTCTATCCTGTTTTCATCTCACTGTTTTAATCTCACTCTAGATTATTCTAATTTATTCCATCCCATTCTTGTTTGTATACAAGGCATCTCGAAGGGTTCTACAGGGAGTAGTCCATAAGTTCAGATACCGCAACTATTCTAAATATGGCCAGGGGTGTATCTCGGTTATTTGAAGTCCTAGAGGATTGAGACTTCGCCCTTGGGGGGTTATATATCTAATCTCCATATTTTCGGGTGCGGTGTTGCCAGATTGTGCAATTTTCCCCTAGATATAGGGATTTTCAATATATCGTACTGAATCGCTTCTGACGATTCTGTAGCAATACCGTATTAGTTACCAATTGACATTGTTTTGTTTTTAGAAAAACAAAAGTTGGCTTTTCGTGGTCATGATGAAACTATTAATTCATTAAATCGTAGAAGTTACTTATAAAACTTATAAAAGAGTTTTTGTTTTTACCACTTATTAGTAATAATGACATTGTTTCTATAATATCTAATCTAAAACATATTACCTCTCCAGGTCCCTGTGCCGATAACCATAGGTATTTTTTTGAAAATTTCATACATATTTCATTATTCCGTTAAGGTATATAAATAATTTGATTTTTCTACTCGTTTAAAACCTTTAGGAAGGTTTTAAAGAAAGGTTTGGTGAGAAAAAGTGGCTATTCAAAATTTCAAGTCTGGTGATAACAAATTTGTGACTAATTGCCGACCAATCACTATCATAAATAATTTTTATAAAGCATCTGAGAGAGCTCTGAACAGATTGCATTTTTTTTCTAGAGGAAAATTATTTTTTATCGGGTGGTTAGTTTGGTTTTAGGGAACAAATGTATAACAAAGATTCTGTGCATTAACTTGTTTGTAAAATTACAAATAAATAAGATAAACAGAGAAAATGTCTAACTGTTATTCTTGATCTCGCCAAAGCATTTGATACTTTTGGAATTAGGGGTGTCGTATTGGAGATATTTTGGCTGATAGACATCAGATAGTTAAAATTAAAAAACATGTATAGTGTTTTCGTTTGATATACAAACTAGCAACTAGTTTGATATACAAACAACAACTAGATATACAAACTAGCATTCCATTAGTTTCCATATCAAACGAAAGCACTTTAGTGACTTGTTACCGATTACCATAGGCGTACCTCAGAGGACGGATATTGGGTCCTATTTCGTTTTTAGTTTATATACATAATATCCCTAAATTATCCAGCACTGCCTCATTAATCTCATATGCAGATGATACAGATATATTATTTACTGGTGACAATTATATCACAAAGCTGAAATACAAGTTAAAGCATTTTTTTGACTGGCTGGATTTTAATCTTCTTAATGTGAATAAAACTAACGTCACTACTTTTACATCATCATTAACTGATCAACCCTTCATTGATAGTATCAAAAGTCTGAATTCAGACATTAAAACCTGAATTCAGAGATTAAAGCGTAAATTTTAGAAATATTACAGAACTGGCCTTCTATATCTGCATTCTAAGTAGATAGGTATGTAAACAAAAAGAATAAATCATTTTTCCAATGCCTAGAGACGATATTAAGGCAGACTAAAGGCTCCTTAGTAGCAAAGTTAATCTAGTATAAGAATGCGAGATAAATAAGAAAAAAATGTGATTATGTAGTTTCTGATTGGGGTGCCAATGGAATTGATAGGAAATTCTTAATATTTATATTAGAAGCTGAAAAGGCAAGGAGTAGCAGCTGCGTCATCTATATATGAACGTTATTCAGCACTGTCCTCAGAAGTTTAGGTGCTTGCAGGTATCAATCAGCTATAAACCGAATTTTAAAATAATTTCATCAAGATGCCTCATCAACATATTATTATTATTAGGAGAGTCCCGAAACGCTTCCCACCCTGTAAGCATTCGTGACTTAATTAACAAAGTCTAGGGTCGTCCCGAAATTATTAATATCCATTAAATTTTTCCCGGCATAATATATTGCGAGGAGAACCATCATTCTGTGTACCCCCTGTCGCGTGGAGATGCTCCTAATTGGCATATTCTAGAGCGTACTACAAGCCGCTTGGCCCTCTCATAATGACCGAAATATTAAAGAACAATTCCCTCGTTGATACCACCGGCATTTTCTCCGTTTTATTAATCACAACGGACCGCGACAGCTCCTTGATTGGTTCTGATGGCCTTCATAGAAAATTGCCAGGATCCCGCGGAGACTAAAACTAATAATAATTGTTTCTCTTACCGGGCTGGTTATATCGTCCGGCTACTCATACTGTGTTTTTCTTCTCGGTCATTAATTTTAATATGTGTAACAACACATAGTTGAGGATTGTAGGTTAAAAAGACGGCGGAATATTGACGTCGGTCTTGAAGTTTGCCATATAGAATACATGGAAAGTTCAAATTCATGCCGCGTATTATAGTCGGACCTGTGTAAGTATATTCCCCAAATTTCAACATGCGTTATAATCATATCGTAAACCGTCTTCAGTTCTCTCACCCACACCACTAGGGAAAATCCGCCCCAAAACACAAATTAACTTAATACACGGGAGATTTAATTTTCCTGAACACCATCGACAACAGTATTTTACTGATGTAGGCCCACACATAGCAGCTTATGATCTTTAATCGTTATTACCCTGGGCCCAAAATTGATATGTATGTTTTTTGTATGTATATTTTTAAGTACTTATGTGTTTTGAATGTATGCACTTTAAGTATGTGTATGTATTTGACTACGCCTTTAAACTTTTATGAGATGTAGGAAACGTGTTTATGTAAACGTCAACCCATAATCAATCAATTTTTGTTAACGTTTCTAATGGTTCTAATACTCTAAAAATACTCTAAAATTGTGTACCTGTGTACACTCCTGTTTCTGGTTTCCACGTTTTTTTAACTTTTCGAAGCGAAACTATTGTCACACCTTCTATAATTTTCTAAGCTCTTGTCACTATTGTTCTCCATGACAGTAGCAATGTATGGTTACCATAAAAAAATCTGTGTTCTATATGATTCCTTAATGTCAATCCATCAGTTCTACGATTGAGATATTCTGTTAGTTGGTGACTTTAATATTCGTAAATATTTGAACTAAGTATTCTACAGAAAAATATTTTTAACAAAAAACTTTTTTAACAAAAAAGACTAAAGACTTCAAAAAATATATTCTAAAAAGCCGCACTAAATTTATTTATTTATATATAGCACCCTATATATATATATATATATATATATATATATATATATATATATATATATATATATATATATATATATATATATATATATATATATATATATATATATATATATATATATATATATATATATATATATATATATATATATATATATATATATATATATATATATATATATATATATATATATATATATATATATATATATATATATATATATATATATATATATATATATATATATATATATATATATATATATATATATATATATATATATATATATATATATATATATATATATATATATATATATATATATATATATATATATATATATATATATATATATATATATATATATATATATATATATATATATATATATATATATATATATATATATATATATATATATATATATATATATATATATATATATATATATATATATATATATATATATATATATATATATATATATATATATATATATATATATATATATATATATATATATATATATATATATATATATATATATATATATATATATATATATATATATATATATATATATATATATATATATATATATATTAGGGTGGTCCTTATTTTGGAAAAGTCCCGATTTTTTTTTGAGTGCTCCCACTAAATCGGAAGTAGAGGCCTAGAAAATAATTATGAAACAATAAGAAGTCGAAAAAAAATAATAACCCGTGCCCCACGCAGGTTGAATTTTAAATGGGATTTATACATGGGTTTTCCGGTTTTTTAGGTTAAACCAAGCGTTGAGCACTTGATTTCCATCGGTTCAAGGTAAAACTTGATATTATTAGGTTTTCGATATCGCTGAATCCAAACATCATGTCAAAAACCAATTTTGACTAATGACAGCTATCAAAAAAACGGCCAATAAAAATTAATTTTGTGTTTATTTAAAATTTTAAGGATTTTTTTTTAGATTTCAACACAAATCAAGTAAAGCTTCGTCGTACAAAAATTGATAACGTGTTTTTCGCTAAATGACAACTGTCAATTAAGCTGTCAATGAACTTTTTAATCGAATTTTTTGTTTTTTTTCAATTTCTCCATTCGGAAAATAGTCTTAATTAACTAAGTGTTTCAATACAGCTAAAACAGAAACTATGTCAAAAACGAGTTCGACTCATGACAGCTGCCAGAAAGTATGTTTTCTTTTTTATTGACCCATTTGTTTGCTTTCAAACAGCGCATTCATCCACTTAACAACAAAAATTATTACGGTGTAAATATGTACTCCTTAATTTTGTGGCACAGTGTATATCTAACTGCCGCCGGATTTGATAGACCAGCTTATAATTATCACTTAGCGTATTTTTTATGCATAGTTATAGTTGAGTATAGAATAGAGAATACTGTTTCTGCTGCTCAACTGTTTCTCTGAAACAAACCACAACAATTTGGGATCAGTAATAGTATGTAAAAGTATTACCTCGCGTCGCACGTGCAAAACATGAAAAAAACTGTACAGTCGGTATTGTCTATTGGAAAAAGCGCATCACGCCTTTAAACCGGTCTTAAGAAGTTTGCGAAAAGACCATTTACAACCCACGGATATGCTTTGTTAGACTTCGTTAACTTCAACTTATTACTAATTAACAATTTTCTGTAATGAACCGTTCTTTTTTGGTAAATGGCGTGCGGTGATTGATTAATCCGTGCCCCTTAAAGTTGGCCAACGTGGAGAATCGCGTGACGTCACAATTTCACAGTTCCCTTCTTCTTATAAGGGCAAGAACTGTATTTGGTTCACAACACAGGAATATTTGAAAGTATTTTCTTGGAATTATCGATCGTATTAAATTTAGCTCTACTATACTATGTCTACTATATAGTTGTTATCGACCAGGTGTGCCACTTCTAAAATGAGGTGTACAAGTCAGAAGAAGTATAAAAAAATTACTACAAAATACGTTGAGGCAAAAAATTTCGAAAAAATCATTATACCAACATAAGATCCATCAAAGTATTGAGGAAGCAAGCAGTTTCTGTATGACTTCCTCTTTAAATGCTTATGAATTCTATTATATATGGAATTTAATATTTTCTATCATATAGCTAGGAGAAGTACCTAGTTCTTCTAATACATTCTAGCAACAAGATTTTACCCATTTTAAAATTTAACATCTAGTTAAATATTTACTTAATGCTCTTATATATGAATATGTTCAGGGAAGGAATGATTATTTTATTATTTCAAAGACAAGAAACAACGTAATATTGTCAAATTTTAATTTGACACCAGCCTACTTTTGATTGATAGCTTAGCAGATTGATAGCTTAGCAGATATAGAATTTTTTTCTCAATAATGGTCGATTTTATGAAATTTTTCGAGAGATAAAAAGCTTCTAAATTAATTCTAATATCTATATATATTTTAATTGAAAAAAAAAGAGTAGCTGGCAGAAAGATATTTACAAAATTTCAATAAGGGTAGTAAATTTTACCCCTGTATGTGCTTGTATGTACATGCTAGGTACATTTTGACGGGTAGCCTAGATATGCCAAATTTCGTCTTTTTCGGATTACGTTATTTTGAGATATAAATTAAAAACCGTTTTTTGGGACATCACTTTAAGGGGGATAGTAGCTGGATAGCAAAGGGTTATTTTGAAAAAAAATATAAGAAGGCACATTTTACAATGTATTCTGTACAAAACTGGAATCTTTGATAATTCGGAAGCCAGGTAGGAATTTTTTTTTACGCCATTTTCTTTATAATGTTTTAAATTTTGTTTTCGTCGCGAATGTCCAGTAAAAACAATCAATCACGAGAGCATTTGCGATTAAAAACATTTTTAAAAATCAGACTGACAGTATACAAGTTAATGCGGATAAGATATTTTCACGGTGTATTTCTTCAACAAACAAGCCACTACTTTCTCCCATAAACTACATTTACTGAACCGATAGTCGCGATGAGCACAGTTTTGATTTTATAATCGTAATATTGATCAGGAGGGGTCCCACAAATTTGAAATATGGTCAGCATTTGCTGCCGTCGCCAGTGTCAAAGCGAACAAGCGCATTGAAAAATATGGGGGCGCCTGGACGCGTGCTGGGTCCAGGCCTTAGCCGCGGGTGGCTTGTCACAAGTCTTTTCTGTCATCAAGCGACCGAAAGACCCCATATCTACGCCGCGTAACCCAAATATGTTCCTGTGTCACAGTAATAATTCCATCCCATGTATTAATTTATTATTGCATATGAGCCTTAAGTTATGGAATCTGATATTTGTTCCCATTTATTACACTCTTCTCCGCGATAGTCGTCGAACATATCGTCATCCTAATTATAAAACCTAGTAACTCCACTTTCATCCGAAATATTCCCACTAAATTTAGTTAGGATCTTCAGCTGATTTATGTTGGTCAGAGATCTCAATTAATTAATCAATTAATCCATTAATTTATATATTTTAATTAATTAATTATCTAAATTAATGGTTCATATCTTGGTTAATTAATGGTTGAAAAGAAGAAGAGATCGCAACTATTTTTAAATCCTCCGCAACAAAAAGGAATTCCATATTTTACGTTAACGTATGCAACCATTAATTAATTAATCAATTAATCCATTAATTTATATATTTTAATTAATTAATTATCTAAATATATGGTTGCCTATCTTGATTAAATAATGATGGCACATTAATTAATTAGTTAATTAATTTTATTATATTATTAATTGATTATTTATTATATAGTTATTATATTAATTATATTAATAAATTATCTAATTAATTAAGTAATTGATTAATCAATTAATTAATGAAATTAGTAATTGATTAATCAATTAATTCATTAATGAATTATTCATTATAGTAGTAATATTAATAAAATTAATCAATTAATGATAAATTAATTAATTAATTTGTAACCATTAATTAAGCAAGATATGCCACCATTAATTTAGACAATTAAGTAATCTAATTCTCTTGGTCTTTTATTGGACTATTGGTAAAAATTTACCAGTCATATTTACTGTACCATACCATAACAAAATTTCATAAAAATCGTCCAGAAATATTTTTTCAGTATTTTTTATATATTCAGATATCTCGATGGCGCAGTGTTGTTTTTGTTATTTATGATCGGAATTGAACCAAAATTGGTGTCTTAGAAAGTTTGTGATAGCAGCAGATCCGGAAATTTTTGTCAAACTAAATACTCAAGATGGCGGATAAAATGACTGGCTTTTATTGTCATCTATGGTTCTCTTTTTGTCAAAATAAATATACAATAAGGCGGCCACAACTTATTTGGTTAATCTGAAGTTGATCTGACAGCTCTATTTTAAGATCCGTTCGATTTAGAGAAAATTAAAACTATCAAGACACCTGTACAAAATTGGGATTATTGAAAATTCAATAACATTATACAGCTCATAATTCAAAAACCGTTTGATTTAGAGAAAAAAATGTTTTGATTCCAATTTTATTAAAGCCTACATTTTTATTTGAAACTTTTTTTCATATCCACAGTGATGTAAAGGATTTATAAAAAAATCTGGAAGTCAAACCGCCATTTTTAGTATATTCATTAATATGGTAACTGCATTTGCGCCAAATTTCTTGCTTGTACTACTTTTTTCGGGATCAATATTAATTTTTCTGCATTAATAAGATTTACTTTTTTTCGTTGGATACGTGGCGTCCAACATGTATCGGCCTACTGTCATTTAAAATGACGTAAAATGACGATTTGAAATATGAAAAGTGATTTAATAATGAAACACCCTCTACAAGTTCCGAATAAAATACGTCCAGGAAAATCACGTGTACACGCTTCCACGACCACCTCCAGATTTATAGCCACTGGATTAGCCGGAATAAAAAATCGTAATTTATATGTTTGAGAAATCATAAACTGCTTAATTTTAATGCTTAGTTTTATATTCAAAGGCCTACTAGTAAACGTTATTTATTAGGGGCATAAATTTCTGGCGCGTCAAAAGGTTGAACTTTCTTTTAACGGCCCATGCTGTACGGACGTATAAATACAAATAAACAACACGCTGATGGGTTGCCAGCAAAGGGCGCGTCATTACTGAAATAATATAAGCATCCGTTCGTAGATACTGAATTGTCTCCTGATATTACTCATTTTATGGGCGAAATTGTTAATTTCACGTCGGCCTGTGTTCCTCGAGATATTCAATTATTCGTCTGTGTTTATTTTTCATGGGCAGAAAATATTTTGGATTATGGTAAGTCTGCTGCCTTTTTTGTTATTAAAAAAAACTGAAATGAGTATTTGTGCGGGTCTGGTCATTGGGAACAAGCAGCGGGGGTTCGTGTCAAGCCGCGGGCCACTTGTAATATATGGGGGCTAGTGTGCTTCACCGTTAATAGTTTACAATAATAAGAAGCCTTGTAACAGCAAAAGTTCTACCGGTGGATCGGGGAAACTCTAGAGACGCATCTTAATAATGACGGTTTGGGAAATAAATCACGATCCGATTTAGACTGATTTCCTATTGAAATAAAAATGTTAATATAAATGCGAGTAGCAAAACTCTATAATCAGAAGCAGTGAGCTACTATGTTTTTAAAATTCATAGAAATTACGTGTTAATGTAATTTATATTTTTTACGTACAGTGCCATTCAATTGAAAGTAAACGACTCTTATGAGAAATTTTGGAAATTTTCCCATTGTGAAGCAGGCTTTTGTAAACAGATCACATTCAAAATTATTTTAGGTTGAAGTATCTGTCAGTTATAGGGTGACAGCATTTTATATACAGTATTTATTAAGGAAAATCTATATGGTAAGGACGTCTCTTGTAAAGAAATCCATTAAATTAACAAACTAACTGAGAACTTAAGAAAATTACTATGAATTAATATTTGGTCCAAGCACCATTCGCGTTTATAACTTTTTGAAGCCTATTTGTCATAGACAATATTAGTGTCCTGGTGTAATCCTCGCCAATATTTTCCCAGGCATTTTCAATCGCCAACCACAGTTCTTCTACGTTCGCTGGTCGGAAATTTCTGCTATACATGTCTTTTTCCATTTGTGCCTACACATTTTCTATCGGATTTAAATCCGGCGACTTAGAGGGCCAAGGCAGAGTGTTAATATGGTTTGTATTCAGCCATTCAGTAAGAACTCGTGATTTGTGAATAGAGGAATTATCCTGAAATATACATTCAATTGAAATATGGAAAAAGGAAAGAGGAAATAAAAATATTTTCCTGTTGGAAAGTGAAGTTCTCGGGATATAAAATGGAAACGGAAGGTAACATAACATATTCCAAAATGCGAGCGTAGCTTTGACCAGTAAGACGCTCTCTGATTCTCCAAGTAACACCTGCTCCTTGACAACATATCCATGCTCACACGTTGATAGAGAAGCGACCACTACGAGCTGTAGGATTTATATAGCGTTCTTCATATCGGCAATTTCTTGGACGGTATACACGCACAGAGCCATCATAGCAGGATTGAAAACTTTTTCGTCTGAAAAAATTGTGTTGTCCCAAAAGTCCTGTGGCATACCGACAAATTGGTTGGCAAAGTTTAACCTCTGCTCCTTATGCCGTGGCAACAGAGCAACTTTATTTGCAGCCGAAAAATTCTTCAGCTCAGATGCTCTGATCTTCGTCTTGCGGTTTCCACCGAAGCAGGAAAATTTGTTAAGAAGCAGGCAGTCACTGCTGTATCAAAAGGATTCTGTCGGAGGTGGTCAAGGACGAGTTCGTCTTCCTCCATACTGAATTTCTGACGGCCCCCTCTATGGACGTACTCAACAGTTCTTTCTGCATTCCATTTTTGCTTAATTTTGTAAATGCAACCTTTACTCACATTCAAAGTATCTGCAACTGCTTGCATTGAAAATCCGTTCTACAGTAATGTCACAGCTCTCATTTTTTGCGGTTCAGTTAAGCGCGGCATAATAATAATAATAATAATAATAATTATAAGGAAAACTTCAAAATATAGAATAATTATTAGTAAACTGACAAATAAAATTGACCATCAAGTTTTGATTACCTGTAAGCCTGTTTCACATTAATTAAAAAAATCGTTTACTTTCAATTGAACGGCACTGTACCTATTTCGGTAATCATATCAATAATAAAAAAAATTGTATTAATTTAATAAAGCATGTTTAGAATGATATTACTACATGTTGCTCTAACAAATTGAGTGGGAATAAGGGAATATAATAAACGCAATTTTTCTTTAAAAAACGTGTGATCCTGGCAGGATTTGAACCCGAGGCCCCTCGACTGTGAATACATATCATTAATCATTACCACTGCGCTACTAAGAGATTTAGTTTTACATACATTCAATCACAATTTCTTCTTTTTTGCACAATTTCTTCTTGTTTTGCAATTTCAGGGAACAATTTAAAAAACTAATACAAGTTTGAGCTTCACAGAAAAATAGGATTTTTTTCAAAAATTTGAAACCACTATGAGAATGGTAGGTGTTGATGGTAAATTCAAGTATAAACTACCAATTAAATAAATCGTACATCATTCTGAAGGGCCTAGAGGGCTGGTCTGATTTTTATGATGATTAAGTTGATTCGAAAATTTTTAGCCTCACAATTTGATCCGATATAAAAGATTTTTCAATGAATTTAAATATCTATAAATTAGAGTTGTGACCTGTGCATTCGCCACTTCGGAATCCAAAGTCCAACGCCAATAAAACTAAAATGGACTCACTTGAAAATACCCATTTCCAACAAAAAGAGAAATTTTAAGAATCGATTTATAAATTACTGTGGCAACAAACATAAATAAAATACAATCCAATTGAGAACCAACTCTTTTTTTGAAGTCGGTTAAAAGTCGCTATCCAGACGGATGGACAAGTTATTTAAAATTTAAATTGAGCACAATGGAACTGCATTTTGAGGATTTTGAATGTTAAGAAATGTTTTTTTCTGCTCAAACTACAAGATATTAAAAAATTCCATTCGGAATGGAATATACTTCTTTAATAGTATCAAAAATTTGTAAATTATACAGGGAGGGACAAAAATATGGTAACGCGAGTGACCCATTCTAATGGGACTTCCTGTATATTATCCGCTCTCAGCTAGAAATGTACAATAAACGTATATGAAATTTGGTACAAAATATGTGTTTGTATACAAGGCGAGTCACAAATAAAATAGGGCGAATTTTTAAAAATCTATTTTTCTCCTCAATATACAAAATATTTAAAAAAAACTATTAGGCATGAAATATACTTCTTTGATAGTATCAAAAATCCTAATTTGTAATATTATACAGGTCGGGTGAAAAATATAGCACTCGCGTTGCTATATTGATTCGCGATATGATTAGCGATTGATTCTAATGACAGCTCTAAATGGACAATAAACGTACATGAAATATTGTACAAAATATGTGTTGTATTCGCCTTGTGTATACAAGGCGAGTCAACAATACAAATTGTATACAAATAAAATAAGGTATTTTTTTAAAAATCGATATTTTTCTGCTCAAACTACAAAATATTAAAAAAAAATTAATCGGAATGTAATATAATTGTCCACTGCAGAAATTGTATCATTTTTAGACAATATATTAAGCAAATTCGAAACGCGCTCTTCTGAAATTTTGTCAATACAATTAGGTATACACAGTTTTCAAACGTCTTGATTAACAAATTCGAAATAAGAGGAGCATTCCCGACTTGTCTTGAATTTTAAACAGAAACACTGTTTCAAATACATATTGAACAAAGATTTCATCAATAAATGTTACATTTCTTAAGGAGTGGCATGACATATAACAACCAAAATTTTTTTAAAAATCCATAGATGTAGATACTTGGCACTCGAAGTCCGAAATTCTTCCATAGATATAGTTATGTTGTTCTTTAAGCTACAACTTCTAATAGCGAATATGTATTAGGTACTTAGATTAAGACTTGGAAAGTTCACACCTTCTGCTGCTCAGTTTTCAAATTAAAGCCTAATTTACACATGTAAAACCCTTCTAACCAGTTCCCTGGAGATGACAAATGACTCTAGCAGCTACCTGAGCAGAAAATCGCAAAATATGCGCCGCCTGAGAAATTCCATTCGATCAGGGCCTGGAATTCCTCCCATGCCTGGTCTTGATTACATTATAATAGCCAGCCGTGCCCGAATTAAAAACAAAATCGCTCCTACACGGTAGTCATTTGTCCATTTGAAACATTTTAACATAACTAAAAGCCTACTAAAGACATTTTAATTCTCGCTGATAGTTTTTTCTCACGATGGATGGCCGGGGTACGTAATCTGCTGGGTACTAAAAGGATTAGTGCTTGAGGTCTCAAGCTCATCGTGAAGGTCGCGCATTGACAGGATCTGATACGAGCAAAGTCATAATGTTGAACACATTTAATTATTCCATTCTGATGGGCCGCGGATAGTGTCAAAATGGGTTAGCTTTATTGGTGACAGGTGGATAGGCGATGACTGCTCTCTGGGGAGTGGCCTAGGATGTTCGATTCTCTCGTCATTCTCGGAGATTTCAACTTCTCTGCAAGAGCGATTGAAGCTATCGTTTGCTTTTATGAACTATGCTCTATCTCTATGTTCCATAGTAATCTAGAAAAATAAGGGATATCGTAAGAAATGACTCAAAAATAATTCTTTAGTGTATGGCATCAAATAATATTAATCATAGTTGTTCTATTGGATAAAGTTTAGAAGAATAATGGCAGATTGCAGCAAAAATCTTAAGGGACCCTTACAGCTAAGCAACCCATAAAATCAAGATTTATTTATTTGCAATACCTACTTGAACCCTCCTGTGAATAAATACCTACCTACTTACTTAGGTTTGGTATGCGTTTTGTGTTCGTCTGACACTGTCCCTTTTTAACAACTCGGAGAGTTCTTAGACTTCTTTCAGAGAATTATTGAAATTTTTATTATTATTGCGTTTTGTTTTCCTCGGACACTGTCCCTTTTTAATAACTCTTATAACTTTAATAAAATATAGAACTGATAAGCAGATATCTTCTGCTTATCAGTTCTGATATGATATCTTCTTCAAAATAATACCTTTCGCCTTTGTCTCATCGCAACTAATTAGCCACAAATAGAACTACGTACTGTAAGATAAACTATTAATTTTTTATTTAATATTTATTTTAATATTAATAAATTTTGTGACATTGTTATTCGATAGTAATTAATTAGCTACTAAAAATATGTGATTTTAGACGGTCTATCAATATTAAATATTTTTTTATTCAAGTTGCCCTGCTAACTTTACATCAAGTCAGCAGGGCACCCCAGGAAAAAACTACGGTAGCGACAAATTCAGTTCACTCACAACTAATTAGCTACTAATAAGCGGAAAATTTTCGGCATAGTATTTTTTCGGTTTGCCCATGTTGCCCTGCTAACTTTATATACCTTTTTAATTAATGTCAATGTCAGTGTCAATAACAATCAAAAATTTACCTTCATTTTCACAATAATGTCGATAAACGGTATTTTAATTTTTATATATAAAACCAAAGTATAGGAAAAAATCATGCATAAAACTCGAATATATTTTTGATTAGTACGTTCTAGTCTAATATAGTCTTTATGAAGTTGTTTTTTTATATAGGACTGATTGTAATCAAAATCGCACATATTCTCGGATTAAATTCATTAAATTCCATATTATAGATATTTTCAGAGATACAGGGTGATTCACTAGAACGCAGCACCGACAGTAAGGCTTTTTTCTAATATAACACCCTATATATTTTTTAATTTTTATTATCTGTTTACATCTAAAATCGATATTTTCGCAGATATTACGGCAGATATTTTCATTACGAACCGTATTTTCCTTAGATCTTTTTTGCAAAATTATGAAACACGACAACCTATTTTTGAACGCGTTGATTGGCGCGACCATTTTTTTTTCCAGGATTTATGTTTGGGCCACAGATTTTTTTTAAATTGAACCCCTCATATTTTTCTAATAAAATTTAATACCTTATAGTTTTTTTAGTCCAACACCAACAGTACTATTAGGGGTTGTCTGTTTACTGTTTTTGAGATAGAGGATTATTAAATAAATCATGTTAAGCAAATTGCAGCTTTATTCATGACAGAAATTATACATAAACGAACAAAAACTATTGTATGCAAGAAATTTATAAAAAAAACTGTTGTACATTCTCAGAACAATAATTTTAACCATTAATTTATTCCATTTCTCTCTTGAATTAATCAGGTTATGAAAAATTGTAAATTTAAAATTGTAACATCGAAATATGAGCCAAAAAATTTTCATTTTCAATTTTCAAAGTATACCCACAATTGCCTCAATGTCAAGTCGTTTAAATCAACTTTGCTTAATTCAGTTTAAAGACTACCTAGATTGAAACATAAATTATAATCTGATTACGAACCGTTAGTTCGTAATGAAAAAGTCGAAATATTTGCGAAAATATATATTTTAGGTATTAACGAAAATTAATAAGATATTATTATTAACGAAAACTAAGTAAAATTACCTTTTTATTTCAGAAATAAAATAATATACATTTTTCCCCACTTTTTCCATTTGAAAACATTAAAAAAATGTACCTGTAAAATCATTAAAATGTCAGTTGAAACATACACTATATTATTACAGAATATTTTACAGACGGGCAGCGAATTTCTACGCTAAATCTTGTCGTAGACATAATATTCACATAACTCAACAACGCATAATCGAAAATTAATGCTCCGTATGTCGTTGGAAGGAAAATTCCACACACATTGTGAAAATTTGAAAATATATAGGGTGTTGTATTAAATAAAACATTACTCATCTATTTGGGTATTTTTATTTTCTTTAAGTTTATTTTTTGCAGTTGCAAAAAAGCGTTAATTCACGTGGTTGCAGAAAGCATTGATTAATACACATATTTTGTCAATATGATATTTGAAGTTAAGAGCGTTCCCACTATAGGTGGTCTTTGTGTTATTAAAATAAGCGGGTATTTTTGAAAAATCAAACATGTAGAAGTTTATATTTGGCTATTAAGAATTCCTGTTAAGTGAATCATTAAGTAATGCCTGGAGGCTATTTTATTCTCTCCCCGGCCTTAGTTGTCTACAGATAATGGCAGGTTCAATCACATTTTTATGCAAATAGTGTAAAATATCATCATGCAAGTCGCGGAGGACATCCTAAATCAACTGGCAGCGTCGATAAAATTATCCCAAAGAGCCGAGCTCACAATATTGTGACCTATGGCAGCGGTGGTAGAAGTAACTCGTGAATATATGTAAAGCAGCCCAATAAATAAATTCCGTTGACAATATTATAAATAGTAAAAGAGTTCCAACAGAAGCGTTGTCACGTTGACAAATTGTATCACACTCGGCGAGTCGAGGAGCTCTCAGTTTCAGCCGTGGCTGGAAAGCCGTGTTTACCTTATTCCTTATTCACGTATTCCTTACAACTATATGAATTATTTATTATTTTAACATGCGGCGCGTTGTACGTTTTAACGGATACGGCTACAACGATGTCGGAATTTCTGAAACGTGCTAGCGCTGGGAGATAATATTGTCGTCATTAATATTGTGACAACTGATTAAAAGTAGAATTTGTTGTACTGTCCAGGCTCAATAATAACTAATATCACTAATTTATTATTGTTATTTATAAACACACGGTCTCGGGTATGTTAGCGCAGACAATACCAATTTGTTTAATTTCGGGATATTTTTTAAAGCCGAAAATATTCGTCTACAATGTTATTGTCTATTTCACATGGATTGCTATATATTTCTTTTTTTTTTTTTATAGGGAAAAATATTTTAAAACAAGAGTACCTAATACCTTAGTGGGGTGGCTTTGGATTTCGAAAACAGACAACTCAAATTCTAAATTTTTTTAGCCAATCTATCAAGTCGTGTCCCCCCATCATTTTGGCATGGTTTGTGCATACGGGGTCAAGGGGGGGGGACAATCAATAAAAAAGCATGGGAAAATCGTTTTTACTGCATACCTTGGCGGCTTTTGACAACAAAAAAAAAAGTTGATAAAAAAATATTAGAGAATGACATTTAAAGCTGCGCTAAAGGTGGTGTTGGAGGCTCATTTTTTTTTGGAAGAAATTATGAAGTCGCAGGCTGCGGGTGGTGTGATAATTAAGAGAGAGGGGAGAGTGGGAAATCGAAAATTTATTGAAAGGCCCATAATTTCTCTTAATAGTAACAGATCTTAAAAAATCAAACGGCTTTTTCTTCGTTTCTTCATATGCTATACGATGGCATTAGCGAATATTTTTGTTGTTGCAAACAAACGCCTAGCGCGCAAAAAAACGATTTGCCTGTTTTTTCAAACGGTGTTTCTGGTTTCTGGTATGAGGGAAGAGGATGGGGAAATAATTTTTTGACAAATAGACGACAGCTTTTTTTGTCTTTAATTATAGCCCGACTAGATCAAAATTGGATGACTAGAAGAGTGCCTATCATATTTTTTAAATTAATTTAAATATCTATAAATTAGGATTGTGACGGGCGCACTCGCCATTTTCTCGGGTATATCTGGTGGGTTTCCCGGTATATCTTCGGAATCCAAGGTCCAATGTTAAGAAAACTAAAACAGAACCAACTTGAAAATATCCCCTTTCCAATAAAAAGAGAATTTTTTAAATCGATTTATAAATGACAGAGTTCTGCGGTAACGCACATGAAAAAAACATACAACCGAATTGAGAACCTCCTCCTTTTTTTGAAGTCGGTTAAAAATCAGTGCGCGAGACTGCACTGCACAAAAGTGGCAAAATTTTTGGAAATTGGGCAACTGGAAAGAGTATGGTGGACACGCATTGCAACGAACGTCTGCTACACTTTCATTTGACTATGGTGGTGATCGCACGTATCCTAAAAGACACGGACAATAGAGATAGAAACACTGTGGTGCAAGGCCACATTGAGGACTCACATTTATATTTTAATACGAGAAGTTAACTGTTCTTTTGTCTGCTATAAAACAACTATTTGGCAAGTTCTTCTTTACATCTTTAATAAAACACCTATATTATGCATGTATTAGAGATTAGGGATATATAACTGTTATTGCAACATCGGTATAAAACTTTTATAAAATAATTTATTTTTGTTGCCATAAAATATTTACATAATAGCTTTTTAGACATTTTATAATTTTTTAAAAAATATGAACTTTTTATTTATATAAATTTTATAAATCTTCTATAATTTCTAATCTTCTTTTTATTCTAAAAAATTTTATTTATAGTTTAAATTTGTAAATTAAAGCAAATTTATCTATGTGGAAGCTTGTATGTAATATATGTAATTGCTTTGTAAAGTTGTTTATCAAACCATTGCGAAGTTTGATGTTCTACGATGTTAAATTAATTTCTGCCAATTAATTTCTTAAGTTCCTTATTTTAATTTATAAGTGTCTTATAAATTCATACCAATGTTGATATTCTAAATTTTTCAGCATAAAAGGAAGTTTTTAAGAGGCCGAACGTTTTCTGTATTTTTGGAGAATATTCCAAATCTCCCCAAACAGCACTCGCTTCTTCGAGCACCTCAATCATACCGGATAAATATATGTTGTGGCATGTTCTATAGAGATGTCTCCTTTCAGCTCGGCTACAGCTACCTCACGTCGAGAGATCTGCATACCTAAAACATTAAGGATTGTCGGGGATTTTTCATTATATCGTACAACTTGTTAAGATTATTTGTTCATGTTTATAGAGCTATGCTAATGAATCATGTCGTCTGGCATGGATCGAGCATTGGGCCATATGGATTATACTAATTACAGGGACGAACAAGCTGTTAATTTTGTGTGCCACATAGGGGTTGATAAAGCGACGTAAGGCTTGGCGCGGGTAAAAATGCTATCTTTATGGTACCTTAGGGGAAGCGGGGCATAACGAGTTAAGGGGCAACGAGCAAGTGATGAAGTGAATTAGCGACTAAAAAGACCCAAAAAATGGTCCTTTAGTTTAGTGTATAGTATTTTTTTTTGTAAGTACCTACATAAGTACCTGTTCCCTGAGATTATTTTAAATATTGTCATTTTCGTTGTTTTCTACTCATATATTCCTCAATTACCGCTGAACATATGACAGTTCAGTTCACATAAAATATCTATTTTAATGCCCTGCTTATATCGCTAGCATTATATCGCGTGCAGCTAATTTTTGACATTAAATTCCCAACATTTTAAGTGCAAAATTACATCTATAATCTGCATATGTTTAACATTTACACCTTGTAGTGCTAGACCACGTTCAAATAGACAGTTTGGTAAGAACTTATTCCCATCTATAAGCATAAAATGGAACCCTGACATATATCAGTCCTAGTCAGTGGCGCATCACAAAAATTTCGAAAACGATTATTAAAATATAAGTCCCCAGTTAGCGCTCTCCCGGGCGATGTACGTCCCTGACTATTCCAGCTTTCAAAAATTACTGTGTAATGTAAGGTTTCCGATGGATCTTGCTGTGTGCAAGAGCATACTAGACGACATACAATTTTAGTATTAGGAGACGCCACTGCCATGTCAATCCTGTGAATATATATATTTGACCATGTACACGTCCGCATCAAAGTTGAGTAGACGGAAAGAAAAGGTTGCCTGGCGTAGCGGGAGAATCTTCGGGTAGTGAGCGCGTGTCTAGCAACCTCCTCGAGGGTATGTAGGAGGTACCGATCGTGGGAAACACGTTGAAGATGATGTTAACCGTTTTACAGAGCCTATAGCCTCAATCTCTCATTATCTACGGTCTTAGGCGAATTAGTTCAGGTGGTAATTCAAAAAATGTGAGCAACATCCGAATGAAAAACTCTCTGAAAGCTTTGCATACGGTAAACCAAGAGCAATTTTATTTGTGGTGTTGTGGTATTTTATCAACAAGCATATGCGAAAGTATAAACTTACAGAATTATAGAAGACTTTTGAAGAATTGGGAGTCAGAAAAAAAGATAAGAAATATGATACCATTGACATTAAGAAAGACATGAAACAAAGCGAAAGTAAATAAAACTACAGAAGAATTTGAAGTTGAAAACGGTGTAAGGCAAGAAGACGCCATGTAGACAAGAAAATGTCATGTTCATCCTGATATCATCAGTGTTATTCAGTTTAGTTTAGAAATAGTCATAAGGTATACTGGAATTAATAGATCAGGACTTGCCTGGTATTGCAGACAACCTAGTAGTGACACGGACGTAATAAAACTGCACAAACGAGACTGCAGTTATGAGAAAAATACTGAAAAAATGTTTGAAGGAAAAAGAAATGAATGTGGATGAGTTAGGAAAACAAGCGAAGAAGAAATTAATCTATATAAGGATACCAGCATGGTAAGAGTGATAAAAGATCAATAGTTATGGTGGTTAGGACACATTGAAAGAATGCAAGAGATAAATATACCAAAAACGCTACTTACGAGAGCAACACGAAGGAAGAAGAGAAGAGAAAGACCGAAAGCAAGAGGAAAATCTGACATTAAGAAAAATTGCACCAGCTCGAAATTACCAAAGAAGAAAAAGCAAGAGCAAGAAACGGAGACGTATAATCAACTAATTCATAGGCCTGCTAGGCTCGCAGAGCTAAACGGTATGTTGTATACATTAAAACGGTTACGCAGCAGTTTGTTTCCGAACTTTCGTGTTCCTAAAAAGATTTCCAAGATCTCTGGGAAATCTGGGACTAAATATATCCTTCGAACGAGGACCTGGAGACTGATAGATAAGAAGTTGGACGCCAGAATACAGCAGCTTATCTTCTTTATGGAGGAACCATCTCGAAAAAAGATTCCAGCATTATCTCTTCCTGAACCTAACCAGAGTATATATGAAACACCACTTCCAGAATTAACGCCGATGAAGGAAAGGAGCCAGTGAGGACAAATCGAATCTTTAAGGTCTTACATGTAAATATACATCGTTATAAGGCTGTTCTGTTCTATACATCTCTTCTGTTCTATGCGAATTACATCTCGGAATATTGACCAAAAAAAGGATGCCGATGAACAATATAAGTATCCACTGCTTTTATAATTTTATAAAAGAAGCCGACCCTATTATCCTCGGAAATTGTAACATTTAAAAAAAGTAAATACGATAATATTTCATACCTCTTTATTCTAATACTCTAAATTTTATTCCACGCTTCTTTGACGTACGTAAGTCATAGATTAACCCATACCTTCTAACACATATCATAGCTGTGAACGTTGGAAATATAACAATTGGATCCACATAAATTCTAAATGAAACTGATAGAAAATACCAGCATAACACTGAAATGGGTGCAGGTGAGCCATTATTCCAACTTGTTCAAAAAAGAAATTAATTTGGAAACAATTTGTTACATACAAACGTAAAACTCAAAATAGTAAAGTTAGTAGATAAAGCTTAAAATATTTACTAGCCAGTTAAAAAAATTATAATATTTGTTATGTTATAAAAAAATACATTTTTCACGTGTCACGACCCATGACACGTGAAAATTTACGGAAAACATTTTTCGCCCTACATGTTTTTTTGTTATGAAAGTAGATTTTTGAATAACCTGTCATATGAAACTTAAAGCAAAACTCTTAGTATTTATTAGTCATTATTTTTGTCATACGTTGTCAGCTAAGAGATAGTAATGGTAATAATGGATAGTCGTTGTGCCTCGATATTTGTTCCGGCTGGTTCTTTAGATTTCCCCAGCCATACAATTGCATATTTCTTGCCTGCCTCCTCTCTCATCTACATAATATATTGAAGTTTTAACATTGCGGATCAACGTACGTACAGCATTGTGTCTAAGGCGGCTATGATGAGAGGTCACAGGTCACTAGCAGGTCGCACACCTGCCCTGGAGGCTCACGGACCAGACCGAAACTCGACGATCGCCACCCACATTTTAAGTTTCGGCTTGCATGGCGCGACCTGCGGTACAGGCCGGAGCATAGGGAAAGTTCATTTTAAACACATTTCATTTGTAAGAGCTCAATAGTTCCTCGTTGTATCCGACGAATATTGATGGCATTTTAACCGGAAATATTTAGCAGGTGTTTTAAGGTGTCCGATTCAGGCCGGAATGTAGCACTCTATAAACCTTTAAAGCAAATATTGATTGAAACTCTCTTTTACTCAGCTATTTGTTTAATACGCTTCTACGAAGCAAGTGATTAGTGTTATGTGAAGTGTGTCACTGGAGATTCACCTACAGAACAGCTAAGGGTAGAAATTAAGAAAAAATGTTAGATAGATTTAATCTAGTTATTTTTCTAAAAAAAATGTACAGCTTCAAGTATAGTACCAAGATATTTTGTTTCATCATGTAGTTCCATGCCCATGATTTTAAAATTTAAAGGTAAAGATCTTCAGGTTCAGCCTGTAATTGATTTCTTCCACATTAGTTGCCGTTATGGAAATTGTGGTATCGTCGGCAAACATAGAAACATTTTATGTAATGCAGGAGGTCATTTATAAGTAACACGATTACTAAGGGCCCTAAGACCAAGCCCTGAGGTACTACAAATTTAACTTTGTGGGTCCTTGAGTTCATATGATTGTAGTTCACTATTAATGATATTTCTTCAACATAAGATTTAATTTTTAAGATTTAAGGCAGTATTTCTAATTCCCAGATGAAACAATTTAGACAACAATATTTCACAGCCAACAGTATCAAAGAGCATCCAAGCAAGAATACTCAATTTTACGGAAGGAGCATTACAATTTTACAGCAGGAAGTCTCTTTCCATTTCAGGGGGCTGATTTAATTCATTGTTACGTAACCTACTAATAAACGAGGGGATGTCATCTGGCAATAGTAAAAGCACTAATTTCCTAATTCTAGACATTTGGAAGACAATTTTCTGTTTTTACCCAATCGGCTGGGAACATCATTAAGCGTCTTCTAGAGCTTTAACGATTATTAAAAGCCCTGCTCCCAAAAAATCCACCGATGTGTAATTTTGGTCGTGGTCGTTTAGCCGTAAAACAAAAAAAAACGGCCCGTCGCACACTATAATTGAGTCTTGGTCATTTCGTTATCCTAGCAACCTGTGGTTATACGTTTGCGGTGAGCCCCAACAAAAGACTATCGTTTTGTTTCCATAATATCATAGGTAACTGTGAATGTTTGGCTGTCGGAGGGCGGGCGGGCTTTCATTGTACCCGGCAATTTACTAAAATGTATAAAACTGTGTCGTGGGTCCCCGGCCGCCTATGATCGGGATAATTGGGGGGTACGTGGTACGCGGGTGCGGCCCAGGCGCCACCGGGCCTTTGCAAAGCCTTCTACGACTATCCGGCTGATTTGATTTCATTCCAGAACTAGTCGTTTCCGCAGATAAGTATTACCTGTGGATTGCGGTTAAGAAGGAATGTAATTTTGAGGGATTAATCAGTCTCTTCGCTCATTACTGTAATTTGTACTTAGCCACTAATAGGCATTGCACGGATAATCAGATAAATGCAATAATCTATGTACGAGCTACTCCTACCAAGTCTAAGATGTATTCGGTTATAATGTTATCTGGAATCGGTAGTGGAGTTAATCGTTCAGATTGTGATACTAACTTGATATTGGATGAGCATAGACAGTTTTTTCAGACGAACAATGACTTTGTGTATTTGTTTGTTTGTTTGTTTATATCTAAAAAATCAAAATGGCATACTCTCCTATTTATAAACCGATTTGTCGGAAACTTGAAACTTTGCGGTGTTTAAGGTCACTCAATACAATTTTTGGCGACTCAAAACAAATTGGCGAATCCAAAATGGCGGACTAGTAGGAAAGGAAGTAGTAGGAACTGCTTGTGATGCCGCAACTAATTTTTTTCCAGACATGTTTGCTTATAGAATTCAATACTCAAACCTAAAATATAAAGTACAAATTTTACATACGGACATGAATTTTTCACACTCGTTGAAGATATCTACCACGTTGATATCATCATCAATAATATTCATCATGTTATTGATGATTTGCAACAATCATCTTGTTGCAAAAACTCATATGGAACGCTAACGAGACATTTGCAGAAATGAGTACGAAATTTATTAATAATTTGCTGTAGTATTTGACGTTTATCCTAGTGGCTCAAATATTGCTACGAACAGTGCAGAAAGGCTGCGTCGAACTAATCAAATTGGCCCAGTAGTTCAAATTAAAGATAATTTGAAACCACTTTCGAAACCCGATAACTTTCTATCAATGAAAACAATAAAAAAACTTTCCTGCGTATTTGATTTAAAAAAATCAAGGAAATTAATATTGACACAGTGCAAGTGGATAAGGATGCAGATGTACTTATGGTACAATGCACCAAAGAAAAAGCATCCCAGTCAAAAATGCAGTTATTGTTGGCCAAGATGTACACCTACTCATCATTTTATCACTGTTGCCAGAACAGTATTAAAATGTATATCTTTGGAAACCAAGTGTAGAAAAAGTTACAGTAAAATTGTATGATCGAAACAGTTTTGATTTTCCTCAACACAAAAGTATCTTGCATTTAGAGGCTGCGATACTACGTCTGCATTTTTCAACATTGAAAAAAAAATACATATGTTACAAATTACATATGGACACATTTTTGCGTCACAATGTAACTGAAGAAGAAATAAGCTCTGAATCAGAATATATTGCAGCTTCTTTGCATAGGGCAAAGTTGAACATGACCCTAATCAACTGTCGCTTCCAGCATTTTTACAAATTATCAAAAAAGTTTCTATGGCGCGATTACCATCAACACGTAATGCTATCAAACAGCATGGCTTAAGAACGTATTTCCACATCCAGCAATGGCAAGGAAATCACTTAAACCCTCTGAACTGGGGTGGAGACATTCTGAATATGGATTAATTGTGATTCGCACAACAACCCCTCCTGCGCCAGATTTTGCTAAAAAAAAGTGGATTGTGGATGCACTACATGTTGCTATGGAAACTTATCACAATTTACTCTATCCATATTCCTTATCTATTCAAAGAATGTTGTAACGTAAATATACTCCGTTCCATTCAATAGCAAATATTTTTAATAATAATACTCTATTTCATATATTTTAAAATAAGCCGCGAGATACAGCCAGTAAAATTCAAATTTTGGTAGGTACCTATACAATGTCCTGCGATTCTAACCCGCGAGTAGCATCTAGCGCATGCTGGAATAGTCGGCGCGAGGTTATAAATCGCTAGACGCCGGCATAGTAAGTCTCTTTGGTTTCCTTTGGTTCGCTGATATACATAGCGAAGATAGCTTTGATAATTTATACTTTTCTAAATTCAGTGTTTTCTACGTAGTGTCTGGAAGAATAAGCATATGTATAAGCTAAAATCACATATACCTGTGTGATTTTAGCTTATACATTCTTGCTTGTCGTATCGGTAAAGTTACAGTGTCTGGTTCGTCCAGGTTCTACGTACAAAACACAAATATTTCTTTATTTTTTCTTTTAGTTGGATTTTAATATCTAATTAAAGCTCATTTATTGAATTATTATTTAAATTATATTTATTAACTTCACTTAAGTTATAAATTTTACTCTTGATACCTTTTGATACCCGCTCTTGATATACTCTTGATACCCGCTCAGGCGGGAAATATACATATATTTTTTTCCAAATTTATTGTAAAGATAAACCTAATATCGGTAATTTTCTTCTTCTATAAATTGATGGGATATGACCGAGAAACAATTCCTCTGGTGATTAAGCTGAGCAGACCATCCTTACTTGAATTCTTCAATTTATATTTTATACTAGAAAATTGTTTATTTGTTATTATATTACTTTACTATTTCTTATTACAATGTTATTATTGTTACTTACTATATTACTACAGATAATGTAAATGACACGCCCCATATTTAATCTTAAATTTAAATACTGCTAAGGTTCAGGCGCCACAAAATTAAACTGCTAAATTTGGACATCTTTGCAAAAGACATGCAAAACACAATTTATATGTAAATTTGTAAGATGACAAATGTATTTCAACTCACGATATTTATTATCGACGCGATGTGTTGAAAACCCACTGTGTCACAAGGATAAATCTTGCACAGGAGAGATTTTTGAATATTAACAAGCATGTAAAAGAATTTTGGAGGTAACTCCTCATTTGGACGGTAATTTAATAAAACTAATTTTATATATCATCAAGATAAATAGGAAATATTATTCACAAATAGCTGTAGCTTGGAATTTTGGATTTGATTCAATGCATACATAAAAATAGTGTTTGATTCTATGTTTTCGTAGGCGGACAATTAAATATGAAAAATATCTGGCAAATTACTTAACATTAATTTTAATGGCAGCACATTCATTCTTGTTTATATTTTATTTTCAAATATAAATAATAATAGGTACACAGACTGAAAATAAATTAAGTTAGCAATGGTGCCGCTATAACTTTATAAATAAGCGGCATTTTTAACGCTGATTAGGATTTAAACAAATTATTAAAACGGGTTTTTGATTTCTTGAGCAAAATAATATTTTTTTAAATAAAATTATTTTTAATTTCTATCAGAAAAAATCCTGCATATTGTATTTTTTCCGGTAGAATTTCAACTTTAGAACATAAAAGGTTATAATATTTTTTTAAAGAGTTCACATAATATAATGAAGAAAAATGAGTCATGACATAATTCATTGCTTTGCACATATGACTGTAATTTTACTTTTGTTATTAGTCAAGTAGTGGCATCGGTGGTGGTCCAAGGAAATCGTAGAAAATCGCAATGCCCGCTCAAATGCCAGAATGCCTGCTGCGCGTGGATGTTTGGCTGGATCGGGCCATGGGGATACCTTTTGTGTTTATATGAGAATTACATACTAGCAAAAACTTAAAACACTTTTTTCATTTTAACGTTTCTATGGCTTTATATTATGTTATCATTACATTTTAATTGTAAATATTTATTTAATGACGGATTAGTGAAACTGTAAACAATACTTACAATAAAAATTTCAATAATTGCCTGAAAGAAGTCTAAGAAGTCTCTGAGGTATTAAAAAGAGACAATGTCCGAGGAAAATATAACGCGTAGCAAACCTAAGTAAGTAGGTAGGTATTTATTATCAGGAGGTTCCGAATAGTGCAAATACTGAGAATAGACTACCTACCACTTGCTAGCAAATCTATCCTTCTTCAACTTAATAACGAAGTGCGATGTATTGTCAATACACATGTTTCTTGTTTACAAAAAGTTTCTAATAATCTGTATTTCCTTCAGCAGCATTAATTATAGCTTGACATCGTCGGCATACTTAAAATTAAATTATCCTTTTTGTTTTGAGGTAACAAGGACCATTTTAATAAGGTCCATAAGGCGTGTATGAACATTATGTAGACGCGGGTCAATCCGTCTCTGAAACATCCCATACGTGGTCGATGGGATTTAGGTGTGGCCACTGTAGAAGGGTAATTCTCATTATCAAACCAAACGCCAGGAATAATAAATAATGGTATGTCACTTTCTAAAATCCATTTAAAATGGATGTCTTTGCGTCTGTTCATTGTTTCCAAGTACTGATTCCACAGACCCTGAACTATCTTAAGGATTTACTCGAACCAAACACTCATAGTCAAGAGTAAGTAATAGATGAATAGAGTAAACTCAGCAAACTTTGCATGAAACAAAATTGTTTTGAATTCAATTATAACTTTTTCAAACAACATGAAGGGAAAGAGCAATGGGTGACTATTTGTCACCTTTTATTGCCATTCTATTCATGAGTAGATTTGAGGTTGAAGCAAAAGAAGATCTCGAGTATTTCCCTAGAGTGTGGTCTTAGCAGAATTTTTAAAGATATAGGAATAAAATTGTTAATTCATCCGGGAATAAAATAGGATAAATCTTAGGTAATCCAAAGAATAAAATAAGTATTAACGAAACGCCGGGGATTTATGAAATTTTTTGCTGATATATTTGGCGATATATTCAAATTAGATTCAAGGAACTAATGGCCCATTTCAGATACGGAAGAACAGAAAAATCGAGCGTTGCTCAATATGCTTTTGACAACAATCATATGATAGTAACTTAAGATTAATTAGAAATGTCACTAACAGTAAGCAACTAGGTGCTTTTGAAAGTTTAGAAATTGACAAATGTAGAAATAGTATGAATAGTGATAAAGGGTCTATCCCAAATAGCCCGCTCTTTTGGTTAGTCGGTCATGGTTCATTAAACGTACGCACTTTAGTGTTATTTTAGTGTTAATCATCTCCCGATGATACCAGCTTGGTTAGCGAAACACGCGTCGAGCATAGTATTCAGTGTTTGTGGAAAACCAACGTGAGTATCAGTTTCACATCAAGGGTTCCAATCCTCATTGGGATTCAAATTGATGTATATACGAGAAAAAACTTCTTTAGACATTTTTGATGTATTCAATTTAATAAAATGTTATTTTGCTCAAAAACGCGCCCATTTTTTTTATTTCTTAATCTTAATCACCGTTAAAAATGTTTTACAGTGCTTAAGTGTTAAAGTGTTTTACAGTGTTAGGAGTTTTACTTTAACCAGAGTACGCGCTTGTACTTCAACTTCGCCGTTTAAAGCGAACAGGCCTTGCAGTTACCTTCAATGAAATCGTGACTTTTTCCACAAATATCTCGAAGGTATTATTAATATCCGAGCCCGCGTGCAACAATCAAGTGTTCTATGGGCTATTTTTCTAAGAATCGGGCGATACTAATCTACCGAAAGAAAAAAAAGTGTAAAAATCGTGAAGGTGGAGAGAAACGAGAAGTCCCCGGTGATGTATTAATGTTTTGGTGTGTACCAGCGGTCGGCTAGCGGCCTATACTTAAGCGTCTCCAGAGGCGTTCCCCAGAGGGTCGCGAAGAGGAAGAGCGTCCCTCCAGTCTGTCCCGAGGCGCCCCGACTCTCGTACCCGATAATTTCATTGCTTATGTGGGTGGGGTGACCGGCGACCGATTATAAAATGATCCCACAGATTTTCCCAAGACTTTAAACGTATAATTGCGTGTTTCGGTTGATGACGGCCTAGCGAATAATTGCTCGGATTTTGAGGTTATGCGAGCCTAATTGATTACACGGCCCTAAATACCTGCACAAAGATGAATTCAGTTACATGTTGGCCAAAACTAGAAATTATGGTTGATACTATTTTAAACTTTGTGACCCAGTTCGATTCAGATAATTGTTTAAGTATGCTTGTTTAGTTTTCATTCTTTGTCACTTACGGGCATCCATGGAGGAACTGAATCGCGGCTTTTAAAACCCAGTAATGATAGTTATTATGACTTTAAACCATGTGTATTAGAAATTTTGAATAACGAATTCAGAAAAATTAGCAAATAGTTAAGTCACGAAATGTTGAGAATGAGGACAGGTGTACCACAAAGCGTTCTAATCCTTGAATGTCCACAAGGCAAAACTATTTCTGGAAACGGGCCATAAGGACAAGGGCATAACATTTGGAAAACACCACAATACAAAATAATAATAATAATAGTTAGTTAGTAAAAATATATTATTAACAGCTTATCATGCTTTGTTTGTAGCTCATGTGTCCTATGGCCTCATATGCTGGGGTCATTCACCGTATGTAAATAGATTATTCGGATTACAGAGAAAAGTACTTCGTATCATCACTAATTTGGGATACCAAATTGATGTAAGACAAAAATTTGTAGATTTACAATTATTAACATTACCCTCATTGTATATATTGTGTTCTATATACCAAGAAAATCCTTGACCTATATACAAAACAAAGAACTGTTCATTTGCATAATACACGAGGTACTGAGGATATAAGATGTCATTATTTGAGATTAAATTCCAGTAAAAATGGCATACATTTCTATGGTACCAAGTTACTTATACACTTCCTTCAAACTTTGGTAGAGGACTGGAAATATATTCGTAAAATTTGCAGTCTGGTATATAGTTTGTAACATCGAAATATGAGACATAAAAACCCGAGCAAAAAACCCTCATTATATCGATATCTTCACACCTGCTACCGCATTGTTAACAGCGTTGTCAAATATAACCGATTTCCAGGAATTTAAGGAAAAACAAATGATTTTATATACATCGCCCATCACATGATGACATTATCATGTAGTATAACAAAATATTAATCCACTATATACCTTTAGTCATATCATAAAACAATTAGATGGTGAATGTGATGCAGAATAATAATGTTTCCCATTCAAAGATTACAGATCCATTACGAAACGGTTCGCTCGCGCGCGGGTCTTTAATAATTTATAACAAATTTATTATTGGAAATTAAAGCGTCATATTGGTAAAACATTTTTATGGGATATAGAAAAATGTGAAAGCTAATCAAAAAGAGCAATATTTAACTAGTCAGCTGGTGGTAGTGACAATTCCCTAGTTTTAAGATAGTTATTTTATAGAGTTCTTAGTGAAGAGTGATTCTTTTAAAATAGTTACAGTTCATTCAATATGCATGTTAACTGACCACATATAAGATACCGCGCAGTTGCCACATGTAATTCTCAATTTTCTCAGTATTCAATTAAAATATCAAATTCCACAATACTATATTAAAGTTGTATATATTATTTATGAATGTTATTAAATAATAATTGTGCACACAATAATATATTATAGGCCAATATGTTACGTTTTTAACTTTATTTTCGTCTACTTTAAATATGACAATTACGTAAACATCTATTTTTATAGTTAAAAGCGGCAACGCCGATCCACGACCTTTCCAATAACGAATATTCGAGCAGTATATCTCTTTTTAACTTATTGGAATCGTATCTCTCGGATCGGGATCGGATTCTCGGATCGAATAGGATCAGGTTCGCATATCTTACAGTGGCGTGTTCGCGGGAATTGCTAATATATTATTTATATACCTACCTATGTAGGTATACATCGCTACGAGAGTTGAAATAAAAGAGTATTACAGTTAGCAAACATGTTTGTTCGTTTCGTATGAAACCTGAAAAACGTAGATTTCCACCAGACCTCGCTTTATTTACGAGATAGGATAGGCATGTTAAAAAAATTTAAGGAAAATATTATTTGACGGCAAAAATGTATAGTGGGTGTTAGAGCAGAGCCGACTTTAACAAAAAAAAAGTTGATTTATGGGCTGCTCGAAGTAGGTACTGACGTGTACTGAGGTAGGTAGGTACCTATTACATCCTCCACTTAAGACATTTCTCAAATAATTTTATCCAACAAATATTCCTGTGCTCGAGGCCGCTACGTTATAAATGCTAAATGCAACGATATAAGTTAGGTTTTTTATTGGGATTTACAAAACTGAAAACGCTCTCTGGTTTATTACATAAGTAGGTACCTATTGTCCATTGACTTTATTTTTATGTAGGTACCTACCATCCTAGATCCCAAATTAATAATTTACATCAGTGGGCAAAATTAAAAGTTCTATAGACTGTTTATAAAATTATAACCGTGTACTTACCTAGCCACAAAAGAAAGGAAAATAATCAATGACTGTAAAATACCTCAAGGTCAGTTTCTAATTTTGATTGGCTGTAAAAAGTGTGTGTATTGGAAATCCCTTTGCGATGAGCAGCTGGTAGGTAGGTATGTATTGCATTTGTAATGATTTTTAAAAATGTGTTGAATTTAGTCTGTAGGTACCTATTAACAAACAAGCTCTGATCTTTGTCAAAGCTTGTCTGTTAATAATCTTTGTCTTTGTTGAGTGTTAACGATTTGGTAGATTAGGTAGGTACCTACTTACACAATAAATATGATTGTATTTCAATCGCAAGTATATTTATTTTATTTTTCCGTTTTAAAGTTTATTTTTCTCGACTACTTAGCTGTTTTGTACATATTTATTTTTGTTACTTGTGGGAAATATGGCTACTGGCGAACCACCCATTAAAAAATGGTAACGCGCTGAAAGCAATACTTCATGAGTGGTGTGGAAACTTGCATTCAATATCAGCTGTGGTGTTGAAAATATGCATATAAAAACCTTCTACTTTCACCCCCTAAGAAAAAAAATGTCTACGCCAATGAATAACATTGTGTAGGTCAGGGTTGCCGGTCATTCAACTATACATACATATTGTACGAACTGTAGGTACTGTTTCTCGTGTAGTGTCTTTATAAACAGTTAGTGAAATAATACCACAAAAAAAGCAAAAATTGCATATACTTCTGTGCAAAGAATTGTAGAGACAATTCTGGAACACCAGGTGTAACCTTATTTAGATTTCCAAAGGATGCTGACAGGTAATCAGTCAGGTAACATATTTAAAAAATTCTTAACGAATAAAATTTTAGATGTTCAGTGTGGCTAAAAAACTGTGGTCGTTTGGACCTTAACAAGTTGTCTGTTAATTATTTGAAAATCAGATATAATTAATTAAATAAATTAAACAATTTAAATAAAATTAAATAAATAATTAATAAATTATTTGGTAATCAGATTCCAATGCTGAAATTTTGTTATTATTGTGACGCAGGTAGTTAAAAATTACTGAAATTATCACTATCAAAAATAAAAAAGATTAGAAAATCGATGTTGTTTCACTTAATAAAAAACCTTTCCTATTTTATTGGAAATGCAAAGAATGGTAAAATAAGGTAAACATTGAGATTTATTGCACTCTATAGTGCTATTTTAATAGATAGAAAAAATTAATGCGATTGCATAAAACATTCTAGTTTGTATCTGAATTACATTACATATTATTCTTATATTGGGCAATACCTGTGGGAAAGCCTACCCTATGTTATTAGAATAGCTCTTGTGTTTAGTTGCCCTGGTTGCTAAGCAACGACGGTCATTTCACCGAGCGATTGTGCGCATGTGCATGGACACTATCAAAAAAACGAAACTTGGGATATAAGGAATTTGTATTAAGTGAAATACTCGTACTGTATTTACTCTATGGTATAGGTTCCATAAGAGCTGGAACGTATTAACCGTTTTCTAATAGCACGTCTGTCCGTCCATCCATCACATTTGGGAAGCATTCCAAATCCGCTTTTGATCCGAGGCATTAATCATCCACGTATTATTAAATAAAATTTCGATTTCAAACAAAAAAGCAATAAATCTGACATTCCTTCCCAGAAGAGGTCGGTTAATTCTATAATTGTGTGTGAAACCATGAAATAACTGGCGATCTCCGGACAATTATACGCGAGTCCTAAAAATCGGGGCATTTTCTATCTATCACCGGATTGACAGGCGCAAATCAAGGGCATTTAAAACATAATCGTCGAAAATTATCCCTAGATATAATTATCGGACAATTACAAACCCAATAACAATGGGACTATTAAACAATTAAATGCAATTTGCCGGGGCATAGCTCACGCGATTTTCCGTTGTCAGCGTCAAGATTGATGGATCAAGTGATCTTCCCAGACGTTCGGCAGTTGTTCTGATGGTATGAGTAGATCACGGCCAGATTTTAGATCGAGACAGCGATAGAGGTGCATATGTTACAACGGACATCTCTTTGAAGCGAATTTCAATTTGGAAAATGCGAATATGTTTTATCAAATAAATACCGGGTAGGCCAAAAATATGTGTACTTTTTACGTTTGTCCTTAACTTTACAATACAAAGCGTCTTTTTGTCATTTTTAAGCTGCACTACTTAAAATTAAACTTTTTTCTTTGTCCAATAACTTCTTTGTTTATCAACCGATTTTAAATCTTATATATATAATGCTTATATAATGTCATTGCAGAACAGAATGGGCTATGGATAGATTATTTCAAAATGACCGATTTTTTAAAAATCGGCCATAGGGAACAATGGGCAACAATGGGAATAATGGAAACCTCATTTCAGAAGCGCATAGAGATATAATTTTTTCTAACGTGTTATTTGAAGAAACCTCCTTTTTTAAGTTAATTTTTTTTGAATTTTGTAATTATTCAATAAAACCATTGGTTAGTCAATGATAAAACATATACTCAATAAAATAATTAGCCCTAGGGAAGTACAAAATAATGTTCGTTTTTCATTTCTACATTCTACCATTTGAAAAAATTGAAACAATTCAATTTAAAAAGTTCTTGATTGAAAAATAAACACTTATTTATTTATAAAACGAAAATGGTTGCAAGTAACCATAGGGAAGAACTTGCAAAAAATGTTCATCACATCATTGAGAAATGTAGAGGGATATGGGAGAAAATTCGATATAAAAAGTTTTTGATTGAAAAATAATTTTTGGCCACCCTGTAAATTGTTAGGAAATGAAAATGATTCAGAAACATTGACATTAGTTTTTCTTAAAACCCATCATTGTGACTGTAGTGATTTTTTAATGTCTGTCTGCAGATTGCATTATTTCCACACAAAAAAATCATTATACCTAAGTGATTGGGAGATAGTCAATAATAATATAGGAGTGAAAGGAGACTAGAAAAGGGCCTCAAAAAATGTACTGATATACATGGCATTCGATTTAAAAAAAAAGGCACTTGGTCTTGTAATTTTTTCTTGGCTCGCCCTGTATGTTCGATAATAATTTTCAGTTATAGACATTTTTATTTAGTTTGCTTGCATTTTTTAAAAAAATATCTAGCTATCATAGAACTAGAGATGTTTCTTTTGTTTAGGGTCGTAGGTATGCCACTATATACCTAAGTGTAAATCTGTAATTAAAGCGCACCCTTACACTGCACCACTGCCTTATTTTAGTAGTGATCTTCCACCACAGCTATTCGAAACGATTTACCGGTAATTGCCCGGCACCGCGTCCGCGTGCCTTATTATTTGAGGTTAGAAATTTTGATTGACAGCTTCCAGTTTTTCTCGATTGTTATTTATGCGGTCCCTCTTATGAAATATTAGTTCGGTGCCACGCAGACATGTTTATGGGCCAACAACTCGTGAGTTGCGGTCCGATATTTTTCGTTTAATGGTTTTGTCTCTCGGATTTTCAATAACTCACGGCTACAGTGCCGAGGGGTCTGCGGTATGGGAAAAATGTGACTATCTATGAGTACAAATAAATGAGTAAAAAGCCTGAGTACAAATAAATGTGGAAATAAGTAAAAAAAAACTAGTTTCTCATACACCTCCCTGATATTTCGTTTCTCGAGATTTGTCGCATCTCATTGACTGAGAATTAGTTCCAAACTAACACTGATAGGCATACACGAGTATGCCCATCTCTTAATATACAGGGTGATCTTTTTCAAGCTACCCCCTAAGCGTATCTCCTGACTGAATTGGAATATCGCTTTGAAATTTGGGTCGTGTGGGTTTCGGGAAAAGATCTACCATTCGAATATCTATCACGTCCGGATATATCGGAAGTTGCCGTAAACTTTGTTAATTTAAATGAAATTACCTCATTTTTTTTACGTTTTGGAACCTTCACCAATATTAAGGATAAGTTTGATGATACAACTCTTACAACATAACTTTTGAGTTATGATTTTTTTTACATTTCTGGCATTTACACCGCCTCCCTTTATTGTGGTTATCTTCAAAACTAATTGGTATAAATTGATGATTTTTTGACTTCTTACACAGCCTACTGTACTATTTGTTCAGATGTAAATGGATGTTTGGATGTAAATAACTACTGAAATGTCTCGAAGTAAATGAACAACAATTCGAACATATTCTGTAATTATTTTTTTGTTACTGTTTAGATTTTGGCTACTTGTGTTAAATTAAATAAATTAATACGTTAGTAAAATAAAAAATTAATGTTTTAAATCAGTTTTTTTCAATTTTCTCAGTAGATGAATTTGAGCAGCATAGTACCTTATAGGTACTTCTTTTACTAAGAACTGAGCGATAAATGTAAAAATATTAAAAAAATATTGGTTGCCATTCAAAAAATAATAAGTTTTTTTGGTGTTAAATAAAGATATTGATATTGAAGAAATGTTTTTGACTTAATTTTTATTTTTTTTTCAGAAACTCTTCCGACTGATTGATAACCCTTTAAAATGTTAAGAAGACGTCAAAAAATCATTAATTTATATCAATTAGTTTTGAAGATAACAAAAATAAAGGGAGACGCTGTAAAGGCAAGAAATTTTTTAAAAAATCATAATAACTCCAAAGGAAGTTAAGAATCAAGATGGGGTTGTATTCTAAAACTCCTCTCCGTTCCGCATAGTAAAAACTTTGAGGTCTCATAGCTCCCCTCCTAATCATCCGATTTTGATCTAGTTGAACCATACTTAAAGGTCGAAAAAAAGCTGCTGACTGGTAAAAAAATTATTTCCCCCATCCCTTTCAAAAACCCAATTTGATTTTTCCTATTTTCGCAACTACGATTCGCGGTACCTCTCAAAATAATTATCCGATTTCACTCAACTTTAAATGAGCGTGTGTGCTTTGTCATACTCTTCATTTTCTATATCAACTTTTTTTTTGTAAAGTTAAAGGCCGCTGAGATATGAATTAAAAACGATTTTCCCATGCTTTTAATTTAATTGATCGTTCCCGCCAATCTCCCCCTCCCCTTGACCCCGTCTGCACAAACCATGTCAAACTGATGGAAGATTTTGAAAAAATGTTTAAGTTTGAGTTGTCTGTTTGCGACCCATAATAATGGTTTGGTAACAACGATTTAAGTATAGTCTGTAACATCGAAATAGATATAAAAACTGGAGCAAAACATCCTCATTATATCGATCTCTTCACACGTGCTACCGCATTTTTAACAGCGTTGATAAGTATAACCGATTTCCAGGAATTTAGGGAGAAACAAATGATTTCATATACATCGCCCATCACATTATGACATTATCATGTAGTATAACAAAATATTGTTCACACTATATACCTTTCGTCATATCATAAAACAATTGGATGGTGAATGTGATGCAGAATAAGAATGTTTCCCATTCAAATATTAAGGATCCATTTTACACGTTCCTCGGCCGTGTCACATCGGCATCATTGGCATTAATTCGTATGACAGCTGTGCTAATACCATCGAATGTTTTGGGGTAAAGTGAGGTCAACAATAGTTCTTGAAATAGAAGTAATAGTTATTCTTTAATTTAGTGTATTATTTTGAGGGTCTGTTTTAAAATTGATTAGTTATTAGTTATTATTCTATCGAAACATAACAACTTGTTGAATGAAAGCGCCTTTATGGTGACGATTTTAGCTTGCTGTAAGAAAAGTTAAACTGCCCCCCCCCCCCCCATCCACATTGATCTCCCATTGCGGCAATTATGGGTATCCCTTGAATTTTTTTTATTATTTATTATTATTTTTTTAAATGCCATAAGTTTGATTGTTCTTTAAAGTTTTTATTTCTGGTGCATGGACCGTCAAGTGTCAAAAATAACACGACCATTTTGCGACCTCGAAAACCCTGTGGAAATTTGAAAAAAAATCATGTTTTTGAGAAAAAAAAATCATTTTTTTCGAAATATTTCGGTTCTCTCGGTATTTTTACTGTAAAGTTGATAGTTTCGATGCAGCGGGGCTGTAGGTACTTTTTTAAGCATTGGCAGAAATTCCTCATTCACGAGTTTCCTTGAACATTTTAGACTTCATATATCAAAACCTACCCATACACTTACTTTATTATTGTGTACACTCGTTTCACTGCCTGCGACCCGAAGAGTCAAAAGTGCTACAAAATCTACCTGTTCTTCACGCGATCAGCGGTTGCGATACTACTTCCGCGATCTTCAAGCAAGAGAAGGCGAAATTCATCACGGTGTTTGAGAAGAATAAGCATTTAGAGCAGCACATATAAGTTTTTTATGAAGAAAATGCTGAGCCTGAAGTTGCCGTTGAGGCAACGCTTTCTTTTATCATTGTATGGCGCTAAACCTTCGGACACATCATTGAACATTCACCGTTACCGCTGCTTTTTGCAATCAATAACTAAAAGCAAAACCAATCTCGTCTTATCACGACTGACGACTGAGATTGCAAACATTTTTTAATATTATTACTTCCATATATATTTTACATTTGTTCTAAACAGTGATATAATGTAAATTTATCATAATATGTAGGTAAAATAAACTTCTAACATATCAGGATATACACCAATATGTTTAATAAAAAAACACGAATAAACAAAAAATTAAGAAATCATACAATATATTTGACAGAAATACGTCGTTCTTTTAAGATCGCCCATTTTTCTCGTCTTGTCGGTAATGTCTCTTTCTCTTTTGCATGTTAATATTAATAGTAAATTTAATAGGTCATCGTCCATTGTAGACCGAAGACAAGATTTAGGCTACTGAAATTGAGGTCTTTCATTGGATGCTGTCATCACAGGTGCGGTAAATATTAAGCAGCGCAACTTATAAGCAAACGGAAGAATACGTTTTAAATTTTCCGCGCTTTTCATGACATCATCTAAATTTGAGTTCTGTGCAGTGGTCAATTAAAACTTCTAGCTCTGATTGCATGGCCACATCCACATTTAGAGTTCAGACGACAAGAACATTAGGACATGTTTCCTTTACATTTTACAAGTTGCTATATCTAGCTATATCTCTTACTATATGCAAGTTGTTATATTTCTAAAGTGACATTAAATATCTATCACTAAAATTTTCATTTATTTTTATTGTAATTCGTGAATATTTTTGGAATCATTGTAGGAAATGTCGAGAATTGCCGAGTGATTATATAAATGAAGGGGTGTGATGACACCCTTCCACCCCCCCCCCCCTTAGGTTGGGCCCTGGACTACTGCAAGAAAGTGATGATGAAGATGCAGCTCCAACAACCATGATAGATGGAATAATAGAAATATTGGACGACGACCAAGAACCAAGAATTGGAATCCAATGAGGACAGCGAAAATAACGTATCACAAGCTGACCAAAACCTTGGAGAACTGGGGCCATCGAGAAGTACAAAGCGAAAAAAATGAGTGGAAATGAGTAGCACATATAATAGCATGAATGTTTGTGGGTAGAATTTACATACATATTAATGACGAAAGGTCTCGCCACGGTCCACGGTTTTTCTGTCCACGGAAACTCGCGAATCAAAAATTTGTGCGACTGCGATAAATAATATACCTACTTGCATTTACAGACCCGCTGCGTCGAAACTATCAACTTTACAGTAAAAATTAAAAGAATATAAATTGTAGCAAATTTGGTCACCTTCATTTTTGTACAGAAGCATATTTTTCGTAAAACGCGCGAGAACCGAAGTATTTTTCGAAAAAAATTATTCGAAAAAAATGACTTTTTCGCAAAACACGATTTTTTTTCACCATTCCACAGGGATTTCGAGGTCGCAGAATGGACATGTTATTTTCCCTTTTAATCCTTTTTACTGCTCTGACGGCTATAGGGTGAATTTCATTAGTGAAAAACGTTGAGGTGAATAATTGTCAAATTAAAATCTAAATAACAATATCCGACATGGCATGATTATGCGATCACTGTGCAGTTAATTATTAGTTTCCTTTTTAAAAGATACGTGACCCCTTGGCTGCGTACATATTTTACCATATTATATTCTGTTGTGTGCATCAAGTTCGTCCCGCTGCTGCTCCATCCACATTCAGCTACTTATTCACTCAAGCGACTAACGACGATATCTGTTGGCTTCCAAATCACCTTCAAGCTTTGCAGAATGCCACACAGATGGCGACAGCCACCGGGTGAGTGCTAGGGCAGAGCAGCAACCAACATAATTTTACCTGAATATTAAACCTACATTCCACGATTAATCCCAGACGAAATTCATAGACAAACATAGCGATAAATACTTAATCCTTGGTCCTGTATACGGAATTTTTGCCAATAAATTCCATTCGCTAAAAACCACTCTAGTAAATCATATTTTAGATTACCTATCCAAATAATATAAACGAATCAAAATGCATTACGTAATATAAATATCACAAGGTTTTATATTATACACGACCATTAGAACTTTAATAAGGATATCTAGATAAAATTTACAACTTTAGTTTGGTAATAAAAATAGTAAGTACCTACGCAATTTATGGGTATTATATTTATTTACATTTTTTTACTGGAACATATAATCGTTAAAAAACAACGGATTAAACATATAATCGTTAAAAAACAACGGATTAAAATTCCGGGAAAAGTCAAAACAACTTCAGACGAAAAATGATTAGTTCTCTACTTTAAAACTTGATAGATTTGGAAACATTTTGGCTTTAACGTCTCTTGGCTTTAACGTAACGTTCTTGGTATCGATTTCCACCTGAAAGCCAATGAGTAACGTCGATAACTGCGTGTACTGTACACCGCCTTATCTCCAAGGGTAAATATCCCGACAAATATTTACCCACTTAAAACGAAAAATTGCAAAACAAATACGCATCAGGAAATAAATATTTATTTTTCCACGTAAAAAACCTAGAAACTAATAATAAATACAATATATACAAAGGAATCGAACAAAGGCGGAACAACAGTGGTAACTAAGTACATATTTTCAGTCTCAAACAGAGGTAGACAAAATATTAACATCTTTGGCAAAAGTAACGTGAATTTTAATAATATTTTATCTCTTCATTATATCCTCTATCGAAAATCCTAGCTTGACCTTAGTGGGCTTGATGTCGGAGCCTTTTGTCGTAGTCAGGTCCAAGCAGGCGGCGCCGGTTTGCACCTCCTCGACGGTCGTGGGGATCATCTGGTCGCTCTGCGTGGTCTTCCCTTGGCAATGCATCGCTTCGTGGGTTTTCAGGTCTGCGAAACTCGTGAAGAACTGAGCGCATAGCCCGCACTCGACCGGGCGTTCGGTGTGTGTGAGCATATGCGTCTTCAAGTTGGACCGTTGATTGAAGGATTTGCTGCAGACCGGACACTTATGAGGGGACTCTTCCATGTGTAGGATCTTGTGGACGGCTAGGGTCCTCGACTGGCAGAAACCCTTGCCGCAGTCGCCGCATTTAAACGGCTTTTCCTTGCTGTGGATGTACCTGCAACAACACGCCTATATTAGGGAAAACTTCTCAAACGGTCTCTGTTTACGTTTACCTGTGGTCTCTGAGGTGATCTTGCCTTCTGAACGCCTTACCGCAGATATCACACGAGTAGGGCCTCTCGTCGGTATGGGTCCTCTCGTGAATCAGCAAATTGTAGCTCTTGGTGAACTGCCTGTTGCAATACTTGCAAATGAACTGCTTCTTGGGCCTGGTGCTGCCGCCACCGATCTTGGGCGGCGCGGGTGCCCTCCCGGGCGTCCGCAGATCCTGAAACTGGTGCCTCGCGTGGTGGTAGATGGCCGCGTTCCTCAACCACTGGTTCATGAAGACCGCGTTGTAGCTCGGGTAGGCGATGTTGGAGTGCATCACCGGGTAGTGCTGCTGATACGAAGAATCGACTTGCTCTGGCCGATACCAGCTCTCGCAGGGGTGGCTGGGCAAGGGTGGCGACAGGGTAGGATAGGTGGGGGTGTGCGGAGGGGTGAGGAGTGGGGAGGTGCTGTCGGCTGCCTCCTGCTTGATCTGGCCGAACTGGTACGCCGCCGGAAAGACTGCAAAAGTGTTAAACGTCAGAAAATTGCTACAAAAAGAAATTGGTGTGATGGTCTGTCTATAAAAGTGTTTATAGTAGCAGCATAGTATACACTATAATGTGAGAAAATTTTGTGCTCCTAAGCCGTCACATGCAGCTTCTTTAAAATAATTATTTATTTAGTTACGGTTAAATAACGTTTGACAATTCATCAACGGTTAAAAATCACTGCGAAAATATTGATAGCAAAATAAATTCTACCATTGCTTATAATCACTTAACTCCGGGTAAATTTTAATATAAAACTAGGATCACTTAAGCTAAATAAACTAGTAGACTTTACTGCTCTGATAAAAACACACACCTTGATGCTTCCCGATGTGGGGATGCTCGACGAACTCACAACTGATATTCATCACGTTACTGTTGCACTATCACTGAAACGTTTTTCTTACACACACACACTGTAGACTGTAGGATGATTGACGACAAGCTTCAAACACAAGTTACTGCGGTGAACTGATAGCTACCTCTCCACTATCCTGGTAGTCATAGTAGCAGTACCGGGGCCCGCCTTTCTTATTACTGGGCTGATGTGCTATTGGTGGACCGGGCAGCGCCTGGGAGGGCGAGTCGTTATTTTTTCGGGGTGGGTTAATGAGGGTGAGTGCTGCGCGGGGACATTTGTCACATTTATTGGCGTGATTTTTTTTTTCTAACCAAGCCATTTCGCTACTGATACTTTTCAATTGTTTCTGTACAATAGCGCTTATCATATTATTTGTGGCTAAAAGTCAAAAGAAACATCCAACTTACCTAATAAGATTTAAGGGATATAACGATTCTAAGATGATGTTACGGTTACGCAACATAAAATTTCAGCATACAGAAGCGCTAAGGTTATTATTTTCAAGGGTGTTCCCAAGGGTATCATCTAGGCCCAGTATTGTCATATTGTATTAACGATATCGACAATGGTGTAAATAAAGAAATTGATTAGGTAGGTAATTTTAAAATTTCTGGGTTTATTTATCAAGAAAAATTTGTTTGCTTTTGAGCAACAACAAACTGACCATTATCAATGAAGATTTTAGTTACACCGCATAAAATTTCAACGTACAGAAGCGCAAAGGTTATTATTTTCAAGGCTGTTATCAAGTTCTTCTAATTCTCATCTAGGCCCAGTATTGTCATATTATTATTGTATTAACGACATCGACAATGGTGTAAATAAAGAAATTGATTAGGTAAGTAATTTATTTATTACTAAAATATCGCAAAAGAAAAATGTGTTTGCTTTTGGGCAGCATTAACAAACTTACCATACCATTACCAATGAAGATTTTAATATTGGCCTCTTATCTGACTATTTCGTTCATCCGGAAGAAGAGGGTTACATCTCAAAAAATACAAATCTTGGTTTATTTGCCAAACATCTATAAATATCATTAACTTTTAAGAGAAGGAAAGTTACATCTGAATTTACGCCTAGTAACCGCCAGATGGCAGATGTAACTATTCACTATTTGGTAATTTTGCGCGCGACTTATCGAGAAGAGGGATATATTTCAGTATGACTGAGTTTGTTGTGAAGAGTTTCGTTTGTATTTGGGAAAAGTGTGACATTTAGTTTTGTATCACTTTTAAGTTAGAATTTTATGAATAAGACAGTTACATTTTGTATTATTACACATTAATGTGTTAGATAAGTTTTTATTACTTATATATTTTTTATAAGAAAGAAAGTTACACGTCTAAATGTACAGTTGTATTCATTAAAAAATCGTACACGTATTAGAATGAGAGGCGAGCTCTATCATTTTTGTGTAAAGCCGGATTGTTATATGTCATCGGTTGTCAGAAATCAAATCATTGGCATCGGGCATCAGTGAAATAAATAAGAAACATTGAATTATGTATATTGAATTATGTTTATATATAACAGTTTTATAAAAATTCCAACAAATAAAAAAAAAACAATAACAAGAATATTTAAAATGAAATCTAATATTTGGTCATATAACCATCTTTTTCCATTACTTAAGCCAATCTATTCGGCATTGACTGAATTATATTACATATATAATGTTTGGATCAAGCTCCTTCCAGCGCTCGTGAATTATTTCCCATAATTCGTTTGAATTTTCTGGTCTAAAATTTCTATTATATATTTTTTATTCAATTAAACTCCAAACATTTTCTATCGGATTAATATCGGGACTATAACTGGGAGATGGCAGCACTTCCACATTATGAGTTTGAAGCCACTACGTTACAGCATTGGCGGTGTGAACTGGACAATTATCTTGTTGATAAATTAAATTATTATTGGAATACATTTGTTCAGTAGATGGGAGCATTACATTTTCTAAAATGTTTATAAGTTCAAAGCATTAAACGTTCCCTCAACTCGCCAACAACCACCAGGCCCATGGACACTTATCCAGCCCCATTTACAGAGAAACGTCCAGATCTAAAAGCAACGGAACTAGTGTATCGTTCTTCAAACCTTGTAATGTCTGAACGATAAACACATGGTCGTTTTTACTGATGAAAAGACATTCCAGTCGACTTATAACGGCCAAATTCCGTTATAATTGTTCCAATGTTCCAAAATTGAGGGTCGCGGTATACATAGTTCATTGCAAAAATTACCATTGACTGCCGCCGTTCTACGCAGTGAGTAACATTTAACAGTAACATTTCGCAGCTGGACGATTTTTTAACTCAGATTCCTTGATCCTTCTGCTGGTGGTAGGTTGAGAGCCACGAAATTCAGTATCAATCACAGCATCCTTCGTCGTTGCAAATGGATTCTCTCTTAGTATCCCAAAAAAGCAGCATCTTGTTTAGGGTTGGAAATTTTGGGACGACCTGAACCAACTTTTGTCTTTAAGGAATCTTCTTGCTGCCAGCGTTGTTTCATTTTTAACATAGTTTTCTTGTTTCTGTTATACAACTGTGCTATAGCACGAATTGTCCATCCATCTTCGATTCTGGACACTTTGAGCATTTTCAAGTTCAGATAAATGACGAGTAATTTATATATATCTACTGTCAAAGTTTGTGAAACGCTACTTCCATGTACTATTAAAAATAATAACGCCAACGCTAATGCTTTGCATTTTTGACAACCTATGTCATGTGATAACCTCCAATAACAGTCATTTACATCAGCCGATTTTACACAAATATAATAAAGCTCAGCCCTTGTTCTAATTGTACGCTTTTTTAATGAATACAATTGTCCCAACCATAGCGTTTTCAATTTTTGTCAAGACAGTTTTATCTCTGAATAAATATCTAAAATAAATCCTAGGAAAAAATTACCATAGAGAAAGCTGCCTTGAAAAGGCATTGACTCAAAAATCTGCTATGAGCAATGCAAAGAAGAAAGGCCTGATATCGCTAATTCAGAAAAAACGTTGTATCCCAATATATTATTTAGACTTTTACCAAAAATATTTTTTTCAGCTTTAATTTCAGCGTTATTGTTCCTATAATGAATGTACATGAGTTTTCATTGGTTTATTTTTAAAATGTTGAAATAAATAACTTACTTGTTCCAGTGTTTTATTTTGGTTATTTTTGAATGTAACAATGTTTGAATATGGAGCTATGATAATAAAATTGAGGCAGTAATTACAGCTGGTTGCTGAAAAAAAGAGGTACATCTATCGAAATCTACTGAGTAATTATTAAGAAAAAAAATATAAGTAAGGTACTTTAATAAGATATAACTTAGTAAGTTTAATTTCTCGAGGAAAGAGTTACATTATTCAAAATATATCTAACTATAATATTAAAAAGAAGTGTCAATACAGTAATAAATACTTAATAAAAATATAATATGTTTCTAATTTTTTGTTCACTTTGAAACAGGGCACAAATAACCTTAAAATAGTTTAAAATTGTTCTCTCGAGAAATTATACTTTTTGAGATGTAACTCTCTTCTTTTGGATGAACGATTTATTTCGTTCACTAGAGAAATCCATAGTAATATGTAATGTATAGCTTAGCTCAAACTGAACCGATTCAAACCATAAAAATACTTGTTTACACCCTGTATTATATTGCAATAATATATCTCGTCCGTTTTTGACATTGACGCATCATAGGTGTCTAACATACCTATAGTTTGTAACATCGAAATACCTATGAGACATAAAAACCCGAGCAAATATAGATTTCTTCACACCTGCTACCGCATTTGAACAGCGTTGTCAAGTATAACCGATTTCCAGGACTTAAGGAAAAACAAATGATTTTATATACATCGCCCATCATATTATGACATTATCATGTAGTATGACAAAATATTGATCACTATATACCTTTCGTCATATCATAAAACAATATAGTGAGGATTTTAGCTTGATGTAAGAAAAATTAGGTATACTGCCCTGATCTCCCATTGCGGCAATTGTGGGTATCCTTTGAAAATTTTTTGTTTCTCATATTTCGATGTTACAAACAGTACCTACCAACGCCCACAATTATTATAACATATAACACATAATGAGTAGGTACAGTCAAGTTTTGTGACGGATGCTCATTTGACTAGACAAGACTTCATCCGGATATTATAAACAAATGAAGGGGTTCAAAGGGGTTTTCCGAGGGCCTTTGGGTTGAAAATTCACCCTTTACCTAAATAATTTAATTTTTACTAATATCACTATTGTATTTATATAATATATGTCGTAATACTATTAGTACCTACTATTACTTGAATAGTTACAAGAGGAAATTATAGGCTACGCTATCTTGACGTGGCCTATGATATATTAGGGTTAATTATATATAAAGTATTCCAGGTATGAACTAACGGCAAAACCTCTACTCTCTCGCCATACAGGCTCATAATCGTCGTGATGTTTCAGGTGGATTTTGGATGAATTGAATGTAGGTAAATGCAATCGTTTCTTAATAATTGTGCTCATAAACGTAGGTTTTAAAATGTACCCCTAATTGGTAACGTCGGGTGTTTGTGAGTGAGTGAGTTGCAAAATTTTGAGTTAAAATGAAATATATCCATAAAAGAAAAGCTCGAGTGTTTTTTGCAAGATAAATTAATGGACCAACGATAATGGACGAACAACAATAAAAATTATCTTTATCCTAGACTCCTACACTCGCCCATCGTGTATGCAAGATCTGTCCTCAGATCTTGGGTGGAACTGAAATTCTAAACACAGAAAGAAAAAAAATACATATAGGTATACACTTTATATACTCTATAGAATAATTCATAACGTTCACTATATGAATGCTAACATTCGTTAGCATACTATACAATCGTTCGTTAGTTAGTGTACTACATGAATAGTAACACCAGGTTAACGTACTAAGTTGCTAGCAACGTTCGTTAGTGTACTAAATGCATAGTAACACCCGTTAGACAACTTTTGCCCTGTAAGCAGCAACTTATTTTACTTCATCTTGAAACATAATCCATATTTTGAGATGATCTGCAGCAATGACAGTTCTTGTCTTTTTTCTCCATGCTCGTAAATCTTGTACTTCCTATCTATCATTGACTAACTTTTTGGAAATTCGAAAAGGTCCTTTGGAAATAATTTTCGACTACTATCATTCGCCTGTTCACTAGTAATCTTAACCACAACTAGATACACTTATTCATACTCAACTGCCTCACGTCGGGTCTTATCATATCACTCTTATATGCTCTGAAATTGTCATTCTTAGATTTTTAAATCTACTCTATGTATTTCATTTCGAATAGAGTTAAGAATGTATGCATCTGCCAAATGCTTAGTATTGTAACCAATTAAAAAGCCTCCATTGCTGTTGCGTTAATACCTTTGTTGTGTGTCGCACTATGAATTTGTTCGATATACAAATCCCACTTCTGAATTGTAAGAAAACGCGTCATCTACAAAAATATGTATTACAAATTAACTCAAATCTATCGACTGTCTATAGATACACAATTTTTGGCCACCCTTCAAAAATTTCCAAAATGTGCCAATTTAAAAATGGGGAATATAGTGTCTATCTACAGTGTACTTTGTGCTGGTGCAATTTTCGTTGATATGTTTGTCCGCTTGCCTCATGTTCTCATGTTCGGTGAACAAATTCTCATGTTTATGATAATCTGTATGAAAGAAAAGAAATAGCCTTAGAACTAAAAGAACTTAATGAGTTCTGTGAGTCCATGCCATGGATTTAAAATTTGCTGAATAATCTATATTTCACTTGTTATTTGTGGTTATTTTTTCTTGTTTATTATTGGCAATTTAAGATAAGCGTTACACCATGTGGTGGTAAATTAAAAAACTAAGGCGTAGTACATAGAGCAACATAGTTGTCAATCATTTATTATTTGCTGTCACTTAAAATTTGACAAATTGACAGAAAAATTCTCAGAGACCATTTGATATATCGCCACCGTGGCTGCCGTGGCACTGCGATATTAATTTAATATGGCATTTAAATAGTGTCACAGAAAAATTAATAATTCCCATGTGTTTCCCATTGCCAAGGTTTTGTGACAATTGACCTCATATTTTGAATGTGCTTGTGGTGGCAACGCTGATTACAGCTCCTTCGCTATGACTAACAGTGATTTGTTTCATTATTTTTAGGATTTAGTTTAAGTCAACGTGTTGTTGCTGTTTTGTCGCTGTTTTAAAGTCGAATTTACAATTTTACTTCACCAAGTGTACATATACATTTTGTCAAGCTCCAAGATTCTTCGATGACTCATTCCGTGTCTAATAAATAAGCGATTTGTCTAAAAGCATGTGTAATGTTCGCAGGAATGGATATATATGTACCTACCTACCTACCCATGCAGCAGTATTCGACAAACGATAAAGCAATAAACCGTAATGCTATATCGGAATTCGGGCAATAAAACACAATGTAATATTTATACCTAATATCACATAGCGTATATACATATCAGACAATTAATTGTTGTTGATTATATTGATTTTATTGATGTTTAAGCATGTACGCATAATGTAAATAGCTGTAGGAAATAAAAAAATAAGATCAAAGGCCCGCCATTATCGATTCAGTTATAGTAGTCAATATATTTAGATAAATGCGTTAAGAAATTTATAATAAACCTTTGATTTCGCCGACGCAGCCATGTGAACAGTAGCAATAAATGTTATTTTTGTGCGATAAAGTTGCAAGGAGAGGGTTTCCGATATGATCGCGTGAGACGTAGGCTTTTTCTAGCGAACCGACATTCAGTGAATCAAACACGGAACTACACTGTGAGCAAATTAAATTGGCCTTACAACTTTTTATTTGTAGGGTGACTTTAAGGTCTTATTACTAAAGTTACAATGAGCGAGATACGCGTCATGGTTTTTATTGCAAAATAATTTTGAACACGATACCTTTTTCACTTTTCTCTCAATAACGAAAAAGTAATGATTTTAGAGAAAAAAGTTTCGAACAAAAGTTGTCCAGCAGGTGATTTTATATAAAGTATAAGGATTACGTAATTTGAAAAATCGCAAGATTTTTTCCGCTGCAATATTGCCAAAGTTAAAGATGCGAAAAAATAAAATTACGATAAAATATAAGAAAACATAAGAAAACATTGGTATGCAAAAAGCATACCAATCTTAATGAACATTATTGCAATCCGTACGTAAGAACAGTATCTTACAGCATGACAGTTTTCAGAATTTTTCATAAACAAACAATTTTTTTATTAATGAAAACCCCGTAACTAAGGACCGTAATTTTGTGAATGTTCAACTTAAATATGTGCAAAGATGTACTGGTTTTTACATGAATTCAAAAAAAGGTTTTCGCTGTAGGATCATTAGAAGCCGAGATACGAGTCATTCACTCTTTAACGCATAGCAGCCGTTCTAACTAAGTTACACATTCGAAACTCGGTTGGTAATAAGTAGAAAGCTTAAGCTATACACTGAATTTTTTTTATAGCGAATCGAGTAAATTTTCATGCAGAAGTCGTTGTTTAATATAGGGTGTAAACGTGTGGCCACACGGTCGTTCAGCTGCCTCAAATAAACGGTAGTGCCGCTTATTTTACGCTTGATCAAGCGTATAACCTACAATTTTGCGTTTTGACATGGAAAAACGCAGTTTTTCAAATATTTCAGTTCAATCAGTTTCAGATCTTCTACAGAAGAGAGCGATATGACTCTCGAAACGTCAAGAACCATAAACCGACGACGTATCAAACAGTCCGGAAGTGACCGTAACATGGAAAAACGCAGTTTATGGTTATTGTTGTTATGGCGTGTTTTTTCGAGTGATAACGTTGCTCTGTTGAATGCATGGTGTCGCTCTATTATAAATTAATGCACAAATGATTAAAATTTACTATTGCTTACTTAAAAGAGACATTAACATTCCATACGGTGTCCTAAGAATATAAACAAATATAGTAACCTTTTTTCTTCTTCTACTTCTTCTTCTTGTATATCCTACAGTATAAAGTAATGGCTCTGGCAAATGCAGATAGTCGGCAGTTTTGCTTGGTACACTTCTAGACGGAGAGCCAGAGCCGAAAAATTTCTCAGAATTTACTAAAGTGCATACTAAGGTGCATAATTATCTGTTAATCAATAAAAAATTTGTCAGTCATTTGTTCAGTAGAACGACGCCCGTCACATTGTTGAGATTACTGTCACTGCGAATTGAACCCTATTGAATTTATCTGGGCCCAAGTAAAAGGAGAAGTGGCGAAGGTGAATCGAACTTTTAAGTTAGCTGATGTCGAGGGCCATCTTCTAGGAGGCAATGGAAAAAGTCACAGAAGAAAATTGGCAGAAGTGTGTCAATCACGTGATGAAAGAGGAACAGATAATATGGGATGTGGCTTTGGCGGTTGATTTTGTACATATTTGTTTTTGTTTCTTGTGGGAAATAAGGCTACTAATGAAGCACCAACTAAAAAATGGTAACGCTGAAACCAATACCGCGATGAGCGGTGTGGAGACTGCATTCAATATCAGCGGTGATGTTTAATGCATACATATAAAAACCTTTTATTTTCGACCCCGTAAAAAAATGCCGACGACCATAGCTAGCACCGACCTTACGACTGTAGCCGATCATTCAACTTTTAAAACTTATTAGATGGACTTTAATTCATTGAACTCTAATGTATTTATACGGTATATAAATTGCCATATAAATGACACTTAATATTATTGAGTAAGTTGCCACATATACGACACTTATGTATTTCAAACGCATCGCTGGAAATACTCTGAATATGTAGATACTGAAAACGACATTTTACTGTCGAAAGTGACACCGAGGTTTCGCAAATGACTGCATCTTGATACCAATGAATTGTATAAAGCATAACTGAATATCTTAGATGGCAGTTTTAAAATGTCATTTTAAAACGCTTACTAACTTATAATTGATGTTTTACACCATAATACTATTTTACTGATTGCTGACTGAAGATCCAGGAAATCGCGTACGCTAATGATCCTTCTGTAGAGTTTTAGGTCCTGTGTATAAAACAGACAAGGAATATTCAAATGCCTTAAAATGTCGTTTACAAATTTGGTAAAATATAAGGGACCCAAGACGGAACCCTGCGGCACTCCAGATTTTGCGATGACCTGTGCAGATTTTACGCCGCAGCACTCAATTTTTGAGGTATATTGACGAAGAGTAACCATGCCAATTCATTTATCCATTATTTATCATGTATTTCTAATTTCTTGACCCATGAGAACGTTTATTGTTCCCCAACCTCTTTCTTCATTAATTTTTTGCATCAAGAAAACTATATGTACAGGAACCACATATTTCCAAAACGATTAATATTGGAAATAATACATTTCGTATCATTAGAGTAATATCCGTAATTAGGAAGCGATAATCATAAAGCATGCACTCTTTACACTAACGAGCCTTACGTTGGATTAAACCCAAACTACATTAATGATGATCCTTTCCGTATAGAAGATTTGGAAATGCCCACTAATTACCGTACCCAAATCCATCCTTTACCTGTCGTTATTGTTTAATTTTTATAAGAAGTAGTAGCAATCTTAAACCTGCGAAAATCACAAACAACGTTCAGGAAATACCAGGACTTAATTCCTGTCATATCCTGTGCGACCATTACAGGGGGGCTGAATACAGATTTAATCCTTAGAGTTATGAGTTTCGTGTCCATGGTTTGACAGAATGGCATTTAGGACTTTTGCATTTTCTCATTTATATAAATGACGTTGGCAAAATACATCAAAATTTTAATTATCCATTTCAACATACTAAACTGATATATTAAAATTGATATTATTGAATTATATTTTTCTGAAATTTTAAGTACGAACTAAATTCGAAGGAAAGTAACTTCTTTATGACATGAAATTAATGCTGATAGTGTACTTTAAAAATTAAATTTTAAAAATGGAGTCAATGATCCAAACGTTCCGTAGAAGCTAGACTTGTAGTAAACTATCAGCCTTGTTTAATATTGACACAGATGGAATGTGCAATGTACGATATACCTATGTCCCTGTTTATTACAGCTGATACAATTTTTATATCTGCAGATATTGCAAAAGTAGCGTACGACTGTGCAGAGGGATTTACAAAGCATCGCAAGTCAAAATTTGAAAATATGGCAATTTTTATTACATAGCAAGGGGGCGAGTTATGTTATTAAAGTAGAGGAACAGTCGCAGCTCTGTGGTCGAGGCCATTCTCAGGTGTATTTGTGAAAAAGTGCTGGGAAATATATTGTGTGCAGAAAAAAGTAAAAAGTGTATATATTTATATATGTATTTCGATGTGCTGAATTACATGGTTTTGTCGTGGGGGTTTCGGAAAAAGAAATCACTTATAATCTCAAAAAAGCTTAAATTATTTCCGGAAATAATTTAATATAATTTACTTATAATATTCGCGAATGAAAAAAAATCCAGAAATAATGTATATCTATATATATATATAAATTTATAATTTTTATTTTATATTTTTTTAGATGTTTCTTTTACTTTATAGATTAAAAACATGGTTTGATTATGCTCATATATGTTAAAAAAGAATATGTAGATGTTTACTTACTTTATTTTATGCTTATTGTCTCAAGATCTTATTATTATGGGCGCCAGTTCACAGCCTTCATACTTGTAACACTTGTAAAATAAATATGCACTGAAAGTACTTTTCAAAATATATCTAGGATATTTGCACTGTTTAGTTTACTTTACAGTTATTATTTTCGCTAGCTTTCATTTTAGATACGGGTCAGCTCACTTGACAGTTATATATTTCTTCGAGATTAAGTAACTCATTTAATCTGGAACCCTAGCGTCGGTATTAGTTATTAATTAATATTTTCGTATACAATGCAAGTTTATGTAAGTTATATATACCATAATTAGTAAAATCACATGTAGGTATTGACGATTCTTGTGGTACTACGAATTTTGTTGACCCATTCCTCAGTCAATGACTCATTGACCGATTCCTGCAATAAAAACCCGTGAAAGTCTTAGTCCCTTATTGCCCTGCTTTTTAGGACATAATTTGGGAATGCATCAAGTGAATTTGTACTCCAATCACAGGACGAAACCCCTAATTTGTTTAAACATTATGGACAGCTGGATCGTGTTCCACGGCAGAATTTGTCAGCAGGAAAAATTGACGCTGGTGGGAGAACACAAACCGACGACCAAGAAATAAGTCCGTTGAATTCCTATCGTTCAACTGCGGTAAAATTAATTTTGATGAGGTATTTTCAAAGAAAACGTAGTAATAATACCCTAACACGGGAAACATATACTAATTATGTTCTTTGAGAGGTGTTAAATGAATCGCATATGACGCATTTAGTCTGAAAGTTTAATGTTTGATAGCTCGCCAGCGAATATCGGTAGCTAAAAGATAACGAATATATAAATGGGACCTTGCATCTCACAAACGAAAGTCATTAAACCACTTAGCAGATAGTGAAGTAGATTGCTGTCTATATTTAAAATGTGTCAAGTGCGAAAAGCACCGATAATTATTTAAGTATAGTCTTCCAAGGAACACATACCCAATCAAATATTATTGCTGAATTATGTTCTTTTCTGCAAATGCAAAGGTTTGTCATATTTGCCCAATGTACAATGTAAATATGGAAAAATATGATGTATAAATGTATTGAACCATAGATCTTCTATTAACAACAAGTAAACAACTCATAGCCAAGTGCTATATAAACAAAAGATAAATCGGCAATTTTCAAAAGAATTGCATCGGAAATCCCACAGATAAATGGGTGATGTGCACTTCTATCTGTGTTTTAGAAATTTCCTGAGTGTAATTGCTATTTAGAACCAAAAATTTGAACGATTACTAATTGTTTTACCTGTCCACTTGAACTATAAGTATGTTATATAGTGATATCTTGCCGCTTATCTGTATGAGAATCGGCGCCTGCTCTTCGTGCAAATGCTCACAAATACGACAGATTTTCTCAGTGGGCCTTATGCGGGAGCGTCAGCCCCAAATATGTTTTTACTGTATAGGTTATATCTTTTATATGTGTGTATGTTTGTTCGGGTCAAATCTTGCAACTGAATTTTAAAGCAGTTATTATCCTCAACCGATTGGGCTGAAATTTTGCATACATATTTAGTTTCGATGACAATGCATGGTTAGCTAAGCACTCTAAATTCAATATGGCGCACTAGTTATTTTTAAGCACTTTCATGATATGGGTATCAAATGAAAGAGTTTGTTGAGAAGAATACGAAAATAAAATGACATCACTCTATCCAATATGGCGGGCTCCCAAAGATCGCGGAATAGTAACGGAGCGGAGAGAACGTCGTACCTCATTAAAAAATATTTTCGAAGTAAAAAGATATGGGATAAAAATCATCTCGTTCGGGAATGTTTAACTCATCAGAATCTCTTTTTACGAATTTTTTTGGGTGGTACTGAAAAAAATATGAGCGATTGAATCTTGAAAATGTTTATTTTATTTTATTTTTGCGGAATTTGCGGAGGAGGCCCGTACGAGGTCTCCTCCGCAAACTTATATTTTTTCCTCCATAGCCAAGTAACGTAGGTCACTAATTTTTGTTTCACTGATGTACAATTGGGTGTGGAACGAGTATATAATTTTTATAATAATATATAATAAATGCACATATAGATATACATAGATTGTAATTTGATTTTTGTAGGATTTAATGGCACTTACCAAACTAAAAATACCGTTTGAATCAAATACAACTTATTTCACATACATTAAGGACTTAAAGCACGGTGATGAACAGAATATATGTATACTTCCAATTACATGTATAAAGATTAGATAGCAGTACACCTAAATATTGCTAATGTTATTACTCTCACAGAGTAGATATATAATCGAAGATATATCAGAGATTGTTTTTTTTTTCTAAACTTGATATCAAGGCGAATAATTATATTTACTCTTTTTGTATTTTCTAGCTCCACGCGCCGCTAACTCCAAACTGTGGAACGTTAGGATTTCTAGCGGATCTCACCCGAAATTGTCTAAGGAATCCATTCATGTCATTATTACCATTCAAGTTCCTACTAAAAAAGGTTAGGTTAAGAAAATGTTTTTGTCGTTGTATATTTAACACTCGGAGTAGTTTCCACAAACACCAAAACACTTTCACTTCGCTCGACGCGCGTTTCGCCAACCAAGTTGGCATCATCCGGAGATGATTAAAACAGTTTTAATCGTTTGCGAGTTTGCGAAACGCGCGTCGAGCGAAGTGAAAGTGTTTTGTTGTTTGTGGAAACTACTCCGAGTGTTATAGTTACATCAAAGGTTCCAGCCTTATCCAGTAGTTGTATATTCATGTAAAAATTAATATTCTTTAAAATTTCATGTGATTATTTTTTTTAATTTCACAAATATTAACTATTTTCCCCAAATATTAACTATTAATTTTTTGGTAGTGGCTACACTCGCTGTCGGTGTAGAATTTCTTTTGTTTTCTTCAATGTATAGTGATCAATTTTGCAGTAAGTATACCTACTTCCATTGTAACATGCCCTTAAGAAAATCATATTTTGTTTTCAATAAGCAGAATTATTTTCTATATCTTGTATACATCTTTTTTTTGTAAACAATACACTAAAAGTAACATAAACTGTTAACAATTTTTTATTAACGCTGACGTTTATATTCAAAACCCGCTTTTTGGAGGGTTAAAATCAAAACACGCTCTATCCAATATTTACAAACAAAGTTCAACAACTGTATGTAAAAAACTGTACTTTAAAGAGGATAATAAAAGTATTTTACTGTTTTTGGCTTTAATTCCAATTTTTTTGTTTTGTGTAAAATTTTGCATTTTGGAGTTAGAAGGTTTTGATTTTGTGTACTTCATATTACAATAAATATTCTATAATTAGTGTAAATGTAACCGATAACGTAGTGATAATACTCATTAATTTTACATAAGAATTATGAAAAATGTTTAGCAGCGAATTGAATAATCACTTTATTACTAATATCTCTCTATCATCCAGTGAGCGTTTTAAGCTCTATTAGATTTATTTTCGCCAGATGCTTCTGGGATAAAAGTGTCAGGATATTATTTATTGTTTTATCCCGTAATTAACAGCACCCGATATTTATTTATTTATTGCGGAAAGACAACAATGAACTACGTATGTTATTGGGGTCTATAAAAGCGGTAATTCTTGAAAACAAAGAAATGACGTAGAATAATTGCATTCATAGAGTTGCATAGGAATCGCCTAATTTTAATAGTGGTTACGTCAGGTCAGGCAGGGGACAATTCTCATATGCGAAGTATTCTAGAACTATTAAGTCATATAAGATTTGTAGTGGAATTTAATTGACTATTTCCCTCGTCTTAATTTCCACCGATCACAAACGCGAAATTTTGAATTACAAATAATGGTTTCTACATGGAAAAACTGTTTGACCGCACCTGTCAGCAGTTCTTTCGAGTTCACCCGCGGCAAAATTTGACAGCTGTTGTCACCAAAAATTACAATACCTTTGATAACAAGTAATTATGGTCTCCTAGGACACCAGAAAACGACGCTAAACAACATATCTGATTTTATTGTCAATAAATTTTGTAATATTGTTTTTAAATAGTTCTAGTCAGCTTATGTAGTCGCTTGGAAGTGATGCAATGACTAATATTTATCTGGCGATTGAGAAAAGTTTAGCGTGCAATACCGTTAAAACCCATACGTCAATATAGAAACAATTTACGGAATTCTGCAAGGTAAAGAAAATACGAGCTTTTGGAACCTACAAGTTTAGAGCAACTAAACCTAATCCTGAAAGATTGGGCGTGGAATATGAAGAAATAAAACGGTGACAATTACAAAGAACTAGTTGTGAAGACAATGTGGAACACCGTTGCAAAAAAAATGCAAGATATGTATTTTATGAAGTGGAAAATAATTTATGATCCATTTAAAGATATTATCTTTAAGTCTAGTAGGGAAGCTCGTAATGCGAAACGAAGGAATTTGCAGATGTGAGCCAATAAACGGAAATCGAGCTCTGCTTCGTTAAAATTGCAAGAATATTACGCAATGGTCCTATAAATGTAGGTATGATTCGTTGTTCAATGTAGTTATCGAGTGTGGGCATGCCAGTTATTTGGTGTAATTTTGTTATTGATGTTTTAGTGATTAACCTTTTTTGTGCTTTTCTGTTGCCCACGTCGTGCAGGTGCAACAATCCTCGTCTACGACTCGGATTTTTGTTGCTACCAGCACTCATGCATCTTGTTAAAATATTACCTAGGAACGTGTTTGTGCGATTTTTTTCGGAAAAATTAGATTCCCTTATGATATTACTTACGACAATACATCGGCACCAATCCAGACTTTACTCCCCTTTACGTGCACTGGAAAAACAACATACAATTTTTTTTGGAATTGAAAGGAGTGTAGTGCTAAAAAGTTGGATTGTTTTGTTCATTACCATGTACCAGTTGTCAAAGCCAGTCGTGCTGCAATGTCACCTTCAGAAGAGGAGTCTTAAAATACCACCGAGGAGACATCTGATGCATCGCTGTTGCATCCAGCAGGAAGAAGGAGGAGAAGAAGAAGTACCGTTAAATAATTGTCAATCAGACGAATAGTTTTCCCCAATTTCTCATAATTCACACCTTTTATCATTTCAAATAGTATAATTTTGTATTTAATACAATATTATTTAATTAAACAGAACCACAATAGACGTTGAACAGACCTACCGGGGGGAAAAACGCGAAAGAACCGGGGTATCAGCAGATCAGATCATTTTTGTAATAAACGAAGCCACGTCAATCCACGATTAAAACGTAAAAGCTCTCTCGTCTTCATACCCCGGGGAAAGCAGGTGCCTGGCAAGCTTTTTAACATAAGTACCATATTGTTTCAGGCCTGGGTCAGTGGTTGTTATAAATTAGTAGCTGCTGATGCTTAGAAACGAGCCATATCCGCAAGCGAAATTTTCAAAGTAGCACCTTGCATTTTACTGAATTATTCATATTTGGGGCAGTAGGTGCTTTTTAGTAGGAGGAGGGCCACCTGTTCTTGACCATACCTGATTCTCGCAGTCCCTCGATGAGTCGCGTGGTTACAAATTAGTAACAATTTGTTTAGGGTCCTAGTTCTGGGTAACGATCTTGAGTAACGGAGATATTGCTCCTCTGAAGACTCTGGGACAACAAGCGGTTAAATTATTTTTTTCCTAATATATTTGAAAATATGAATTTATTAAATGACAATAATTAATTATCCTCCAATATTTTTTGGGTTACAGTCATTTATACAGTAGTATTAAAAAGAGGGTAATCTATCTATTTCTGTCATTGAGAAACCCGTAGGAGACAATATTCAAAAAAATCAAGTATGCAGTGTATGATATATTAAAAATAATAATTTTTGTCTCAAAAACGACAAACTGTGTCACTCTGAATTTTTTATGTAGTTTTAAAAAGAGGGTAATCTATCTATTTCTGTCATCAGTTTATTACGGTCAGTTTGACAAAATTACGGTCTTTAGTTACGGCTTTCTCGTTAATAAAAATTTATAATTTATAATTAATGTTAATTTATCATATTAATGTTGTCATTTTGAAAGGTCAGAAAGATTTTCTAAATTAGTAGGGAGTTGTACATTTTGACATATGAGGGGTGCAACAAAAAGTTGATTGTATATGTTATAATGCGAACAATTAAATATTAGGTTGCTTAGATCAGCGATACCTATATTGTTACATTTACATGTATCATATCTAATAATTCCTATTTTCTTCAAATGCGAGTGACTAAATAAAAATGCTAATGTATTCCTATTTTTTGCAGCAAAACATTGAGAAAAAAGTCATTATTGTACAAGCTAGAGGTGGTAACATGCTATTAATACCCACTCAATACTTTCGTCACCATATTTTTATGTTTCCTCATGACGATAAATTGCTCTAAATCTCGCGTAATCGAATCTAAATAAGTAGATCGGGATAAATATTTATTATTTTAAAATTAAATGTTCGATTTGTACTTTATAATGACTTCAGAAGCTCAAGGTCTAAATACCTAAGTTTAGTATATCCAGAAGTGTTTTAGCAACCGTATTTACGTAAAATCAATCATTGCAACACTCCAAAGTAGAAGATATTTTTTCGAAGAGATAGCATCATATATCTTCAAATTGAAGTATGTAAGTTGAGAAATCCCGTGGTATCAATTAGTATTGCGTAATTTAACAAAATATACTCATCAAACATTATTTATTATAAAAAGCATTGAAGTAAAATTTTATTATAAAATGTTTAGTGATTTTAATCTAACTCGACAAAGAGTTAAGCGATGTCGCTACAGATGTTGGCTTAAATAAAAACAGAATTATATAAATAAATATATAAATTTAATTAAACCATGTTGTTTGAATTACCACCCCAGCAAAATATTACATTCTTTTGACATATTTTTTCTCAATTTTTATTTGGCGGAAATGGCAGTTAAGGGAATTAATTACTGGCATTTTTCACGAATTTAAAAAAAAATAACTACATTCAAATTAAAAAGTCAGGTTAAGGGTTATGTTATGGATATTATCGGCGGATTGTTTATATATGTATTTGTTTATTACTATTATCGATTACTATTATTGGTCAATGTTTATCGATTTTTTTATATTAATGATGGAACCTACTATGTACACTTTTGTAAAAGAATAATGGAAAAGAGGGCCCAAATGTGGTATTCTCCATATAAATAATAATCCGGTAAGGACCTACATAAAAGATACCGGATTATTATTTATATGGACATTTTTTCAACTAACTAAACAGATACCGCACATCAAACTTGATGATACTAATGGAAAAGGCTCGGAAAAACAATGGTATTGTGCATTACACCTTTCGATCTAACAGTTTTTTGCACTTGTTCCTTACATATGAATACTTTGTTCAGGTCGGGGCAACCAAGAACAAAATACATCAGTTGATCCTGATACTGAATAATGTGCTTTTAATGAATTTAAGTACTAATCAAACTGAATAGAATAAGTTTATTTAAAACCTTATAACACCTCTCAAGTTTAAATTTTTTTCTTCTTATTTTAATGATAGATAGTTCATTCTTATTCAAATATATTTTTATCTAAATTTTATAATCCTCTATAATAACTGTCACAATTTACCACCCGACAACATCGCAAAATTTAGGAACCATGTCAAACCCCTTCCATTCTGAACCATAGGATCAAGCAACAACATACGTTTTTTATACCAACATCGCCTTCAAAAATTCGTAATATTTTTATTTTAATAATGTTTAATTAATTTTTGAAAAGTCTCTCAGTCGACTAAAATATGAAGAAATTTATTTATACAACTTATTTCACTAACAGACACTCTATCACGCCTGCTGACGCTCTTAAACTTGAGTCCCCATAAGACAACAATACAATGATTTTTAAAATAGGAACCCCCGCCAATTTGTGATCCTAACCTACCTAATATGGTCAAATGTTATTGCTTTAGCCCGTGGTCCATACATTTTTTATTTGGCCCTCTACCGGAAAAGGTAAAAATTAAAAATATCGTAAATATATTTGCGTTATTTATAGGAACATTATGCACTTTATGTTGACAATAATAATTTAAAAACATTTCGGCAGATCAAAGATGTCATTTATATAAAAGATCCACAAGATAAACACCTATTGATGCGCCGCTCCATAAACTTTTATGTAACACTTAAAAAGTGAAGTGCCAAATTCTTTTAAAATACGAAGAAACACACATGCATATAGCTACAGGGTGCACACTGCAGTGCACATATTAGAACAACACGCCCTGTAAAATTTCCGCCGTCTGATCTTATTTTATTTATCGTGTATTACTCGAAATCGATATTACAAGTGTTTGTTAAAAATCTTTTAAGGTTTCGGCTGATTTAAAAGACTTATCGTGTACCTACATCGTAATTATGGTAGTGTAGATTGATGCGAAAGTGGTGTTTTTGATATCTTTCAAGTAATGTGATCGAGAGATATCTCAATGTTTGCGCAGTGCTGTCTGTACGTGCCTTTTTTATTGCATTCGTATTGTAGTGAATTATAGAACTTGCAAGGCAGTGCAGTTGTATATTTTTCCATTGAGTTATCGGAAAATTTGGAATCAAATAAAGGCTGTAAAACGTAGTATGGCCTGCCTATATCAGTTCTTCTTCATTCATTTCTTTTGCACTCGCTTCTGCCACAAGTTTTTATATCTTCCTCTCTTCCAGTGTCCCCATCCTACTTTCTTTCCAGGTACTTTCTCCTTTCTTTATTCATATTCTCTTTAGTATTGAAAATACTACTGGGCGCATTATATAAAAAATGTTTCTAAATTGATGCGAAAGATTTTTAGGGATGATTTTTCAGCAAAAATTAAGGTGTTAAGGTTATCTTTCATATAAATTATTTTCCAAAACCCCTTCCCGTACAAGAAAAATTGTCGATATATTAAATGTAAGCTATTCCACGGTGTTTAGAATTTCAAAAGAACAGCAGTTGTATCCGTACCACATCCAACGAGTACGAGCGCTCGTACCTCGAGACTTTCTACCTCGTCTAATTTTTTGTCAATGGCTAAATCAAATGATCACCCAAGTTCCACAGTTTTTATCTCGTATTTTGTTTACTAGTGAGGCTAACTTTTTAAGGGAATATATTAGAAATTTCTATAATAATCACATATGGACTGAAAAGAATTACATGAAATTGTTGAAACGTAGCTTCAAAAATTCATTAACAGTTTCCATTAAATGTGTGGCTTGGTGTCATTGATGATTATTTAATTGGCCAATATTTTCTTCTAATTAGATTAAATGGAGACGCATATTGCCATATCCTTGAAGAAGAGTTGCTCCTACTTCATGAAGATATCTCTGTTCAAATTAGGCAAGAACTGTGGTTCGTGCATGATGGCGCTCCATTTTAGTATTAACGCACGTGGCCACTTGACGCAGTTTATCCAAATCGTTGAATAGGCCGAGCAGGGCAGACCGCCCGATCTCCAGAATTAAATCTGTTGGATTTTTGCATTTGGGGTTTTCTTAAAAGGTTGGTTCGTTCAACTCCCTTTGAAAATATAGAGAATTTAATAGATCACATTGTAGCATCTTGCGATACTATTATAAATAATACACCCAGATTGTTTCAAGGAATACGTAATTCAATGAGACGAAGAGTAGAGTCATGCGTTTTTGCGGAGGGGGCGGGGCATTTGCAACATTTATGACGATTTTTGTGATTGATATTTTGTTACCATTGTTATTAGTTTGTTACTGTTGCAATAGTGATACAATAGATTTAAGAGATGAGATAAGACACATTCGCTTTTATTTACATTTATTTGTAAGTAAATAACTTGCACTTGCATCTGGCTGTAATTTCTAAAAAGTTTTAGTGTCATCCTTGGTACAACAACATTGTTTTCGATGTAGGAGCCAAAATATGTAGATTTTGAAACTTGAGGTTGAATTTTACTAGCGCTTTCAAAAAGTTTCTAGGTGTCATTCTGAATCGACTGAGCCCTAACTCAGAATTTTCGGTAGATGCTAAGAGAAATTCATCAAAATGGCACTTGTTGTCTAGACTATTCACTTTTTTGGCGTACTAACAGCCAGTTCCATAATCGACGTAAAGCTTCCTCTAATATTAAAAGTCTGCTTTAGGTTCTAAAGCGTGTTACGTAATCGAATTTTAAAGGCACTTTTACTAAAAAGTTTCCTTTTTGGTAAAGTCTCGATTTTGGCCGTTTTGAGGAGAGAAAAGCGACTTTATTTTAAACCTAACCTACAATTTATTTTTTTACTTTTAATCTATGCTGAGATTTTCAGTCTGCGTTCATTGTTATTTATAAAACTGTTTGTAGTCTGGGAAATACTGGTCGTTTGGGCTTAGTGTATTTGAAGTACAGTGCCGTTCAATTGAAAGTAAACGATTTTTTAACTAATGTGAAACAGGCTTTCAGGTAATCAAAACTTGATTGTCAATTTTATTTGTCAGTTTACTAATAATTATTCTATATTTCGAAGTTTTCCTTATAATAATAATAATTATTATTATGACACGCTTAACTGAACCGCAAAAAATGAGAGCTGTGATGTTATTGCAGAACGGATGGTCAATGCAAGCAGTTGCAGATACTTTGAATGTGAGTAAAGGTTGCATTTACATAATTAAGCAAAAATGGAATGCAGAAGGAACTGTTGAGTACGTCCATAGAGGGGGCCGTCAGAAATTCAGTACTATGGAGGAAGACGAACTCTTCCTTGACCACCTCCGACAGAATCCTTTTGATACAGATGATCTGCCTGTTTCTTAACAAATTTTCCTGCTTCGGTGGAAACCGCAAGACGACGATCAGAGCATCTGAGCTGAAGAATTTTTCGGCTGTAAATAAAGTTGCTCAGTTGCCACGGCATAAGGAGCAGAGGTTAAACTTTGCCAACCAATTTGTCGGTGTACCACAGGACTTTTGGGACAACACAATTTTTTCAGACGAAAAAGTTTTTCAATCCTGCTATGATGGCTCTGTGCGTGTATACCGCCCAAGAAATTGCCGATATGAAGAGCGCTATATAAATCCTACACCTCGTAGTGGTCGCTTCTCTATCAACGTGTGGGCATGGATATGTTGCCAAGGAGCAAGTGTTACTCGGAGAATCAGAGAGCGTCTTACTGGTCAAAGCTACGCTCGCATTTTGGAATATGTTATGTTACCTTCCGTTTCCATTTTATATCCCGAGAACTTCACTTTCCAGCAGGAAAATATTTTTATTTCCTCTTTCCTTTTTCCATATTTCAATTAAATTTATATTTCAGGATAATTCCTCTATTCACAAATCACGAGTTGTTACTGAATGGCTGAGTACAAACCATATTAACACTCTGCCTTGGCCCTCTAAGTCGCCGGATTTAAATCCGATAGAAAATGTATGGGCACAAATGGAAAAAGACATGTATAGCAGAAATTTCCGACCAGCGAACGTAGAAGAACTGTGGTTGGCGATTGAAAATGCCTGGGAAAATATTGGCGAGGATTACACCAGGACACTAATATTGTCTATGAGAAATAGGCTTCAAAAAGTTATAAACGCGAATGGTGCTTGGACCAAATATTAATTCATAGTAATTACCATATAGATTTTACCATATAGATTTTCCTTAATAAATACTGTATATAAAATGCTGTCACCCTATAACTGACAGATACTTCAACCTAAAATAATTTTAAATGTGATCTGTTTACAAAAGCCTGGTTCACAATGGGAAAATTTCCAAAATTTCTCATAAGAGTCGTTTACTTTCAATTGAACGGCACTGTACCATGTATCGCTTACTGGATTCTAGTGCAAGTTCATCCTCAGAAAGTGAGGAAGAAAACTAGAAACCATAATGGTGTTGAGAAGAGAAAAAATATATAGGCCACGACTGACGATTGATTGCAATTTTAATCATATTCACAAGAATGTTATCTACTCTCCATTTGTTACTTTATTGGTATCTTATTGGTATCTTTATTTTCGTTAATTTTCTCTGCAAATATATGGCATTCAGTAGTTTAATCTGATCCTCTTTCGAGAAAGTGGCTATTTATAAAACAGCAAAACTGTAGGTGGACAGGGCTCTTAATTGAAATATTAAAAAAACGTAGGTAGATTTAAATCAAATTTAACGCTAACACAAAATAAAACAAAAAAATGTATAGGTAAATAAAAACATACAAAATTAAAAATTGTAAAATAATAAAGACATAAATAAAACATAAACCTCAATAATCTTGGATAAGTGTCAATGGGACACTTACGAGAAAGTTACTAAGCCGGCAAATGCACCGGAAAAATTTTCTATTTCATAAGCGGTCACATGAACGGTGATCAGTTACGTATGTGGCAAATCAGCTCTGTATAAACATTGCATTTTGGATAAGTATCATGTCAGGATGAGTGGCAAACGTGGCATGTAGATCCAACATCCATCACAATTTAAGAGCACTGGCGTTTGAAGGGATCCGGGTATTAACAGGAACGATATTGACAAAACAAATGCATTATCAAAAGAAAATATTTGCCGTTGTAGGTACCTATGCGTAGTCGCCTCGAGTGTCGACAAGCTCATCGGCTAACCCAGTTTAGAGTGATAATTAGGTACTTAGGCATCTTGTCAAATCGATCACAGAACAATGCGCTACATACACTTCAGCGCGACCTTTATCTCCCATAAAAAGATTTACCACAATAACCGTCTCGGTGTTAGTAATTTTTAGACCGCTCGGCGGCTAGATCAAAGCGGCATCAAACGGGCCGCTATCTCGATACGACACAGTTTATATGGTAGCCCGGATAATATAGAACACACCTTTGCAAACTCGGTAAAGTCGCTTGTTTGCCCAAGAGCGCGTGTGCTCCATCAACCCTAAAATTATATAAAAATGGAAAAAATTACATTTGCAAAATTACAGTTTGCGCTATTTGCTTAAAACACTCAAAGGTGCCGATAATTGCATCGTGTTAAACGGTTATTATGATTCCCGGTAGATACACCTGATATCGAGTAGGCCGCGCGCCGGATAATGGGAAATGGGCAATGGCAATCTGCCTAGAAAAGCAAACAGCACCGTTTGTTTTCGCCTATTTGTTCGCCGTAAGCGCTGATAACACCGCTAGAGGGTTGGATAGCTTCGAGTCATTGACCTGTTCTCTGAGCATTTATCTAAGTTTCAGACATGTCTCAAAACACTATAGAAATAAACTGACCCCAAACTGACTTGAGACTGGATGAAACATTACGATAATAAGAAGAAATTCATAAATCGGGCACTGTCTCAATCCGCATTTGCATTTAAACAAGTGACCAGAACTGATGAAACCATAGGTAAGCTCCTCGGATGAAGAAATCCATTTACCATTGTCATATTTTGTTTAAAAAAATGGTTTTAGTTGTTCCGTTTAGTTGTTATTGTATATACAATAATCCCAAATAACGTTAAAGAAATATTAAGTTTAGGTCCAAATATTAAGTTTAGGTTTTTTGTAATTTGTTCAATCGATAAAAAATAATGTACCTTTTTTATCGCTGCCAAAGTGACAAAACTGTGATTCTCAAATAGATTTTTTTATATTGGAGTTTATGATATAAATATAATGTTTAGTGCTCGAATCTGCTGTTGCGTGAATTTTCTCTATGCATCGACATCGAACTGTCCAAATCAAGCATATGCTCCTACCGACCCAGGCCATAAATAAAGGTCATAAACGGAAACAGTAAACATCGACAATATTGAAAGACGCCGGCTCTATTGAGCCTTATTGGCCCCATTAGGAGCACTGTAAACAGAACTGGGTGAAAGTGATTCGAAAAGTACCTACACAACGTGCCCCTGCTCCGAGTTGGGTCAAAGTCTTGCCGATTGATCCGTAGCTACCCCCCGCGGCCCAAGGGCATTGTGGCCCGCTCAGAGCACACTTAATCTTGTTAAAATATGGATAAACAAAATTTGCCACCCTGGAGGTGAAAGGGTTGGGTATAACGGGTAGGTTTACTGCCCTCATTTTGTGTAACCGTGAAATATGCGATCCAAGTTATTGCTTCTTAGGAAGTTTTATAATTATTTTATTGAGAAAGGGTTTGCTGAATGCAAAATTGGTGCAAATTTCAGCTTCCGAGAAGTATGAAAAATTTACTTTCGGGGGAGATAGGGTATAGGGTATCCACATAGACAGATGGGTAGCACTCACAAAAAGCCTGATCTTACCAACTTATTCTAATATTTCTTCTAGGTAGATACCTACTCGCTGTCATGATCCATTTCCATTATTAATGATATCTTTAATTTTTACTGTTTGTCGCCACTAACTAATACTACTAAGTGCGAAAAGTTTTGTCAAAACGTATTCTTCAATTAAGTAAAAAAATAACATTAATTTATATACTTTGCTTATAAATATGTGGGTTGAAAGGATCCACGGGATTATAAAAATATAAAAATTAATAAGTAACAAATAATAAATAACATAAAAATAACAGATACATAAAATTATTTATAATAAATTCGAATAAGTAACAACTCAAAGAAAATTATATTTTAAAGTAAAAATAAAACAAGACAGGTGTACACTGTACAATGTAGGTATGAAAATATAATTAAATATAAACACTAATAGGTTGGAAAATAAATAATTTATTCACTGTCACTATCATCACTGACACCATCACTCTTTTCATCTTCATCTTCAATTTTTTACGTATACGCAGTTATTCCATTTATCCATTTATCCGATTTTATAACCTCAATCAATTTTGCATCAAATTTGGGAAAGTTATTGTTTCGTCGGATTCCTTGTTTTAGTTGACTCCATACTAATTCAATACAGAGGTAGTCTTAAAACAGTGTGTCCATGATAGCCATTTCATTTACATCAACATATTTTTTCTAAAAAATATTTTTCTTGACGATATCTAAAAGTTGAGCCTTCGTAAACTTTTGTTAAATTCTTAATTGTGTGACATTAAAAATTCTTGAAAATATTTTTTCTCCTCGTGCTTGTATTCGGAATCTTCTCTAAAAGTTTTGAATGGTACGGGGTGTTATCCATGACTATAACGCTATTCTTTTCAACATTCGGTAGTAAAATATCTTTAAACTTAAACCACTCAAAAATGCCAGAATTCATATTTTTCTGATAGTCAATGCTTGAATCCTCCCATTTTATTCCACTGAGATCTAGGCAATTAGGAACCCATCCATTATTAGTACCACAATGTAGAATTAATAATCGTTTTCCTCTATTTGGAGGCATATCGTTGTCGTTGTTCTTTTCTAAATTTGGTTATGCTTTCCAAATATTCCAAGCACCACAAAACAATTCTACGACTTTCCATTATCGTCGCCCTTTTATTGATGTAAATCCTATTTTTCTAAGCCATCGAGCATTACGTGATTTTGCAATTATGCTTGGCCTCTATTTCTTTCTGAAATACTTTTGCCGTTTTATATATGTTTTCAGTTCTGCGGTGTTCAAGACTGTCCGGCTATGTGTCTTTTCTCCCTCGACCTTGGGCGGGGGAATGGGGATGGGATATTTTGCGGTAGTTAGTATCTAATTTTAGTTAGTTTGGTTAATAATTACATAAGCGGGCTGTTGAAAGCGTTGGTTTACAAAAATACTTATTATCCTATGTTAATGTATTGTGGGTCTTTTTATGTTAGATTATTTTATTATTGCTACTATTACATGCCTCTTTTAGTTGTTAATTTTTTAATCTGTTTCATGCTTTTTTCTGGTTTTGTTTGGTTTTGTTTTTTATATTATTCTGTTTTTTGTTGTTATGTTTTATATTTTTTTCATTCATTTGTTTGTTAGTTGGGGGTTGTGATGCGGGGATCATGGGGCATAGATATAATTCAGGGATGGGTGTTTTGGGGGTTCGGCAAATTTGGGTGTTATGGCTTGTTGAATTGTTTGATTTGGGTGTTGTGTTAAGCGTTTGATGAATGCAGGTATTATTGTTTTCTCTATATGCTGGTCTATTGTGTGCATGCCCGTTTGCTGGTGCAGTGTGGTGTTCCTTGTTCCTGTGGTTAATCTTGTATTTGTGGCCGCTCTAAGGGCTTTGTTCTGACATGTTTGCAGTTTATTTTTATGGTTTTGTGATGTTATTATGGGTCTAATGTAAGCTTTACATATTAGTAGCGCTATTTGTGTGTTTGACTTTACCATAATTGTGCTTAATTGAGCCAGTCTAAATTTAACTTTTTTAATGGTTTCTTCGATTTGTTTTTCAAACCCGAACCTGCGTTCTATATTTACCCCTAGATACTTCAAATGCGTGATATTTTGAATGTTTATTTTGTTTATGCATATTTTTAAAGTTATTGGTTCCCGTTTCCTGGTGAGGACGACCACTTGCGTTTTTGCCTCGTTGATGTTTAACCCATCTAAGCCATCGCCATAACGTTTGTTTGCTAATTTGCCACCGACCGACCGCTCGAAGTCAATTCCAATAGTTGAAACGACAGTTGGAATTTCATTTTTCCGATATCTATCATAAATTGTGTCTCGTAGTAACTTCACATATGATGTGTCAATTTCCTTTGGTTTTCCTGCGTCAAATCGTAATTTTCGTTCAGTAACTCATTTTTTAAGTATTCTGTAGATAGTCGATTTCGGTACTTCTGTCAAATATGACGTATTTTCTACAGCCACAGTCTCTCCTTCACTGGCTTCTATACATGTTGGTATACGTTTAATACAATTTGCTTTGCCTGTATGCCTAATTGATTCCTACTTTTTTAACTGGCGTTGCATTTAAATCGTCCTGATTTTGACTGGTGCTAGGCTGAGGATCTTCCCACGGTCTAAACATTTTACTATATTTAAAGAACACTAATGAAACACAATTTAATTAAATGCACTTTAACACACCAATCTCAAAACAGGAAATACCAAATTTATGCGCAATAATATGCACTATAATTAATCACAATATGGTTTTCTAATGGAACGTACCTCGATACTGGATGTTTGACAAGTCTCTCTTCACACGTGCTACCGCATTTTTAACAGCATTGACAAGTATAACCGATTTCCAGGAATTTAAGGAAAAACAAATGATTTTATATCCATCGCTCATCACATTATGATATTATCATGTATAACAAAATATTGATCACAATACCTTTCGTCATATCATAAAGCAATTGGATGGTGAATGTGATGCAGAATAAGAATGTTTCCGATTCAAATAGGTATTACGGATCCATGTTACACGTTCCTCAGCCGTGTCACATCGGCATCATTGGCATTCATTTGGATGTCTAAATTGCCTAATACCATGGATCGGTTTGTGGTAAAGTGGGGTCAACAATAGTTCGTGGAATAGAAGTAATAGTTATTCTTTAATTTAGTGTATTATTTTGATGGGTTTTGTGTTAAAATTGATTAGTTATTAGTATTCTATGAAAACATAACAACTTGTTGAGTGAAAGCGCCTTTATAGTGACGATTTTAGCTTGGTGTAAGAAAAGTTATACTGCCCCGATCTCCCGTTGCGGCACTTGTGGGTATCCATTGAAAAATGTATGTCTCATATTTCGATGTTACAAACAGTGATTAACACCAGTGATTAAGCCATGTGTTATCCATGTTATTGCTACTACTAAAGTATTTCATATTTCACAGCAAAATATTACCCTCTAGACTATGCCTACAATGTAAACTGTACATATATTTTCTTTCGCTTTAAGGTATACCAGGAATTCGAGGAGTTCAAAGCCCTTCTTTTAACGCCTTTTTAAAAGGGGTTCGTAAAAATTCAGAAATAACGTTTCGTTGAAGCCGTAACGGCACTTAAACTCTTTTAGGGCTGTATTTAACCCGCTTTTTGCATTTTTATAATCCCTCGTATTTTTTTGTCCTAACGCACTTTATTACGATGGGGATCAGATGCCATCAAAGGGTCGGAGAGTTCCGTACAGAATTCTTTTCAATATTTCTTCTGGAGCAGCTAAACATATTTCTCTAGCTAGACATATTTTTCTGGGGCAGCTAACTGCTGCAAATTTATTAATGTTTCCAATGAATATTCTAGGGGGGTTTTGCAAATATATACTTGGGCTAATGAGCCGTTATGGTAAAAATAATTAAATAAAACACTAAAGGTTTGGATGTAAATTTTATTATGGTCTTAATATGTCTGATATTTGCTTTATTTATAGAAAAAAATTATATAAATTTATAGAAAAATAGGAAGGAGACCGTAAACAAAAGAGAGTTCTTTTGGATACTATTTCCACAAATCTTTCATGAAGACGTACAGTATCACGATCTCATATTCTTACTTCTGTCACCTAAAGTCATTTTGGGTAGTACAACCGCATTGCGCTAAACGTGACAGTTGCCTGTGCGTTACTCACGCTAATATGGATCTGATTCTTGCGGCTATATTCCAAGTCAAAGTTATATCTATATCAAACTATCAAAGCACAGTCCCTTTTACGAAAATGCGCAACTTGCAAAAATAAAGGACTTGTATGCAAAGAATTTGATAATACTTTTCGAATTGTCTACAAAAAGTGAGAATGACTGATAACATAACTGATCCGAAAACGCAAAAGGCAATGAAGGTCACAAAATATTTTAAAAAGTCAATTCAGATTAATCCTCGCGATTTGATCATGCAGTTAGAATATAATTTGGAGTATTTTCTTCACCATGAACTTACACAAAAGAAAAGGCATCAAGTGAAGTAAAGACTACATGCTATTGCTCCATGTGACAAAATTTGTTACATTCACCTCCAGCTATATGGGCTCACTTAAAACCAATTTTGAACAGCTTGCCACTCGAAGTGGAGATCTTCCATTTTTAAAGCGATGGATCGTAACACAATACGACAACAAATATATGTTTTACTTTCTAGCTACTCTAACAGAATTTTATCCAAATCTAATACACCTTACCTGGACGTACCATGAAGCCGGATACGGATCTAGCCGGATCTAGCCGGATACGGATATAGCATCTGAGCGAATTGTCAGATGCTATTCAGAAAAACTGTCCTAGCATTATGTTCTCATTGTTGACGAGAAAAATATCCGAGAGAAAGACGCCTTACTTGTTAGTGCCAAAGAACGCATAAAGACTTTCTCTGGTCCTTTGCGTGTCCATCAGGTCATGGTGTCAAAAAAAGTTGAAAATGAAGTCTTAAAGCTGCTTTTGCAATGAAAATATAAATTGTGATCACTTCAAACTTGGTATCATGATATACTCATACCTCATGACGCTTCACGTCTCCGAGTTGAGGATGTTTACGAACCGGATTCAGAGTCTGAGGGATTCAGTTCAGTGAACAAATCATTACACCATAAGGTGGCATGCATCAGACAAAAGATGAACAGCAGCCGAAGAAATATTGAAGATCGGCGACGTCATTCTGGTCAAACTGTCATTAAATAACACAGAATCCAGGTAGTTTTCTGTAAAATAGGGGACAACTGTAAAATTATTTAAAGTTCATGAAGAAGATATTTCATTTATCTCAAAGGACCAGATTATCGAGACACTCCCTACACCAAATCGTATTTTGAAAGGGCAGAGAATGTTCTACTCCTTCAAAAAGTCGGTGGATGTGTTTGGGAAAGCTTAAGCATATTTTTTTAAAGGCAAGAAAATACAATTTAATTTGTTACGTTATTTTTAAATTTTATATCATGAGTAAAACTTGTTAATTTAATGAAATATATAGTACAAATATAAGTAACAAGAAAATTTTTCTGATTAGCACTTAAACGGCGCTAGTCTAATTAATTAGTATTGATAAAAGAATATTTAATAATTTGTTAATGATACGATGTAATGTTAATTTACTGATATTTTTGTCGCAGACACTAAAGAAGCTCTAGTTTTAGATTTAAAGAAAGGTTGTAATACAAAAATGATACTCTGATGATAAGTTAAGTACAATGTTTAATGAAAGTTGATTTTATTCATGGTTTTATTATGTCAAAGTCTCTCCCCTGATCAAAAAAGTATTTACCCTGCTGGATGTATTTACCCTGGCCTTCAAAAAAGTAACTAAATATGTACAAAGTGACTTGCCCTTACATAAACATAAAAGGAACTAAAATCGTAATATATGTGTTTAAGAAAAAAACTTTAACTTTTTCTCTTGGGCGCTTGAGTAAATAAGTAAAAATTATAAATCCAGACCAATTTCAAATCAGTAACAAGTAGTTTTACTGTGGAAAAATCCCTCTCTTGAACGCCATTAGTGACCGTGCTAAAAGACCGGCTTATATCTTAATCTTGTTAAAATTAGATAAATACTCGACCAGTTCAAAGGACTTCAATCGGATTACAATTGCTCCAAATTCCATACTACAAAGGCCTAATTGCGATTGTTTCTCGGTATTATTGCTACCAGTTTGCTAAATCCTTAACAGGTACCGACATGGGTCAATAATGTTTTATTTCTGGGAAATCATAGCCCTCACGATACCGACAATAAATATTTTACAAGTACAATGAAACTTATACAAGAACAATTGACACCAGCATATTGCAATTGACACTTTGCATATTTTTTAAATCATAAACACCATCCATATTATATATTATGCGTTATGTTAACCGGTGCTGCCCTTATCGATGACAATCTCGAGCCCTCTAAGAGTCCTTTTTTATTCACACTCCATATTTTCCCCGAATTACCAAGTTTCTTTCACTCACAGATAAGTGATATTTATCTATACTGAAACGGCCATTTTATCAGCGTTTCTTTTTTCTCTTTAAATTATTACCCAGTTGACACACATGGGGTCCAACTGAAGTGGCAGGCATTATCTCGAATCATGTTAAAAGCGCCCTGAGAAATTTTAACGCATAAAAAGTGGTTTTTTAAGTACCTAAAATGTGTTTAGTGTGGCCCTTATTGGGCCAAGTGGCTGGAATTCACTTGATGAGACTGCAGTAGAATTAGTTGCTTCCGCAGCGAGGGATTTCTAATATGCCAAATTGGCCGCTGATATTCGATTCAATTTGTGAATCGATACGTCAGAAATTCGACACCTCCTTCCGAACAGCTAACAGGCAGGAAGTACTTAATTATTATTTCCAGAGCTCACAGGTTTAGACACAAAACAAGGCATATTTTATATGAGCCACGAGTTGATTTAAATGTGTACTATAAGTATTGATATACCTACCCATTTTCCATTTTCAGTTATCTTGATATATTAATATATTTTATTTTGAACCACGTAAGTAATAATGACATTTCTGTCTTTTTAAAATTTTAGAAGTGTCACATTACTGTCTTCTATTTCCCGTCCCGACTTGACCCCTGCTCGATTTCTCTGCCGCATACAAGGATTAATCGGTGAATTTAATTTATGTAATGTAAAACTAATGGGTATTATTATAAAAGTGAAACAAAAATCTAGGTAGGTATGTATTTATTGAAAACTGATCCTTATTTATTTAAAACAAACAAAATCAAACCTTATTATTTGTAATAATGTTTACTACTGACAATTATTTGTTAAAATTAACAAAAAATGGTATTATAAGCATTGATACAAATTTTAGGCCCTTCTTGATGCTGCTAGGACATTTTTATATCATGCGAAGGTACTGGATGTGACCTCAATACGACATTGGATGTGACCTCAATAGTCGTACGTATATTAGCAGAGTTAGACAACGATAACAAATTGTCTGTCTTGATTTGACTGACTAGTGATGACTCGACATACCCCTCTGCTACAACACTGGATTTCCATCCGCCTAACTGATTCAGTTGCAAAACATTTGCGCCATTGTCAGCCAGTAATGTAGCGGCAGTAAGTCTAAAGGCATGCCCAGTAAAGGTCTATATTTTCGGGAGCTTCAGAAAGGAAGCTTTTTCGGAACTTTTTTCGGAAAAGCTGCTATTGAATGGTACCCTAAAACTTGATTGCATAGCTTGCCATGTCTCCACGGCACAAAAAATCTTTGGTTTTTAACAGATTTACGCAAATCAATATATTTGTTAACCAGCTTGACCCAATGCGGCTCAGTAATCATAAAAGATCTACTTCTATAAGTTTTCGTATCCGGAATTTCTATTATAATTTTTTCTTCCAGAATATTAATGTCAGTGACCTTTATTTTCAGGAGTTCGTCACTTCTACATACACCAGAAACTTCAATAATAAGTGCAACCTAAAAAAATCATTAACCTCTGATATTTTCGCCAATCAAAAACATGTTAGGTACATATATTATTTTGCACGTAAAACAAGTACTTTGATAGGGAAACATTCCTCAGGCGCTTTAGTCAAAAAATCATCGATATAAAGCCTACCTATCTTCGATTTAAAGCCTACATTTTGTAGCTTCAAAAACATCGTCAGCTTTCCATATTTCGAAATGTCCTTTTTGTCTTTAAGTTCTATCATGGTCCTTATATAGCATGCTGTAGGTAGCCCAGAGGATGGATGTTTTTTTTTCTTTGGAAATCTCGCCAAAGTACGCCAACAAAGTAGTTTCTGATCCAAAATGTGTGGTATTTTTACGATGGCACCAGGAGCGATAAACTTGGAATGCTTTTTCGTACCGCGCCTTGCTTTTTATCGGCAGCAAACTTTCTTCTGTCCCTGCAATTCCGGTGGTGTACCACATTCTTCAATGTCGGAAAATTCCGCACTCATTTTAATACACTTTCGTGTCCGAAACTCGAAACCGTGCCGAAAGTTCAGAAAATTATAAAATGAAACAAAATCAACAAACAATATTTTGTTTTATGCCATAGCAACCATCAAAATGCTACCTACTAAGTAAAAATTTAAGCCAGAGCGAAATGCATTCCTGTTGTTCATAATAATAATTTTATTATATTGAAGCACAATTTAAGTGCTATTCAGAAATTCGTGGTTGAAACTAAAATAGTATACAATATACAATACTCGATAGGAATCTTCATTAATGTCTCGAGATTTTATTTATCTCGACGCTACGCGTCTTGATAAATAATATATTCTCTCGACAGTAATGAAAATCTTCCCATGTCGTATTATAATATACTATTTATACAATTCACAATAAACCTTCTAGAAGACTTCAAAAGCGAAAAAGAAAATCGTGCTACAATTATCCTCCGTCCATCAGAGAGTTGCTGTTGCTGATGCCTTAAAAATAAGTTTAAGAAGCATAACCTATATAAAGGAAGAGTCTACATCTGGTAAACCTCTTAGTACTCTAGGCAAAACACGCATCAGACGTAAGTTGAAAACGAATGATGTTCATGATGGAGTTAAATTAGAAGTTCGTAATACTATGTATACTATGAAAGAAGAGAAAAAATATAGTATAATTTAAATAGTTAATGAAATAGTGAAGCAAAAGACTGAAGCGACATCGCAAGTAAGAAAATAGCTTTTTTACGAGAGTATAAGAGGAATTTCATCGGATATCCTCTTATATTCCCGTAAAAAAAGCTATTCTCTTACTTGCGATGTCGCTTCAGTCTTTTGCTTCACTATTTCATTAACTGTTATAAGGGGATATTCGACGTAATTTGTGTACCTTGAGGAAACATGGATTTTTGCGAAAGGAGGATTTTAAAAAAACGTGGCAAGATACTAAGCCCTGGATAGTAGTGATGGATAATGGGTCCTACTATAGTTTTTTGGAAGAGCCAATTCCTACTGCTTCCTGGAATAAAACAAGACTAAAAGAATGGCTTTCTTTTAAAGGCATAATATTTTCGGAGGATGATCTGAAAATTAAACTTTTAAATTTATGCAACCTGCAAAAACAGGTCCCGAGATATGCCATAGATGAACTTCTGAAAAAATATGGTCATCAAGTATTGAGATTACCACATTGTAAAGATTATTATGATCGACATATTGCTGAAATTGGTTAGGGAGACAAACAAGTTTTAGAAATGTGGCAACTGGCTTTGGATCAAATTAAGTACTCCAGATATTTGGGAAATTGTGTTAGACATGTATAAGACATTATAAACAAAGATTGGGAACGTGGAATACGTTACGATGAGGAAACTTATTGTCATTGTCAGCGATGACTTGATGTAAAGCAGTGTAAAATCACCAGACCGGTCTTGTGTCGTCATATTGTTTATTTTCCCGGCCTCTACCTTACGCGGTTTCGCTATAGTTTATATACTATACTATAGTTTTATTGGAAATAGAAAAAAATAAGTTTTTGAAATTCTGTTTGTCAAAACCTATGGTTCATACAAAACCCTTAGTTTCTAAATGAAGGAAATTTTATCGGATTGAAAAAAGCTAAGATTATTTTTTACGTAGGATCCATTATTTACGAGTTATAACCCAAAAACTAAAAACTCTAAAAATATAGTGGTTTTTCCCCCACAACGCAGAGCCCTACTGTTTCAAAGCTGCAAACTTGGTTTTGGTTTTATGCATATGAATCCTAACAACATACCAAAAAATCTGAATTATCGGATTTTTTGCAAATTAGTGTATTAATAAATGACTGGCCTGATTTGACGATGTATTTTTAAAAAAAAGGAACATCCTCTGAAAACCTTATCCAAGTAATTACTTATAACGATGACAGTAACCCTATTAAGAGAAAAATAAAGGAACTTGAGAAAGCAATGAAACTTTTTAAATAGAACAATCTGAAATTATTTGAATACAGATTTTCTTGTTCGAAGCTATGTAGTAAGTCGCAAGTCTATACGATTATTTTTTTTATACCTTTCTGAAATTCTCACCTTAACAATGTTCAAAGTTCTTAGATTATTATCAGTTCTTCATCACAATTAATAATAATAATAATAATAATAAATTAGTTTGATTTAGAGGTATGAAATATTAATTTTTAATATATTTTTTATTTATTTTTCTTTTTTGTTTTATTTTTCATATTTTGTTGTATCCCTCGTATCTTACTGTATACTTGTATCACAATCGTCACTTTGCTGTACCCGTTGGACCTTTTGGATATGAAATTAAATAAATAAATATAATATTACTGGGCACAACTACTACCTACCTATACAATTGAAGGAAATAAGCAGAAATGTGCAGCATCCTCTCTGGCCCACGTGAAAAACACGCAAACGCACTTTAAATTCCATCGTATGAGTTTTTTGACACATGTGCTGTAAAGTAGCAGAACGAAATCGGTAGCCCTAAAACATGCACCTAACTTGACGGATTCCCGGTAATAAAGTGGGCCAACTTCTTAAGACTCCAAGCCCGTTCATATTTTACTGTCATTAGGGCGTTTCTCGGATCCATTTATTCATTTACAACCGGCCAAAAGACCCTGTCTTTTTGCTACCTACCGATACGGCGGCAAATTTTTTGATGTTCGCTCGTCGTGTGCCCGTTCGTATTTTTATAATGCAGTCTATTGGGCCCCATAACTACCTGATTTTATTTTCGAATTGCTGAGTTGCTTGTCAGGGACGTTTTTATTATTATTGCCCAGAGAATACGGTAATTATATCGCAGAAGGTCGTTCATGTTCTCAAATAAGTACCTAACTCCGAGATGAATTTCCGTCTTCACTTGTTAACAATCGTATTGACAAAAATATGTACTAAATAACTAAATAAAGATCAGTCTGGTTTTAGATCTGTCTCTGCGCTTTGTCAAGTTACATATGATATTATCAGGGCTAGGGATAGATCAGTCAAGATTAGGTCAGTCAAGTTAACCCCGTACTTTTGTTTTTCTTTAATGTTTTTTATTAAATGTGCACGTTTTAAAAATATTTTGGCTTGTTCGATTGTGCTCAATTGTGCCGATATTTTTTTCAGTTGTGCACATTTTTAAATAATAAAAAACTAAGTAGGTACTAAATTATTCAAAGTTTTGAAAAATATTTTTGGCTTGTTCGGATTAGACGAACTTGTTATTGTTAATGTTGACAGACTTGGAAGTAACTGACGAATCCGTAACCAAATAGCGGGTAATTCGCACGTTGTACCTTTCTTGTTATAAAACCAAATAATTTATAATGATCGATGAAAACTGTAAATAGCTAGTTTATTCTTAACATAAAATAAGAAAATAATCATAGAAAAATATTGTTATTAAAGAAACAAAAACGACGTCAAAAAATCTATTCTAAAAAAATACACTAAAAAGTAAAAAATTATACCCTAGGATTACGATTTTCTTTCGTAATCCTTTAAGGGTATCATTTTTTATGGCGTACCATTCATTGTGTAATATTAATGATATAAACTTGCCTGTGAACACACCTGCTAAAAACATACACCAAAAAATATAATAAGTTTATTATTCAGCATAACATTGCTGAATGTTTTTTAATCAGGAACTGAAGATACTATTCGATCAAGAAGTTTACAAAATATAATAGTTTAGTCAATCAAGGGTTTCACCTTCGACCTTCTAGGTGCATTATCATCAACCGAAACAAATACAGGAAGCAAATAATGGCGTTCCACCCCTTAGACGAATCCTAAAAGCATTGAAGTTTTGAATATATTTCGAAAAATCCCTCTCGATTCAGCGCGATAGGACGCGCCAAAACCTGATTTATAATCGCCCCCATGTCCACGAAAAAATATAATATCGTGTTAGGTGACGGCAGGATGTGGATGGATTATTTGGGGGTGGTTTAGGGGAATCAATGTACCGACAGCACTCAGGTAAATTTTCCAATATCCCGCTGACTGCTGAATGTTCCCCGAACCCCTTTCGTCATAAGAAAAATTGCCATGAATTATCTTCATTGAGTTACTGAATCTCTAATAATAGTTTATTCTCAGCTGTTGGTTAATAACTTAATCTTGTTAAAATTCGATAAATACCTTTCATAAGACTTCAAATATTGAATCCGTATTAAAATGATCGTAAAACTTAGCTACTGCGAAAGGATAATTATTATGAGTATTTCTTGGTATTTCCGCTACCAGTTAATTGTTTATAAATTATTCAGTATATCAAGTGGAATAGTATATTGAGTATATCAAGTGGTGATACGGGATCTTTTTTAAGACAGTTCAGTATTAGGTATATCAAAGTATGCTATTCATATTTTTCTTCAATTAAAGTACGTATCAGAAGCTACAATTGTCATTTCTTTACAGAGTGCCTGGGAAAACATTTAATAAGCATATTTAAATAAGGTGTGTGCAAAACCTAGAGCTAAGTTTTGTCAGTGGCGGTTCGTGACTAGAACATCAGGTAGGACAGACAAATTTAATCTTGATATTAAGTTTGGTCCGGGAAGCTTTAATTTGAATTTTTTTAATTTTCAAGGTCACGCGTTTTCCTGGCACTTCAGAATTTCAATGAAAAATCCATTTGCACAAAATTACAGGGTTTCACAAGAATGACTTTGATAATTTGATACCTTTTTGAAATAATAATAATATTTATTCACGAATTACTGATGGTACAAATAAATTGGAATAAACAAAATATATTTTATTAGATTGTTAAATATTTTTTATAAACCAATATTTCGTTTGTCAAATTTACGATCAATGATTCTACGAATTTTAATTTTCCTTGCCGTATTTTGATTTTCTTATTTAACTCTAGTTTTTCAATTTACTTTTGGAATTTTAAAACAATAAACTTTATATATCACATCAGAATCAGAAGGTATATCAGAACGTGCCACCACTCGCACAGTTTCACACTCACCCGATGATAGCTACCTAATCACGTCAATCACGACCGACAAGACGAAAAGCCGAAAACTCGAGCGAAAAACTAAATCCACATACTCTACCGGGTATTGTATCTAGTATCTGCATAATACCACTGTGATCTAAACTGAAAACAGTGATATCTGAATCATTAATCATGTGACTTTGGAACACCAATCATTAATTAGGGGCTGAAGGGCGCGAATCGTGGACGTTACATCACTCAAACCGTACCGGACACTTCTGAGCAATACGAAAGGGTTACCGATAGGCATGCCCGTAAGCATAATATACAAAATAATGTATGAAACAGGCGCGCCTGCAGCGCTTGATGGGTTATCGTTACTTATTAGTTTTATCACTTGTTACTTGTTAGACTAGATATTACTATTACTAGATATAATATAATAATTATATAAAAATCATACCTAAAAAGCTAAAGAATAAAGCGCGATATTATTTTCGTATTATAGGAGAAGTTTTAATATTTATTAAAAACCAATTAATCGAAGTATTTATTATAATCTACCTGTAGGTTAGGTGTATAGGAAAATAACTATTTTGCCTATAGTTATTTTCCTACACACCTAACCTACAGGTAGATTATAATAAATACTTCGATTAATTGGTTTTTAATAAATATTAAATACCGTGGTTCTAATACTAGATAAAATTTTAAATCCCGTACAATTTAGTGGTAATTATAATAATAAAGTTTTTATTATTATAATTACGCCATCACTTCAATTGTACGGGATTTAAAATTTCATCTAGTATTTCATATAGAACCAAGGTATTTAATATTTATTATTAAGTTTTAAGACAAAAATTATTAGTTCAGCAAATAGTTACTTTGCGCATCAGAAAAGTGACGATCGACCGGCGCGGCTACAGGTCACGGGCTAGCCCATCTCAGACTGCCTCAGGGTGGATAGATAGACATACGTTTACCGTTTCGATCGTCGCCGCGTATATAGATTTCGATAACATCGAAATATGAGACATAAAAACCCGAGCAAAAACCCTCATTATATCGATCTCTTCACACGTGCTACCGCAATTTTAACAGCGTTGTCAAGTATAACCGATTTCCAGGAATTTAAGGAAAAACAAATGATTTTATATACATCGCCCATCACATTATGACATTATCATGTGGTATAACAAAATATTGATCACACTATATACCTTTCGTCATATCATAGAACAATTGGACGATGAATGTGATGCAAAATAAGAATGTTTCCCATTCAAATATTACGGGTCCATATTAGACGTTCCTCGGCCGCGTCACATCGGCATCATTGGCATTCATTTGGATGCCTAAATTGCCTAATACCATCGAACGTTTTGTGGTAAAGTGGGGTCAACAATAATTCTTGAAATAGAAGTAATACAGTTATTCTTTTATTTAGTGTGTTATTTTGATTGGGTTTGTGTTAAAATTGATTAATTATTAGTATTCTATCAAAACATAAGAACTTGTTGAATGAAAGCGCCTTTGAAAATTGTCTCACATTTCGATGTTACAAACATCGAACGTATATCGCGAATTAATACAGGCCTTGTTGTCATCTACGGGCTTGCCTATAGCAAAGTTTGTAAACTTTGCCTATAGCCACGGTTAGCAGGTCGCGTTATGGGCAAACAGATCGTATTACTAATTACGCGCAAAATTTAAATCGGATTGTTAATTAATAATATACTTTCTATTTTTAGTCTTACTTAAGACTTTTAAAATCTGTTATGCTATTGTGTTAAAACATATTGAACATGACAGTTGAAAAATTTATTTGAATATGTTTCTTCTTTTATTCCTTATTTATACCTTACTATTTTTATACCTTAAATTCTAGGGTAGGCACTGCCTCAATGAATGTCCGAAAACGTCCTGAAACCGTATTTTGATATTCCGTATTATTCAGAAGATATATGCATCCAAAATTGCATTAAAATTTTGAATTATTCCAACTTATTGGCCAGCAATGTAGTATTTTGTTTGATAACATTATTAGTGACTTAAATGCAAAAATCTGAGAAATTTAACTTTGCAACTAAAGTTTATCCACTGTAACTTTTTACTATTTACGCTATCGTAAGAAATAAAAAAGTAAAAGTAAAAGTAAAACATGTGTTTTTTAATTCTCTACAAAAAAGTATAATACATATTTCTCAAAAAAAATGCACCGCTTACGAGTTATTTACAAAAAAAACAAAAATTCCAAGATGACGGCTAATATTTTTCAGGTTTCCCGGAGTGGAGACTTTGGGATTTTTTATCTGTTATAATAAGGTGATGTGTAGCATTTTGTTAAGATTATTAGAATTATCCTATATTTGAATTGGGTTTTCTTTAATATGTAATATGTTGCCACAAAGGAGTCACAATTTACCGATTTCTCGAGGCCACGACAGCGGCCTGGACGCAGCACGAAGCTTGTCGTTGTTTGGGTTATACGGAATCCGCTGACTCGGTCATCCAGTGGTGGTGGAGCTACAATTTCCACTGAACATTCATTATTCATAATTAGTTGCCAGATATTAGATATACTCACATGTATTGTGTTAGCTTCTTTAACGAATAAATTTTGTTTTCTATTTGTTTTAAATTAAGTTTTGCAACATCAGAAAGCGGGATTATATACTTTGTGATTTTGTGTAACTGATTCAACATGCCCAGAAGTAGCATACATCGCCACAAGCGACGTCGCGACCAGTCACCCCGGTATTGGCAACGAGATCGACGACGAGATCAGCAACGAGTCAGGACAGGAGCTAGGTCTGTTGACGCCGCCGCCGTTACTTCCCGGTCACACGAGCCGCCACAATCTCCCCAGGAAACTGCGCAAGCTATCTATTGGCGCTCTTCAACACCCCTAGTACTCCAACCGACCCTGGGATCTGATGGAACACGTTTGGGTAGAAACAAAAAACCTGGATATCTACATCCTATACCAAAGGTACCTACGCCCTTCCACACCGTTCACATTGATCATGTACGACCCTTCATTAAAACAAAGAGAGGTAACTCTCAAGTTCTGGTTATAGTAGATGCGTTTACTAAATTTGCCCTTCTTCACGGAGTACCGAACACAAGAACTAAGTATGTTCTAAAAGCTCTCAACGAATTATAAAAAATTTTTGGATCGCCTCATAGAATAATTAGCGATCGAGGCCGATCATTTACTTCAAAATCATTCACAAATTATTGTCAAAAATACGGCATTACTCACTACCTAAACGCGGGCGGATTGCCCAGGGGTAATGGCCACGTTGAAAGGTGCAATCGTACTGTACTAGATTCATTGGCCACAATGGGGGCTGACTTGGACGACGATTGCTGGGACAAAAATGTAATGCATATCCAGCTCGGGATCAATAGTACTATAAATAGAGCCATTGGAACATCACCCAGCGAGGTTTTGTTGGGTATTAGGGTATCGCATCAAGTAGCCCATATACCGTCAGACATTTCGGAAGTAGTGGATGTAACTTGCGGAAGCAAATTCAGAACGCTAATATCGACTATCAAGCGGACCAACAAGCAAAATTTGACAGGAAACGAAGTAGGCCTACCACGTATCGAATTGGTGATTTAGTTCTATTGAAATTCACTTCGGCTCCAGTCACTAGGACTAGTCAAAAACTGTTGCCAAAATGGAGAGGACCTTTTCGGGTTTCAGCATCTTTAGGACAAGACCGCTATGGGATTAGGGACATTCCTGGCATGTCTAGATCTCGGATGGCATATTGTGGTGTGGCTGGTATTGAGACTATGAAGCCATGGATCCATTTCTTAGATGACTCACAACATAGCTAGGGAAGTGAGATGGAGGTGGAGTAGAGCTTCCTGACATAATGTCATTGATGTCACGTAGATGTTAGATAGCTCGGCACGCTGGTATATATATATATATATATATATATATATATATATATATATATATATATATATATATATATATATATATATATATATATATATATATATATATAGGCGGTCTGGACGGCGGTACTTGGGAGTGGGCTAGTCCCCGGACTCTGACAAGTAGGTAGGCCAGAGCCAGAAAATCTCCATGGCGAGAGAAAATATCTTACTTCTCTCGCGCGGGCCCATAGAATTGCATAAATCTTATCAATTACAACATTCTATAATTCTCTTTTAAATGAACTGTATACAATAATGCACATGCCTTCATTGGTGTATAAATCGTTTTAAATTTTCAGAATAACTCCGGAGGATGACAGCGAGGGCGCTACCATCTGCAGGATGGCCGAACATTCATTGTTCATAAGTAGTTGCCAGATATACTTACCCACATCCCACATGTATTGTGCTAGCTTCGTTAACAAATAAATTTCGTTTCTATTTGTTTTAAATTAAGTTTTGCATCAAATATATTTTTATTTTTACCGTTACTAGGAGCATGTATTATTACATTTCCTGTCGAAAATAATACATAGTGTTTACGAGAATCTACGTTTCATTTATGTACACTTACATATCACAAATGTTAATTTATATATTACTGATGTAATTTTACAGATTATTTAGGTAAAATACCAATCTCACTTTGTATTTTCAAATACGAGTCTTGTGTATTATCGTTTATATTATGTGAATTTACATTTAATATCAGTATTTGTACGGGAGAGAATTGCACGGAAATCAACATTTCACATATGTAAATTTACATATCACAGATGTTAATTTATATATTGTGGATGTAATTTTACAGATTATTTAGGTAAAATACCAATCTCACATTGTATTTTTAAATACGGGCTTTGTGTATCATCGTTTATATTATGTGAACTTACATTCAATATCAGTCTTTGTACAAGGGAAAATTGTACGGAAATCTACATTTCACTTATGTAAATTTACATATCACAGATGTTAATTTATATCTTGTGGGTGTAATTTTGCAGATTATTTATGTAAAATAGAAAAGAAAAATATTATAATATAGAATAAAAACCGGCACGAGAACGCTACTTCCCCGTTTTAGAACGGATATGTAACCGTGTAAAATTCCTCTACTTTTTATGAAATAATACACATTTGCTAGCATTCAGCGTTTGCAAAATTGCTCTGTTAAATGTGAACTTACTGAATCATGACTGGAATTTGCATAAAACTAGTAATTTTACAGCAGTCTGTAAATTTACATAAAAACTACGGATATTTTACATGATTCCGAAAATTTCAGGCTATTTCGTGTGTATTTACATTATTGTCAATGTAGATACACAACCATTTTTTACAGTGTATACTTGCAGAGGATTGTTATACTTATTATCATTATTATTATTATTATTTTTACTACGCAAATAAATAAAGAGAAAGGAAATCCCAATTAAAATTATTATCAAAGTATCTACTGTTATTATTATTATAAATCTACTATTATTATTATCAAGCAAACTTTAATTAGTTTATGTAAACTAACCGGCGATGAAAGCAATTGTTACTAATCTAATCTGAAATCTAGTCATCAATAAAATTCAATTGTATGCCTGCCATGCGGGCGCAATTGTCAACTGTAATGACTACCCCCGGCGCCGATTCCGCCGATCTCCGGCGAATTCGGCCAGGCCGGGACACCAGCAAAGCCGTAGCCAGCTCGATCGACGACCCGCCGCCGCCGGCAAAACAATCGATGGGAGCGCGGAAAACTCATCCGCCGCACCGGCCCGAAATCTAGTTACCTCGTTTGAAGCACCGCTCCGTTTTGTTTCCGGGGCACACTTTGATGCTGAGGTGAGGTGTAATGGCTGCCGCTGCTCATGCAAATGGCTGCCTGAGCGCCGCCTACGCGATCTGCATCTTCACCGACGAGACGGTGACTGTTCGTCGATGAATGCCATCGAGACGAGTCACCGTCTGGCTTCGATTGAAATGTATCCCGCGCTTAACGAAGTTCCCGGCTGTCAAAGGTTACGTAATGACATTGCGGAGATTTTCAGATACCGAGGCGGGCTACTTTCCGATGCAAATTGGAGTTTTATTGAGTTTTTAAGTGGGTGTTTGATGTCGTTTAAGCCCGGGATGATAAGAGCTCGCCAATAAAGTTCGCTAATAGATATTTTTATCGTGGTATCTCGCCTTCAAGGAGGCCTCAAGAAGGCAAATACCTTGCCAGGCCCGCCTCTAGCTATGAAATAGCTATCTATATCTATTAAGATTATCAGATTTGGTAAAGAAATACGTACACATACGTTTTGTTAACTACTTAATGAATATGCTTAACGGCTATATTTGAGGGTAAAATAAACGCAAAAATGGATATTTTGGATGTATATAAAATGGCTTTCTTATTTTTGTAATATTTTAAAAATGTTTTACTATAATAAATAAATAGGTATTCCATCATTCTCATATTGACATTCGCTTGGACGCTCTGTCAATTTTTAAAAAAACCTCCAGAGCACGAAAGTAGGTACTGCCCTAATATAACAACTTATTCGAGGTTGGTATTCTGGAAAATTGTTGTCAGCGCATGACTTTTTTAAACACATCCTATCTCCGTTATTTCTTAACGGATTTTAAAAAACAAAAAAATGTACTCATTTTACTACACCTTTTATTAAAAAAATAGTACTGTCAAATAAAGTCATGATATTTTGTAGATTTCTTAGATAAATGAAAATATCAGAATTAATTTATTAAACTGTTTACTTTTAACGGAAAATCCATTATATAGCATTAATCATCTCTTTAAAATAAAGTGTGAGAATGTGATTCTGATATTTTCATTTATCTAAGAAATCTACAAAATATCATGACTTTATTTGACAGTTCTTGCAGCTTATTTATTTGTGGTTTAGCTACATGCTTCTTACATTTATACATACATACGTATATCCATCTTCACCCTTTATCATCTCCATTTTTTGATTTCTTTAAATATTTCAAAGTCATCAGTGAACAACAAGCTGTCAGATACGATCGAATTGGGTAAGCCGTTGTTAAATATTAAAAAAGCAAGATACCAAGGTTTGACCCTGCGGTACGCCAGATTTTGCCAAGAAGGTTTTAGAGTTCAATCCTCGATATGTTACGAATTGATATCTGCGGCTGAGATAAGAAGTAAATAGTTTCAATAATTATTGCTAAGTCCATAGGAGAAAAGTTTTGTCAACAGTATATCGTGGTTCACCTTGTCGAATGCTTTGGCAAAATCTGTGTATACAGCGTCAATCTGACCACTCCCCTCTAATGGCAAACTAACTTTTAACTAACATTTTATCTGTTTGGTCAAGTTTTAGTAATTTAATTCAGAACGTAGCTAAAATCAATCAGTATTACCAAAAAACTGATGTAAAAGCAGCTTTTTCTACAATTTAACTCGCGGCACATCAAAAGCTACTAAGCAAAACCGCGGTAACTAGGCCTAAATGTACTAAATGCATGTTCACTTTCTTGCATTCTTTCTTGGCACTTCAGACGAATAGAGAACATTTTCTAGTATACCTCGAACACCCATATTTGTTTGCACGTCAATTGTTCCCATTTTAGTTGCTGTAATTTCCATATATTTTTGCGACAGATATTTTCAAGGGTAGATTTAACTCATGACAAGTTTTAAAGAAATGTTACTGGTTGACAATGTGGTTTACTCCAGAATCCAAGATGAACATTGTTCAGATTACCTATCATCTTCTTACACTGAAAAAAATTTTTTTAACATGATTGTTCTTTCTACATTGAGAACAAATTAACTTTATTTTATAATAAAAAATAAAATAAATACAAAATTTATAATGTGAGTTTTTAGAACGATTATGGGTAAACTATCTAGGATATTAATTTGATTTAAATTTATTCCTTTGCACGATTCCACCAGGAACTGATTGGTCAAACTTCGAAATAGGTTTATATGTATATGTTGTTGCTTGCAGAATGTTTTGCACTAGTCGAAGTACTAGTATTTTTTAACTTAGTTTCTTGGTCCAATAAACGGGTTTTCACAAAAGCAACATTTAGATTATGTTATCTTAAGGTCTCCAACACTGTAATAACCCCATCATATGCTACAGGTAATGTCAGAAGTAAATGCGACACTTTGTCTATTTTGTCTATCGTTGCTACAGCAGCAGTTATTAGTTCATCAAATTTCGTAAAATGTTGAATTAAGGTAATGTCTGGTTGCAATTTAAAACCAAGTAATTGTTTACGTAAAGCAAGTTGCGTTGCTAAACTCTCTCTTTCATAAATTGTATCAAGTTCATCAGTTGTCGGTGCTTTTTTGCAAGTGCATTTTTCTTGTGCCATTCATCACTTGGTTCTTGTGGTGTGGATTCATCATAACCCAAACGGGACTCGTGAAAATTCATAATGTCCGTCTTGTATGATAAAAGCTGTGAAAGAAACAGATTCGGATGACATTTTAATTTGATGATAACCGCTGGCGAGATCAAGACTACAAAAAAATTTAAAACCGCTCAATTGATCTATTTGTTCCTCAATTATAGGAAGTAAATATTTATCTTTTACCGTAATTTTATTGAAAGTCCAATCTTCTTAGCTACAAGCAATACTGGACTGGCATAAGTTTGATTCCCCTTTGATTCGTCTAGTTTTTGCACCACTGCTGTATCAGGATATTCATCGCGATACCTGAGATGCTGACGTTCTTTCTGGGGATGGTTTCTTGTACTTGCCATATTAATGCACACTGGCACGTATATAATCCCACTTCTGATGTAAGAATTCTTTAATAAAAACCGGACACTCAAGAATATATAATGTATTACATTACAATATTAGTATAAAATACAGATACCAAAACTTTACAACTATCACCGTTAATAGATCGAGTCAGAGTTCCCATTTTCCGTCCCATGGGCTTCATTGTTCCTAACTGTGTTGATATCTCGTACGTGCCCATAACGGAAATACCAACGAGGTACTCATTGGAATAGAGTCCGAAATATTTCTAACAATATTGTCATATATCCTTGATAAGTGTGCAAAGTGTGCAAGTAGGTGAAAATCTCGTTCAAATATTCCGTTACAGCATACATACGTACAGGTGAATCTATTAAATAAGCGTGTTAAAAAGGTTCGTAGCAATCATTTAAGTGGTTTAGAAATTACAACACATTAAACTTTTAAAAGGTGAATTTTCATCAATTTTAAAATACCCTGTATATCCAATTACTAGTTGGCAGGTAAATGTATACAAGGGCTAAATTCATAAAATCATTTTCTTTTAGTAGTAATATTTTAGACTATCGATGTTTAATGTTTATATAAACATCACGTACGATCCCTGACAAGCAAAGGGAGGCTGTCTCAAAGCGGCCAGGTCCATATCTGATACTAGTAGTGTACGATATAATTTAACAAAGAATATGAAACAAATACTTTGTTCCAACTTTAAATCGGATAATTAATTTCAAATGCAAATACTTTTGAAGAAATTGTATTTTTAACGTCATTGACCGATGCTTCAAAATGCCCTTGGCCCCGATAGGCCCTTTGTCCGTTTATTTATTTATTATTTTATTACTTTTACTTTTCTCCCAGGCAGTATTTTACGACCGTACCACGCGACACCCTCTTAAAGCGTAACATTTTTCATTTGGGCTGTTTGTAAACAGAACTGTCACTTTTGTTCGGAAAATATAAACACAATTATGAACGCTTTGGGATGGCTTTCGATAAGATTATTAAATAAATTGGCCCTGGACCCGGACCCTCACTTTCGAGAAACTATCCAAGCATTCGTGTGGCAATTGAAAGATACTTTACTACTTAAATAGTTTTGCAATATTAATTCAATTGGCCCATGGAGGGTAAGTATAACTTTTAGGCCAAGAAACGCTTTTTATGATAAACTTGCAATAACAAAGTTTGTCTGTAATATGACAAATAGATAGAACAATAAATTATTCTTTCTTTTAGTTGTGTTTTTCAGAGCATTTTTTGTAACCCTTTGATTAATGATAAAGCATAAAAATGTGCTCACTTTGAACTCAGATTTGAATTTAGCGAAATATATAAATGTCATAAATATGGAAGGGACTTTAGATCATTCATTCGTGGCCTGCAATCTAACAATGAAAAAATTAGCACCCTGAATTATATAACATGTTCAGGGATTACTCGGAATTTAAACTACAATAATTTGCTAAAGAAACTTTCAAAATGAAAATGGTTGGATAATCATTAAAAAATTGTAAATTTTCTAAAAAAGCAAATTACTTCTAAACCACCTTTAACAATACACTACTGGCCAATAGGTTGAAATAATTCAAAATTGTAATGTAATTTTGGTTGCATATATCTTCTGAATAATATGGAATATCAAAATACGGGTTTCAGAAGGTTTTTGGAAATTTCGAAATTTCAGTCCGAATAGATGCGTGACATTTTAGAATGATTTTGACATTGGCAGCGTTGGTCTGCTGGTGGAATGTGTGGTTCTTGCGAGTTGTTACCAAGCGACGCTTCTGCGTATTTTCAAAATGACCAGAATTTGTGTATTCTGCCAGCAAAACCAAGATGCGTTACGTCATTTATGGTGCAAACATTAAAAACTTGTAGAGCGATTTTGCAAATTCGTGCAAAGTATAAGTCTAAGGCCAAAGCTGAAAAATTTCTCTGAATTTACTAGAGCTGATTTTTCGGTAGTTGGTTACAATAATTGCGAATCGTAGAACAGGTACCTCAGGTGCGATGAAAATTGGTATATAGCTTATATAGTAACAAAAAAAATTATGTAGTTCAATCACTAGTTCAGGAACTAAGCCAAAGTATCAAAAATATCATATGACGTCACAGACGTACCAAATTTGTGCTTTTTCAAATGAATTGTGTCGTAAAACCAAATGAAAACAGATACCTTCAAAAAAGTTCCTGCCTTTTGTTCTGTTGTTTATAATTTGTTTAACTTCTCAATTTCCAAGGTGCCTTAACGGCTATGAAATCCATCATTGTACTCCATACTAAGTAGCGTTACCCCATTGTTTACTGTGCAAACTGTATTTGTACCAGGGTCAAATTTTATTATTCGGGTAATTTCAGAAGGGCACGCAAGGCAGGCTCAGGGACGATGCGGCAATTTGTCGAAAAATCCCCAACCCAGGATGACATAGTTTAGGTAAAACTTTTGATGTAGGAGCATTTTAGTAAATGGTTTCCGTCCGGTGTAAGAAGTGTCAGTGAGTCAGTGTATACTTAGATACTACTGAGAAATATACAGCTTGTAATCGTTAACTAAAAGAATAGGCGATATATAATTGACTGCAATTGAAACACCGCTAGCGCTGTATATATTTTCTTTCTAATATATTCTAACTATAAAGTAAAAAATAATTACGTTATTCATTCTTAGTGAGAATACATTCAATTTATTAGGGCAATAATATACAATTGTTATTTTTGGAGTCGGTGCGAGCCAAGGTTAACTATCGTGTTCACTTACAATTGAATACAACTGCCTAAAGTGACACCACAATTACAAATAAACCTAAATTTAAGCTTCTAGTCGAATACAATTAGAGATGTATATATACGATACTTCGTTATACGTTTGTAAACCTTGGCTTGCACCGTCTCCAAGAATAACAATAATTGTATATTATTGGCCTAATAAATTGATTGTATTCTAAGTAAGAATGAATAACGTAATTATTTTTTACTTTTTAGTGCCGAATAGATTTTTCTTGAAGTCGGTTTTGTTTTTTTAAATAAATTTTTGTTATTGCCCTAAAAAGGCTCTATAGCTTGGCCTATGTCTTCAGTGGTCTATAAGTGAAATTCGATTATATTAGTCAATTCTTGCAGAGCTAGAATAAGAATAACGATCTTTCTAACTGCATTACGGACAAAAGGTTGCGAGATTAGCTTCACTGACAAATAATGAAACTACGGTATCTTGTAAGGCTACATTTAGATACTCTCCTATAAATAAAGCTATATAATTTTATCTGCTTTACGATAGCCTAAAACGTAAATGACATGTCGTACTAGTGCTATATGTCTATGTGTAATGCAATATAATAAGTATATGGTAATAAAGATATAGACATTATTGTAATCATAACACCATTTAGTGTGTGGATTATCAGGCGTGGTGTTAATAAAAATAAAAGCCACATGGACGTCACTTGTGCATTTAATCTGGTGCATTAAATAGCGTGTCCCCTATTAGCGCGCAGCAGATATTCTGTTTTTCATCTTAGCCGACCAGTGGCGTAGCTATCATACAGCGGGTAAACAGTGCTTACGGGCCCAAGGCGTAAAGGGTTTATTATAGTAGTTTTGATTTTCACATTTTATTACCATCGCCAAATTAAATAATAAATCCACAATCTGGTAAACCAAGGTAAAGAGAACTCGCACGATAAGAACTACGACTATATAACTATATAAGAAGCTAGTAATGTAGCGGCAGTACGTCTGAAGGCATGCCCATTAAAGGTCTCTATTTTCGGGAGCTTCAAAGAGGAAGCAACTTTTTTCGGAAAAGCTTTTATTTCTTTGGAGATCTCGCCAAAGTATATACGCCAACAAAGTAGTTTCTGATCCAGAATGTGTGGTATTTTTATGATGGCACCAGGAGCGATGAACTTGGCCTCCTGCAGCTCCAGTGGTACCACATTCTTCACTATTAGAAGATTCGGCGCTCATTTTAATATACTTTCGTGTCCAAAACTCGAAACCGTGTGGAAACTTCAGAAAATTATAAAATGACAGAACATTATAAAATGATCGTTTTTTGATTTTAAGTGAATTTCAGAAATTCGTAGTTGAAAATGAAATAGTATACTATACTCGATGGGAATTTTCATTAATGTCTCGAGATTTTATTTACCTCGATGCTACGCGTCTCGATATCGACAGTAACATACTCTTTCGACAATAACGAAAATCTTCCCATCTCGTATTACGATATCCTATTAAATGGAAAATGTAAGGTATATCCACGCGTCTTTGTAATATTTCTCATACACGTTTAGAGTACACTAAATCATTATTTTACTTTATGCAATGTCCTTTTAATATCTATATTAATCAAATGAAGCAGTCATTTTATCAAGACTTCCAGCAACGTTTACAGCTTTTTAGAGTGTTCCTACACTCTTTTCGGGTTTTCTACCATATTCAAATGTGACCAGGTAATAGTTTGCAGCCTGAGGAATGGGGATGGAAGAAAACAAGCAACCTGTTGTGCCAATGTTGACAAGGGAAGCACCAGCTCCTATTTCTTTGGCAACTTTGGCGCGCCGTAGTTCGAAAACGTTGGCCACAAACGAAAAATTAATGGGACCAAAATTGTACATCATTTCGTTCTCTACGTATTTTATTCATAGCACTTACAACAACGGCGCTATTTCCCGAAAAGCACCGCAATGCACGGCTTTCATGCTGGTTTTTGAAAATATTGTTGAATTATATTATTTATAATATTGTTCATGGTTCGCGGTATGGGTGGGGTCCCATGGGATAATTTGCTTACGGGCTACGGGCCCATGAAAGTCTTGCTACGCCACTGTAGCCGACAGTGGAGTTTATTTCTGTATCTCTCGATTACAAATTAATTTATGAAAATTTTGTTGATTTAATGTCGATGTAATATTTGTGCTCACTTGCCTCTTCAATAATAGAGTTTTAGTTGCCTAAATCGATGGTTACGTTATCATAATTGACTGATATACTATATAGCTTCTAATAATACACAGTTTAAGCAAGTAAAACTATGCAAATAATCTAATAACCAATATACAGAGTGATTTTAAAGCGATGTGAAAGATTTGAGGTGAATTTTCGGTAAAATATGTTTTTTTTTTATCCCCTACCCCTAATTAAACCCTTTAAATTGGAGATAAGAATTTTTTTAATTTATTTTCTCCATTATGGTAATGGTAATATGGTATTTTTCAAATGATATACCTGTACAATCATACTGTTCAATGTACCTCTCGGATTCAACCTCTAAATTTACCGGATTTATATTCTCACAGGCTCAGAATCCTCAAAAGGCTCGGAAAACGACTTCCGATTCACTGAAAATTATTATCACACTATATAAACATAAACAGTAAAATATCTCTCTAATAATGGTTCGGAAATGGAATAATTTGATATAAATTAATAGTAAAAAAAACATTTTTACAAACAAGCGTTTATTGAAAAGCTCTAAAAAGAAGAAAATAAACTTTTTTAATTTAATTTTTTTTATCGCCAGCAGTTGACCCTTGTCAGTCCCTACAACATTTCTTCGAGCACCACCTAACTTTTGCAGAGTTATAACTCTTTAAAATTGGTATAGCGGCCATCTTGTGTTTCCGCCATTTTGAATTTTCCCCTTTAACTCTTTAATTTCATATCTATATCATGGGGGTACATAAAAATAACTAGTCCACCATCTTAGAGAGTCAGCCATATTGGATTTAGAGTTTAGACGTTATTTTATTTTCGTTATCTCCTCGGTAAACCCTTTCATTTGATACCCATATCAAGGAAGTGCATATAAAATAACTAGTCCGTCATCTTTGGGAGTCCGCCATATTGGATTTATAGCGCCGTTATTTTATTTTCCTATTCTTCTCAGTAAACCCTTTCATTTGATACCCATGTCATGGAAGTGCATTCAAAATAACTAGTCTGCCATCTTGGGCGGTAGGTCATATTGGATTTATAATGACGTCACTTAGCTAGCCATGCAATGTCATCCAAACTATACGCGCATGCAAAATTTCAGCTCAATCGGTTGAGGAAACTGCTTCAAAATTCAGTTGCAAGATTTGACCCGAACCCACGTAGATACATAGCAAGTTAAATACAAGCTTGTAATAAAAATGTCTGTATAAAAAAAATTTAGAGAATAGTCTGGTTTTCAGGCGACTATGTGTGGAAATTAGAGAAGAGAATACTGAAATCAGTACACCAAATCAAACAATTTATAACAACTGTGTTTTTAGTAATTGTCCCTTCTAATAATTGTATAAATAAATATAATTATTGTTGATGCTCATTCACATACTATTCTGTCGTTAATTTATCTTTCCAAAGAACACTCGAGTTTGTCTTTTATTGATACATTTTTTTGAATGCAAAATGGGCTTATTTCCTTACAATGGAAATGCATCCGAGAAAATCCCTGTTGAATATCGGTAGAGTTAGTACAATATGTGAAGAAAAAGAGATGATTTTTTTCATTGAGCATTTAAAGGAATTTAATTAACTTTCGATATTCCGCGGTTGTATGTACACTACCCGCTAGCTGAACATGAAGAAGAAAAATATATAGGTGAAATAATTTTTGAGTATTTAATTAGCATTTAATGATGTTTTCAATTTTTCAATCGGCGGATGTGCATTTTGTAATCTGATAATTTTAACTTATGAGACGTAAAAGAGAAAGTATCTATCTTTTTACTTATATATATATATTTTTACTTATATATATATATACTTATATATATATATATATATATATATATATATATATATATATATATATATATATATATATATATATATATATGTATATATATATATATATATATATATATATATATATATATATATATATATATATATATATATATATATATATATATATATATATATATATATATATATATATATATATATATATATATATATATATATATATATATATATATATATATATATCTAAAAATATATATAAGTAAAAAATCTTTTTTTTAGTGACTTTCATCGTTGTAATATTCACGTGTTATACTAATCCAGTGCCACATGAAACGGGAAATCCAGATTTGAGGTTTAATTAAACACGATGATAAACAAAGGTTTTAATTTATCCGGGAAAAAATCCTGTGTCACTATCAATTACAACAACGAGATGTCACCATTTATCTCCAAAACAAATCCCACTGTACAATATATATAAATTAGTACATTAACATCGAAATATTGTATACAGAAATTGATGCTAAGCTCCATTATCTCAGCCATATGTTCGGTAACGATCCGGACACAGTTTTGCTATTTGGGACTTAATATTCGTACGACTGAATCACATTTTGCTTTTAATTATCACTCCGGTAGGCGATTAGCTTTCCACGTAATTTTTAAAGAGCCTCGCGTCCTTGATCCCTGCACTTGTCAGGCCCGTTATCACGGCACCCTGGATGTCAACAGACCGGCAATATGGGGGGATTATGCAGCGCGATGACGATCGACAAGAAGGGGGCCACTTTATCTGATAAAACCGGAGTCATTTGGCTAATTAGATCGTGCTTAGAGAGTCGTTTTGTTTGAATTATTGAATTTTAGTGTAGCCCTTTTGTATAGACCAGGCCGCATGGCAGGCAATTTATGCCAACAAGGACGCAATTAAGTACTACTATTAAATATACAGGGTGATCAGTTAAGGCTACGGAGAGGCTGTATCTCAGTTGTCATTCACGCTACGATGTTGGGGTAAAAACTTTATCTACAAATATGGCCAAAATAAGTCGATCTTCCATCTAAAATTAAGATAGGAACCTGTAAACCATTTTTCTCTATCAGCGTAATCCGGTGGGACTTGATTGTTACAATACTAAGACCACCAGTTTATTAGTTAGTGCCGCAGGTTTTTTAAATGTTTTATATAGGGATTTATCATGTAATTACAATGAAATGGTTATGATAATAATCATCCGATCAAGAAAAAAAAAGTGCGAGTCGGACTCGGGTTCCGGGTTCCGTACCATTATCTATAAAAACGGCAAAAAAATCACGCCTTAAATATTAATTTTATTTTAACGGTAGTATCTCATACCGGCGACTCCGGCATTTATTAGCATACAGATTCAGGTCCGTGTACATTTGTAGTATGGGAGCCCCCTTAAATATTTCTGTTTTTTAATATTTAATAGTTATAGCGACAACAGAAATACATCATCTGTGAAAATTTCAACTGTCTAACTATCACGGTTCATGAGATACAGCCTGATGACAGACGGACAGATGAGTCTTAGTAATAGGGCCCCGTTTTACCCTTTGGGTACGGTTTCGAGATATTTGTCTAAGGTTTCCCTTCACGGATTTAAAATCTTAAAATCATAGTTTATTTTAATTATACAGGATTTGGTACACAGGTTATTTAAATTTACAGACTATTTGTGACACATTCTCAAATGTTTTCCTGCAATGTTTTCCTGCATGCTTTCCAATCACCCTGTATAAGAAATGACAATCCTAGCTACTGAGGCCGTTAGCTTACTTAAAAATAAGAAAAAATCCATTACTTTGTTTTAAACAGTTGCCTGCGAAATTCGAAAATCTAAAATCACCAATTTTCGTCGAGGTGTCAACATTTTTGTTTGCTGTTAAATATTACTTTCTTTCAAATTTAACATTCACCTTCAAATGTACAACCATCCGTCTATGTGTCTGGGTATCCGTTTTTTGTTAACACGTCATGCCACAACGAAATGTTCAAACAACCTACGATTTGGCAGATAAATATTTTGTTAGATAAAATTTTAACGTGAAATATCCTGTAGATCATCCTTGAATCGATAAGCGTATTTGCTCAAAATCTATCATCAGAAATGAAAAAAGATTATTATGGATATTATTATTATTATTGTGAAGATAATACGATACCAAACATATGTCTTGTCATGCTTTTTGTTAGTCCTGCACCAGCTGCTATTCCAAAATATTAAAAAATCGTCACTATTTATAAAACAACAAACACTTGCATCTTTCATCTCCAAAGAGTGTAAATTTATGACAAAAGTGTTATAATAATCCAAACATTAGTTGCGAGCGGTCTATGATGTGTTTATATACAAGGGCCACATGGCTCTTCGTAGAATATTGAAACGGGTCGGTGAAGAGGCCGACGAATGAACCTGTCAATAAATTTTCGCCTACAGCTAGGAGTAACCTGACAGGATTATAGAAATTATAGACACCCCTGTACGTATTCTGTAACATTATCCTCGAGGAGCAAAGAAGTTGCAAATCAATGCAAATTTTAAATGTTTTATAAACACGAGTAGTTGAACACGTATTAGCCTTGATTTTATACTAATGACATGCTTCCATTTGTTTAAATTTTACTACTGCATGTAATTTGATATGTGATAAATAGGGTCAAATTTATTTTAAACCAAGTTATTGCTGTGGCACAAAGTATTCAAATAATGTCCTAAGCATAAAATATTTGTGATTATATTAAATCTAGAAAAAAATTAACAAATAATGTTGAAAATACATCCAGCGGCGTAGCTACAGCTGTCAACGATACGGGGTTCCCGAGCTATAAGGGGCCCCACAATAGGAAACATTCCCGTATTTTTTATTACATACAAATTTTCTACTATACTGAAAAATAATATATGCAAAATATGACGCCTTATTTCCCAATAATAAATTTGTCAAAGTCTCGCGCGCGAGCGAACTGTTTCAAACAGGTTCAACGTCGTGACGCCACATCCTACAATTTACAAACGACGAGAAGACAGGTTCATTCGGCCTCTTTCCGACGCGACACAATATTGTAGGCTGTCACAGCTCGTTTCGGGCCGCGTCAATTTTATCGCTGCTTAAATCGCTTATCGCTGCATTGCATTTCTGCAATGTGTAAAATATTTTGCTTCACATGTTAAACCATCAGTTGATGAACCGGTGTTGTTGCTCCTTGATGGGCACGCAACTCACACTAGAAACACCGGCTTCAACCGCTAGATGTTAGTTTCGTGGGACCATTGAGCACACGTTCTACAATCAAGAGCTAAAGACATGGTTGCGTAACAATCCTGGCCGAGTTGTAACTCAGTTCCAGATTGCCAAACTGTTTAGTTCAGCATTCGCTAAAGCTGCTACGGCCCAGAACGCTCTGGGAGGGTGTAGCAAGACTGGAATTTACCCAACCGACCCCAATATATTTGGGGAGGCTGATTTCGCTCCAGCGGAAACCACAAGACGAGACAGAGCTATAAACAGAAACAAGAGGAATAGGCAATGCAAACTCAGAGCTACAAATAGAAACAGTAGGAAGAGATCATGCAAACTCCACAAACACAGAAACTATAGAGGACGAGGACAACATTATAGGAAAAAGAAGTGAAAATGGGAACGAAGAAGTGCAGCAACAAATATTCCTCAACACACAACCAGGACTTTCAGGTCTGTAACCAAACTTGGTGATACCAGAAATCCTTTCTCCTGTGCCGCATGTATCAAGGCCTGTCGGGAAAGTAACCAGGAAGAGAGCAAAAACTACCATCCTGAAGGAATCGCCTTATAATAATGAATTAATGAAACGTATTTGGTGAAGATATGAAAACTTCAAAAGCAAAAAGGAACAAGAAAGGAGAGGTAGGTACAAATTTAAGTTCAGCAGATGGCGATAGTGAAGTTGAGCAGGAAGATGAAGGAGAGGAAAGCTGTTTAAAATACGACATTCACAAAATTCATACCATTAAGGACCTATTAAGGAATATTACTTATAAATTTCAATAGTTTCCCAGCCTCCAGTTTCCCAGAAGTTATACCAGTATGTTTAGGTACTATTATTTTTTACTCTTCCGGTTACAACCGCAACTGCAGAAAGAATCTTTTTAAAATTAAAACTAATAAAAAAGTATCTTATACGAGTAACTGCTATGGCAAGAATGGCTACTTATCAATATAGCATAGTATCAATAAAGAAATTAATAAACCAAAATCTTCTTTAGCTACGGATGATATAATAAATAAATATATTCGCCAAAAAAGTAAGAAAATACCTCTCTATTATGGATATTATCGAGTAAGTTGAACTTTTAACTGATATTTTACCCTTTAACAAAATTTATAAATGAGTGTATTTCAGAAGGCATTTTGTGAAATTGACGTGAATCGGTTTCGCCTCATTTAGTTTGATGCACCATTTTTTGTCCAAGTGGTGACATGGTTGACTGCTGTGTTGGTCAGTAGCGACCAGAGCCGCGTCATCGGCGAATATTGCCGTCGGTGTACAACAGGTAGAGAACAGGTCAAAGGTCCTGAGCACAAACCTTCTTAAGGTCAGAATATTATTTTCCAGATTTAACTCTGAAGTGACGATCAGTGATGTATGAATGAAGAATTTAGCTCATTTGCCGTGGCAAATATTTTTTTACCTTGTACTCCAGGCCCGATGCTACACTCCGTTGAAGGCTTGGGCATCCAGGAATATCGTTGCGAGATCGTTTTTTCTTCTAGTGCTTGCTCTCTCAATTACATCGGTAATTCGATGTACCTGATCTATGGTGGAATGCTTATGGAATCCAAACTGGTGAAATGGAATAAGCTGCTTTTCTTCAGTGATTGCTTTGTCTCTGCAAAAGGAGCTTTTCTAAAAGCTTGGATATTTTCAGCAATAACGAAATTGGTCGGTATGATGTTCAGAAAGTTTAGCAGGTTTGTTAATCATTATTACTTCAGCCGTTGCGGGGCAACTCGTTAGTATTTGTGCAGTTATTATTGCGATCCTATTTAGGTATGTAATCCAAATCTATTTGTTTGAGTCAATATAAATCAATATCTAACGATAGGACCTTAGATGTGGGTGAGGCTAAGGGGTTCTCCTATTTTATTGAATTATATACTATTTAGCAACTTAACTAAATGTTTAATAAATTACCACTGCGTGTTAAAAATATGCAAAATATGTTTCCTAGAAGATGTTTCCAAGTTGTTTGTAATGTTGATAATCTGTAATGTTGAGTCTATGGATATTTTACTTTGTTCTATATATTCTGGTTGTAAATATTTTTTGTACCTTATTATAATTATAGATAATAATAATTATCATTACCTTATATATCAATGAATCCCTTGAAGTTTATTTTCGAAGCACTTTCTCTCTCATATCACCCTTTATAAATATTAATGGGTCAGGATCTACATTCGTTAATAAATTCTGAACTCGTAAAGTTTATGTTTTCATTATTATTTTATACTTGTCATTAATAGAGAAACAATATCTTTCGGTTATGTCAAAGCGAAATAGATCCCACATAATCCCCGAATACGTAGCTATAGAAAAACCCACAGTTAATTTTATGTGCGACATAAATATTTTAGTACCTCCGTAATTTTTTTATGAATTGAAACACGCCGGTCCAGTTTAGTATTCAACTCCCTCCCTACTCTGACAAAGCCACTTCCTTAGAAGGCCCGGACTGTTTTAAACTCACACTTGGCATAGAAGTCCAAATTTTTAATGCCCCTCAATATAACAACAAATACGTGGATATAATAGGTTCACATATCTTTGGTCGTAAATTTTTTTTAGTACTAGACCTAGGGCTTGCAAAGAATAATTATTGTGAAATGTGGGATTACCGAGAAATGCAGACTTAAAGCAGCTTTTTAATGTGCTCCTTTAGATTCAGGTTACACAAAAGGCTGGCCTTAGTAGCAAAGCCGTATATATTTTTGTTTAATTTATTTATTTATTTCCAAATAGCACAACAGAGCAAAGTTCAATAATAATATAATATAGAATAATACATAGTTAATCCAGCCGATTTAGACATAATACAAAATTTTGCGTCCAGTGCAGTTTTTTTGGAAGTTGCTACACCATGTTCGTCCCATATTTTTAGGGGTAAGATTTGTAACTCTACTTAGGTGATAATATTTTTTTCCCTGTTGCTCGAAGGGCTCTTTACCAAGTTACACTTTTTGAGGATTCATCCCTCCTCTACATAATATTGACAAAACAAAAAGCGAACCTACTTTTTTTTCGAATTTTTTTGTGTATGCACGATACTGATATAAGGAAATCTATGTTGGTTTAATTTTCATGCATTCATCGCTTTAGGAGCTGGACAGCAAAATGGGCAAAAATGGCTATTTTGGTACTATTACATTAAAAACCCAAAACCAGTATAATTCTGGGTAAATGTTTTCGTTTATCCAAAAAGACCAATTCATTGTGCATAGAAAACATGTTTTTGCATTTAAATCGAATCAACACTTATTGTGTAATAACGATTTATATCATGTGTCCTCCAGTATCCTTTCTCAAACAAATTTTCACCATTCACCATTCGAATGTGATGTAACGCGAGTTTGGGGAATAGACAGGGATTTTTACTATTAACAAAAATCCCAACCCTAAGAAGGGGTCACTGAAGGGAGTTTTAAAAGACATCTTTCCAAATACTGCTTATAGAGCAGTTTAATGTCTTTTTTAATAGTATATATAACGGTGATAATAGTATATATAAGATAAGATAATATAGATAATATAGATATAGATAAGATAATAGTATATATAAGATATAGTATATATAACGGTGATATGATGTGATGGGTGAAGTATACGGACAATAAAAAACCGGCGAATTCGCCATTTAAAAACTATCTAAGGAACTTATCCAAGTCCATATTAATTTACTTTTTAAATATAAGACGCATTCTACTATCGTATAAAGTTGCAAACTTGTCGATCATCATAATATGGTTCACCACTTATTTAACCATTGAGAGGCACCGTGAGGTCCCTGAGAATAGGTAGGTAGGTAAATGTTTGTTTCATACAACAAAAATCCTAGGAAGATATTTCTTGGACACAGAACCCCAATATAATTAGAAAATGAAAAAATAAATGGTTCTATCAGGAATATTTTTTAATATATTTTAAATCTATTTTTAGTTTGTCAATTAACTAACTTTTTGATAAATTTCCACCGAAATCTCCATAGCTAGCATATATTGAGGAAATAGAATATCTGTTAGGCTTGTGTAGAAAGGCTGTTTTGAGATCGTCTGTAAATAACGTTGGTGACGGAGAGTGTCCCAATCATCGGTGATTAAGATACAAATATGGAAAGAAAAAAATATTCTAGCTTCACCCACTGCATTTGGGTCTGCGTTTGGATCATTCAATGTAAGAAACTTCGTGTGGATTTTTAAATGGCGTTATTTTCCCTTTACTACCAAAAGTACGATTTCATCTGCGTCACAGCTATATTCGCCGTTCCGGGAATTTTTCATTTTTGCCCCTTACGTATCTCGGTAACCGTTCACTTCACCATAATTATGTTTATATAATTCGAAATTTAATGTAGATCATTTTCATGTAGAATGACATTTGCATCTGGCCTCGTAGTTTTCGAGATATTCGTGAAAATCTGTGAAAAATCATCAAGCTCGTGGTCGTGTTACTTTTCACAACTTCTTAAGAGGAGGATATGGAACCATTTGGCGTTGGAGAGAACTTTTTTCTTGGATGTTTGGGTTTGGCCTACTCTTTTGGCTATTGTAACTGCAATAACACGTTTTATGCCAAATTAATATTTTCTCTCTTCGTATAATGTTGATCATATTTTGATGCAACAATTCATTACTGATAGATTGTCAAATACTATCGTTAGTTTGTTCCATTTGCTTTAGAGTTCTTAAAGTGCTATCAGAAACGTTACTGGAAGACCACACAAATTACGCACTTTTTGCTTAATTTTGAAAACTTCTTGGGTAAATTAACACCGTCAATATAACATTCTATGCGTCAACAAAAATACACTACAGGATAAATAAACCATAAAGGATAAAGGATTCTTGAATAATCAAACTACTATCTAAAAAATTGTTATTTACATTATAAGCTGCGAAAGCTTACTTTTAGGTGCGAGGTGTATTTAAATAGCCGAGGTGAAGCGAAGCGTAGCCGAGTTTGAATACCTTCAAGCATCTAAAAGGGCTTTGCAGCGTGTAATGTATTAAACTTCTCATTCTTTTCTCGATTTTATATAAAATACATAATTTAAAGATGCTGAAAATCCTCTGTAGATTGTAATAAAATGGGTATTATGGCGGTTTATTTCTATAAAAATAGTAGGATCACAGTGTGTGTGTTTGTTGTTAACGTTACTTTGGTAACATTCATGTCCACAAAAAATAATATTTTGACAGTTATCAAATGATTATTCTTCAATATAAAGTTGATAAGTATAAACGTCTTTTAAGTTTAATATTCTACTAGAAATTAGTTAAAAATGAATTTCATTGAAGAAGCAGCAATTATTGTGTGCAGACGTTTGTTACCGGTCAAATCTAAAGACCGTTACAATCAAGTCTATGAAAATTTGATCAAATGGTGTACAACGAAAGATGTTTCTACAATAACGGAAGATGTATTATTGGTATTTTTCTCAGAAAAATTAAAGACATTGTCCCCTGCTATATTATGGTCAGAGTACTCAATGTTGAAATTGACTAAGTATTTCAGTAAATAAGAACCAGGATATTTCGAAATTTGGCCTCTTGAAGGCATTCATAAAAAAGGAAAAATGACGGATGTCAACCTCGAAAATATCAGGTATTATTTAGAAAGGATGACATATCAAAGTTCTTGTTAGAAGCTCTTGATGAAATATATTTAATGCGAAAAGTGGTAGCGATTTTTGGAATAGCTGGGGCATGCCGAACTGACGAGTTACATAATCTAAAGTGAAGGACGTTGAGTATAAAAATTGTGTTATATTAGTGCAGATTCTTACTACAAAAAATAATGTGCAAAGAAGATTTGTCGTGCAACTCCGACCAAAAAAGGCTCAAGATGAATGCTTCTTTTATCAGTATGAGCGTGACAGATATGTAAATCAGATGGTTGGAAAGCATAAAATTTCAAAAATTCCGTACGACAGCTAAATTGCTTAAAATTTCAAACCCAAGTCAGTACACCGACCACTCGTTTCGAAGAACGTCCTATACATTACTAGCAAATGCCCCAGGTGCGGACATTTTAGATATGAAAAGGCACGGGGTGTGGAAGTCGTCAGAAGTATCGGTAAGGATATATAGCAGATTCAGTGACCCTAAAAATAGAAGTTGCTCATAAAATGCCCGAAAAATCGATATCTATTCAGCAAAGCAAATATTCAGAAACGGAATTTAATGGTCATGTTGCGCAAATCGACCAACAAGACAACATTTCCAGTGACGTTGCTTTCGAACAGGATTTCAATGAACATTTGGCGTTAAATCTTTCAGGAACATACAACAATCGTAATTTTACATTTAATTTCCACTCTAAATAAACATTTGACATTACTAATTTGACGTTTTTATTTTTTCATCGTACAGGACACGAAAGGACCTAGCATGTTTTACTTTCGCTTTCGCTATGCCTATTTAAAACAGAAAAGTATACTTTCGTAGGAGAGAGAATGAAAAAGATCATTCAAATCGGGAAAGTAGTTAGTAGTTAGGTACCTAGTTCAGAAAATATTAGATTGAATTTAAGGCCATGCGTTAATTTTGGCTAGGAGTTTATATTCAAAATATATTAAGCTCGAAAATTGATTAATTGTATTTCATACTCTCAGGTTTATAAAGAAATACCAAAAATATGGTAGTAAAACACGTCGCGTCGCTATACCACCGCGTTTTTAATTTAGTGAGTTTGGGCGTTTTGAGTAGCTGTAAATACTCCGGGAATGTATAATAAATATAAATACCGAATCTTGCTGCGCACACGAAATGTTATTCAGCATGTTTCACAAGCCGACGGAGGCCCCTGTTTCTAGTTCCTCGTGCATGTTTTTCTTTATTCCCATTTGGAAGCTAATTTATCGAGAATCTGCATGAGAAGCTGTATTATTGCTGATGGTTCGTGTTTGGAAGCAGTTATCATTTGCTGCGGTAAGTATTTCGAGGGTCAACAGAACTAGAACGTCTTTATAAATATTAAAAATGAGCATTTTAATATCAATAGCAGGTAGCAGGTAACAATAACAAATAACAAATATCAAATTTAAACAGCCAAAATTCTTTAAATATACTCTACCGGCGGCGCAGCGTTTCAAATGGCTGATATAGGAATAATTCCGGCACACTGGAATTAACCGGTGAAAATCTAGAAAAAAGTGTCAAAAAAAATATTTTTTTCATTGTAAATATCAACTTTACAGTCAAATATACAGGGAGTTTGGACATTACTGTCTATTATACGTATATTTACACTGTTTCTAAAATATATGTGTAGGGGAGATCGGTGACAATTGTAACGCGGCACAATTGTAGCAGGGGCCCTATCCATCGCTAGCGTGATTCAAACTTCGCGCCGCTTATGTGTTTCGTGCCGTTGACGTTTGAAGTACCCACCGTTGGACTTTAAGCGCGTCAGTTGTGGTACAATTATCTCCAGGTGCAGAAGGTCGCTTTCCTGAACTGTAAGTAATTGGTGTTAACTTTATATATTTTGTTAAAATCGGAAGTAAATATACAGCAGCCGAACTTAAATTTGGCGTATATCTTATTTATACATGGCGCCATTCGTTGCAAAAATTAGTTTACCGGTGAAAACAGTATTTCTTCTGTCAATTAATTTTTTTTAAAATATGGAAGCTGGGTACGTTGTAACACTCACCTGGGAGACGATTGTAACATGTTACAAGTCCCCCGAGTTCGAAATAATAAAAGTTGAATTTTTATTAATGTCAATATATTATCTTGCAGGAAGATGCCACGTTCGAGAGTGAGAAGTACTCAGAGAGGCTCTTCTCGCATAGACTTACAACAGGCAACTTCTCTGGTTCTCGACCAAGGTATCTCCGTAAGGGAAGCCGCAAAGCAATTTAAAATTTGTCATGTAACGCTGGATAGATATGTTAAAAAGGTTACAAGTGGCATTAAAGAACCCAGTGTTGGTTATAATTCCCATAACAAAATATTATCTTTAGAAGACGAATTAATATTTTGTGAATACATACGTCATTCTGCCGATATGTATTTCGGGCTTACACCAACTGATGTTGGTTAACTAACGTATGAATTTTGTATAAGGAAAAACGTTAAAGTTCCAGAGCAATGGCATGTTACAAAGATGGGATCAAGAGATTGGTTCTCTAATTTTATGAAGAGAAATATCACATTATCTATAAGAGTACCAGAGGCTACAAGTCACGCCAGAGCTGTTAAATTTAATAAAATAAATGTCAGTAAATTTTGCGACAATTTAACGACAGTAATGGAGAGGGATAAGTTCGAGGTTACTAATATATATAATGTAGACGAAACAGGAGTAACTACTGTCCAAAAACCGAGTAAAATTGTATCTACTAAGGGCACTAAACAAAGTAGGAGCTGTTACGTCTGCGGAAAGAGGAACTTTAGTAATGGAGAGGGATATGTTCGAGGTTACTAATATATATAATGTAGACGAAACAGGAGTAACTACTGTCCAAAAACCGAGTAAAATTGTATCTACTAAGGGCACTAAACAAGGTAGGAGCTGTTACGTCTGCGGAAAGAGGAACTTTAGTTACCCTTTGTGTAGCTGTAAATGCTATTGGGAATGCAATTCCACTGATGTTCGTATTCCCTAGAAAGCGATTCAAGCCATTCTTCATGACGCGAGCCCCAGTTGGTTCAATCGGCGAAGCTAATGGATCTGGATGGATGGACCCCGACACCTTTTTCGTTTATATAAAGCATTTTGCAAAGCATACTAAACCTTCTCTGGAAAATAAAATTTTGCTCATACTGGCTTGCAAACAATTGACTTCTGCCGAGAAAACGGTATTGTTCTCCTGTCATTCCCGCCCCATACGTCTCACAAATTGCAGCCCTTAGACCGTAGTGTCTATGGATCACTTAAAGCATATCTGAACAACAGTATGGACGCTTGGATGAAAAATAATCCAGGACAAACTATGACCATTTATGACTTACCTGGGTTAGTCGCTGAAGCACTACCAAAAGCTACGACGCCAGTCAATATATTAAGTGGTTTTAAAGTGACTGGGATCTACCGTTTCAATCGGGATATCTTTCAAGAACACGAATTTGCTCCATCTATACCGACTGACAAGCCATTTGATCCCACTGATGCTGATTTAACAGATGGGACAGCTACAGAAATTAATTGTCCCGCTACTGACGGTCAACCAGAATCCTCTAGGAGTGGAGAACCTATTCCATCCACATCCAAAGAACCGGAAACATCAAAACTAGCGGCACCATCCACATCCAATGAAAATGATGCTGGCAGAACAGTGTTCGAGAATGCTTGGACAAATGAGGGGTCGCAGTCATCATCAACAACTAGGCACGCAGATGAAATAAATACTTCCAAGGAATTAGACCCTTTCCAAAAGCTCCCATCACCCTTAAGAAAAATACGATAAATAGAAGAAAAAGAAAAACAGCCATATTGACAGAAACACCAGAGAAGATAGCACTTGAGGAAGAAGCAGCTAAAATAAGAAAAAAGAACGCGAATAAAGTAAAAAGGACTATTTCGAAGAAAAAGAAGGAGATTCAGTCAAGCTCATCCGAAGGTGACGACGCTCTGTGTTTGTATTGTTTAGAACCCTATTCTAACGACAGGCATGGCGAAAAATGGGTGAAATGTCAACTCTGCTGGGGCTGGGCTCACGCCGAATGCAGAGACGATGAAGATGATTTATTTTTTTATTGTATATATTGTAGAGAATAATTTTGTTATGTTTATGTTAGTTAAGTTTATGTTGCCTTTATGTTACCCATTTTGTATGAGAAAGTAAAATATATTTTGTGTTATTTTTGTAGTTTCTATATATTAATGCTTTGTTACCATTGTCCCGTGGTTTGTTACATTTGTCTCCAGTGATGGTACAAATGTAACACATAACATTCATATACAAATGATTTATTTATTTGGTAAATAGTTTGATTGGTATATTCTTGTCTTTAGTATAATAAATTAAATAGCCAAGTCAATTATATACCGAAATTTTAAAACATAGATTTCAATGCATAAATAGTAGTGCCGTATCGTACTGAAATTGTTACAATTGTCCCTGGTCTCCCCTAGTTCAACGACCGGCAACCCTGCCCTACACAATGTTTCTCAACATATTTTATGTTTCTCAACATATTCTCAACATATTACATATTTTCAACACCACAGTTTATATTGAATGCAAGTTTCCACACCACGAAGTATTTAAGTATTGCTTTCAGCGCGTTACCATTTTTAATGGGTGGTTCGCCAGTAGCCATATTTCCCACAAGAAATAAAAATAAATATATACAATACAGCTAAGTAGCCGCGAAAACAAAACTTTAAAACGGAAAAATACAATAAATATACCTATATTCCAAAATAGAGCAAAAAAATTTCAACAGAAAATAAAAACAATAAAATAAATATATATTCCAAAATAGAGCAAAAAATTCTTAACAAAAAATAAAAGCAATAAGACAAATAAAATAAATCACCTATATCCAAAAATAAAGCAATGCATTCTCAACGAAAAATAAAAATACCTTAATACCTTACACCTTAATTGTCGTAATACTTACTTTAAAAACGTGTAATTAATACCACTATTTTCTATGTCACTATTTGATAATATTATAATCACTAATATCACTATTTTCAGTATTAATCACTTTCCACTTCATCTTCACTGTCACCATTTCCAATATTAATTACAATAGGTTCTATGGCTTTATCGACCACCAAATCCACATCCCACATTATCTGTTCCTCTTTCATCACGTGATTAATACACCTGCCAATTTTCTGCTGTGACATTTTCCATTGCTCCTGGAAGATGTCTCTCTACGTCAGCTAATTTAAAAGTCCGATTCACTCTCTCCACTTCCCCTTTTACTTGCGCGCAGATCAATTCAATGGGGTTCAATTCGCAGTGACATTGCTGAGATTACTTCCTTGTAATCTCAGCAATGTAACTCCATGCGTCAATGCCAGTTCGTCCACTGCCAGTTTCTTATATTTATGAGCAACTTGCAATAATCCCGCCTTCAAATAATTTTCTTGTTAAGGAATGCCCTTTTCTGTCAACCATTCTTGAATTCTTCTCTTTCTCCATGATTGTTGGGGTGTTTGTTCACATTTTCGGCTATGATAAGGCGCATTATCCATAACCATGACATTTCCTGATTCCAAATGTTTAAGTACGCCGGCAAACCATTTCTCGTATACTTCGAAATTCATTTCCTCGGGTCTTCTTACATTGAAATATCAATTCTCCATTTCGCAAAAATCCACTATCGCTTCCAATATGCGTTATGATTAAACGAAGACCTTTTTCAGACGGCATTTTAAAACCAGTTGTCCTTCAATCGCAGCTAGGATTTATTTTTATATTTTCTTGTCATAACAATATTTTTTATATTCCGCCTCAATCTGTTCTTTGGCACACGCTCTTAATAATTTAAACTCGTCATGTGCTAGGAGATCATTGAAGGTTTGAAAGTGACGCCATGCTCTATGTTTCAATTTAATATACTTAATAATATTGGAATTATACCAAGGCGAGTAGATCTTGCCTTTAATTACAGTTTTCGCCACTGTTGCATCAAAAACTTCATATTATATTGTTTCATAAAATAAAAAGATATCAATAACTGTGCCAATTTCATCAAGTTGCAAAGGGATTCAGGGTCGCGGTCGTAGGGAGAAATTTTTAAAAAATATATAACTTGGGAAGTAAGCCTAGAGGTCTATTAATTCGCTCTCGGTGAATGTTTATAATATTGTTCAATTGTCAATAACTGTGCTAAATTTCATCGACTTGCAAAGGCATTCATTCATGATCATAGAGGTACCCTAATAGATGTGTTAGCTCTTAAGGAGGCTTCGCCAGTAGCCACTATCTCCACTAAAACCGATTGCAAAATGAAGATCTAACTATGAAATTTCATTAATTTTCTGTTCGATCTATCCTTATTTTGATTGTCAATTTCATTCTTAATTATTTTTTAATAATTATTAAAGAATATATTGGAAAGAATATGACTAGTTTTATTGATTTTATTTTTATTGATTGATTTTCAACGAGTATAATCAACAACCACTGCAAGCAGCGGACGACGCCTGAGCTAACTACTCACGTCCAATCTTACTTACTCTATCTAACTTACACATTCTGTATATCTCTATCCTTACTATATCGAGAAATACGTATTTTCCCGGACTCTGCCTTACAGTGGTTTCGTATCCTCGACTATTATACGCCTTGGATACGCCACTGACACTTAATAATCATACCCCATCTAGAACTCCACAATAATGCACATAAACAAAAGCTTGTACAGTCCTCTCAGTCGAAATTTGTTTACTGAAAAAATAAACAGGCAAGCGGTCGCAGCGCAGCGGATCAGTTCCTGGCGCAGCGTCCATAGTGACTTCATACATCATACATCATTAAAATAACGCTGAAAAGTGCGTTGTTTAACGGAAGTCATTTCCATAACTCAGAGTGAAGAACGACCCGCATATAAACAAACAAAATTTTATTGCGTATTTACACGGAGTCGCCTTTCGACCTCAATGATTTAAAGGAAGCATTAAAATGTCCACGGGAAAATTAGGGTTATGTAAAATATGACCAGTTATTTTTTTACGATTCTCTTAAATTATTCCTTATAACTTCTGGTTGTAAATGTTGCCCGGGCTCCCAATGGGGCTGTTCGCTTTTAAAGTTAATCTTTAGTTTCCTTTTTATTATTAAAATGAGCCAGAACGCATCGGAGACGCGTAAAATGTGCTAGATTGTAACACATTTAATAAACAGGGGAACTTTTCGGAGTTGTGTATGTATATGGCCGATATTCGAACAGTTATGTCGTAAACAAATTAAAAACCGTTTCCGATGTATATCCATCGTAGATGATTCAAGAGTAAAATTAAAAAAAGACCTGTGAGCTGTTAAGTTAGCGGATAAAATATAATAGCTATAAGAGCTTCTTTTTATCGGATAAATTTCTGTTTGCAATGAAATAATGTCGCCAATCAGTGATTTTATAAGATGATTTATTTTTTTTAATTTATTGAAAAATCTATAGAAAAAGTAGAAATATCAACACCCGAATTAAAGATAATTTCTAATTTTCCTTATCCCTTAATTGGTATAGCGGGGTCAATTTTGACCGAAAGAAATTATATCCTGGGTTTTCGTAAAAACCTGGACATTTGGCAACACCTCACTTTAGCTATTCTTTCTTATCGGCAAAAGGTACATTTTAGTGTGGTTGCCGCCATTGTCGCGAGCGTGAGAAGTCGATTGGGTCAAATTTAACCCCGTCATACATTGAGCGTCATTTTTCATGTATTTCAGTAGTTATAGTAATGGCAAATCTAAGAAACAGACACAGGCCTTTAACTCAGAAGGAGTTGCAAGAGGAAGCTAACCGATTATTTGATAGCGATAGTGACCTTTCTGATGCAAAAACAATTGTTAGTGACCATGAATCAGCCACCAGTTACCACAGTGAGGATGAAAACATCGATCAAGATGCACCAGATACAGAGGCTAGTGACAGTGTCAGCAACAGTGATGGCGAGTCTAGTGTTGAGGTAATGCAGCAAGAGGTTACTATTATGGAAAAAACCGAAAGAAATGGGCAAAGGGTGTTCCTGCTTCGAGTCGCACTCGTGCATCAAATATTGTATCTCACCTTCCAGGGGTTTCTGGAGCAACACGAATAGATAAGCCCACAACCCCTTCTGAAGCTCTCAAGCTGCTAATAGAGGAACCCATGCTTGATCATATTATTGATCGAACAAACGAGAAAATTAACGATTTCCAAACAAATTGACGTGTCAGTTTGTAAACCATACTGATAAAACTGAAATGTTAGCATTTATGGGTCTTCTGTACTTGGCTGCTACTTGGAGTATTCAAGTCAAACAATGAAGATATAAATTCACATTTTGCTACAGATAGAACAGGCCGTGACATTTTTCGTTCAGTTATGACGTTATGACGGCAAAGAGGTTCAGTTTTCTTTTGACAGCTCTACGATTTGATGACCCAAATACCAGAGAACAACGGATTGCGGAAACCGGCTGGCAACAAATTTTCAACAGGTTTGTGAATAACTGTTATGCTAATTATTCCTGTAGAGAATATGTAACTGTGAATGAAATGTTACTTGGTTTCAAGAGGAAAGTGTAGATTTAGTTTGTACATGAAAAGTAAGCCTGAGAAGTATGGCCTGAAAGTAATGAGTTTTTGTGGCGCTCGCACGCATTACTTTATAAACAATGGGGGTAATCCTAGGAAACTATTTCAACGCTCAATTTACTTTCCCTTGTTGCACCAATAGTGAATTCCAACCGTAATGTGACAGGCGACAGTGGGTTTTCTTCGCTGGAGCTGGTCGAAGAGCTACAAAGGCAAAAACTCACCTACGTTGGTACTATGAGGAAAAACAAGAGGGAGCTACCTATGGAGTTTCTTCCCAATAAGCAACGAAAGGTTTATTCCTCCCTATTTAGCTATTTGGAAACAGCAAATAATCTTCCAGATATAATTGACTTCTATAACCGCACTAAAGTAGGAGTTGGACCAAACGTGTGCAAACTATAAAGTTGGAAGACGTACTAGAAGGTGGCCAAAAGCATTTTTTTAAAGAATCTTGGATATAGATGGAGTTAATTAATGCCAATACTCTCTATAATCTCAGTTTAAACATGTTTCTTAACTTTTCACCAGCTCAATTTTTTCGTTTTGTGTTTTTTCTTATAAGTTAGAATGTTTTGAGCAAGAAATAGTATCTTATTTTGTGATTTTTCTCTGATTTTTTTTATTATTGATTATTAATGAATTCCATGTACTTTTCAAAATACCCCTATATATTTTATGCCTTATTCCATTTTTAATGATTTTTTTCACTTGAGTATCTATTAAGACAGCAATAAATACCTACATTATTTTTCCTTAATTTGTTTATTATTTTTTTATTTTTTACAATAAAAAATTCCATACGTTATATGTATATATCTTTCACCTTACCAGTTAAGGGTTAAACAAATATTTTTAATGTGCACACATAATATTTCTGCACAAAGCCCTAGGCCTCCTTGCTCCGCCACTGGTCTAAAGCTTCTCTTTTTTGTACAAATATTTTATCAATATTACAATATTTTTTTTGGTTGGGGCCGTGGTCCATACTATTTTTTTATTCGCCCACGATCTTATAGGATCCATCTTTTGCCTTGGTGCAAGTCTATAAGTAAATTGATATCACCGTTCAATGATATCACCGGTGCCGGTGGATGCTTGATTTGTCGTCAACGATATCACATGTACAATCTATTAAACATTCACTGAAAATAATCCATACGGAGCACAGTGCGGACGGTGTGGACACCTGTGAGAAATCCAAGGAACTGGATAGTTGCCGAATTCGGCGAGAGATGGCCAGGGAAGCTGCGGTCCATGAAATTACAGAAATCACGCCGGGACGCAACAAGTGCTTGAACAGGTAGTTACGAATGGTGGTTCCTTCGCATCTGCCGGTATGGTTGCGGCGTTGCCACATATTCAGATTAGTAGCAGAAATTATGAAACTACTGAATTGGATCGAATACTCGGTAATGATATATTTGTGTACGTAGCTAATTTATGGAATAGAATATGGAAAGTATAATATAAACAAAGATAGATATCAAATAAATCAAACTCTATATTTTATGTATAATGAACTGTATAAGTTTTAGTTTTGAAAATACTACTGGGCGCCTTATATAGGGACATGTCTCACGAAAAATTTATGTAATTGAAAAACTGGTTAAAATGGCCATTTAATTTACTGAAAAATCTCATATTTTATGGAAATTCTTTGATTTTTACTTATCACCCTATATCTCCCTTAGTTTAAGTCCGATTAAATTCAGTTTTTTAGCAGAGCCAATTTAGACCTTTGTTATTATGACTGACATGACAGAAATGCAAACGGTGGTGACACGTACATTGAGTGTCACCAGTAACATTGTTTAAAAAGTTGGTGATACGAAATTTGTTAAAAATGCAGCAATAAATACTCGATCGAGAAAACTTTTTATATTTTTTATTTAGTTTATATTTAGTTATTTTAGCGACTGACTCACTGACGGCCACAAAACGGATATACATCTGAGAGGTTATAAACGTTGATAATAAGTCTGTCAACGCTGTGCGGTAGTACCGTGAGGTTCCGAAGATGGCAGGTTATATACAGTAATTTAAAGAAGATTCTTGTGAAGGAACCTTTTCCATATCTTCTCAGCTGTTGAGCCTAGAAAGCGACGTCGGTTTTCGTTCATAAAGCGATAGTTGAGTGTGCACCAAAGATGGAAGCACTATATAAAGATATGCATTTTTCCATATGCAAATGTTCAAACAACCTTTGATCTATTTTAATTATGATATGTATTCCAAATATATACATACAGTAGGTACAGACTCGACAATCTGTATATTAGGCCAGTCATTAAAGACAAAAAAGTATGAATGACTCAGAAGGTTGGAGATATATTGCTAAAATATATTTTGCAACCAATTTGTCCGGGATATTATAAAAAGTTGAAAAAACCTCAATTATTGGCTAACTTAACTATAACTTGCTATAACTAAAAATTGCAAAAGTGATGTAAACTTTTACTACTCTAAAAGTTTCTTTACTGTCAAATTGACAGAAAGTATCAATAGACGCGTCGAAATCAGCAAATAGTACTGTTAAGTAGAGAATGTATCACCGTTCATGGGGAGATGATAGCGAAGAAGAGATTCGAAAGTTAATTGAGAAGAGAACAATAAAAAATAATAAAATTAATGAAATCTCAGTTTAACCACCTCATGGAATTTTGGGCTTCAATAAACATCAAAGTAACCCAAGATTCTATAAATTGCAATAATACTCGTAAGGTAACCGAATCCAATATGGGCACCCTTAAGCATATAATTTTATTGCAGTTACAGTATTTACTACAAAATAATGAAATTACTTGTAGATAATCTCTAGGTTATGGGGATTCAGAAATTGTATACAGAATTGACGAAATTGTTTTTTGAGGTATTAAAAAAATCAAAATTAAAAAATCGATCAATGCTCATATTAGGACCCGGGGCTCGGAATATGGGCACCATATTTGGAACATGTAAGTAATTACACATCAGGATTTTTTTATGCATACAAAAATAAAATGTAACCGAGTATAAGTGCTGTATTTTCGAAGAAAAAATAAACAAAATAACCTACGAATATAAGAAAAAATAATGAAAACATAGACATATTAACCAGGTGCCCTATTCTCAACTACTCGCGTTACTAGAAAGCCTTCGCAAATGACGCCTCACGCGATTTTTAGGATTCTTAACCCCTCGAGCCTAGGCGTATGCTCTTTGAAACAAGCAATAACCCGTCGCGTCGCAGCGAGCAGTGTAAACCACTCGTTTTCTTGTCAATTGAGGTTACGTCGTATGTTTTGAGTTCCCAACAATAATTATTTTAACATTTCTTCTTTGCTTTTATATTCCTTTTGTAAAATATGGACGACTTAGTGTATTTGAACTTGTCGGAAAAGTTGAAAAATGCAATGGTGGATCATTTAGAAGCAAATGCTGACGTACCTACCTTTAATAGAATTGAGCAATGAGCAATTCATTGTAGATTCTAATTGCTTTAAAGTTTTATGCAACTTGATGTTATCAATTCATTTCATTTCATCCATTCAATTCAATTTCATCCAATCAATTAATTGCATTCACTCAATTCATTTTCTTTGTTTTATATGTTTGTTTGCTATATTTATATCAAATCAACAAATACAACTGCAAAAATCTAACGTGACTCACGAAAACGTAACTAACGTCTGAAAACTTGGGTACTCCCAAGGATGGTATTTAATGTAGTTAACCATCCTTCGGGTTTTTCTACATCTGTTAACATATAAACTATTAAAACAATAAAATTAACGAGACAACTATAACCTCTATAGAAGTTTTCTATGGTGATGACAGTAAACGCGGCGTTGTCAAATTAAAGCATTCGTGTTACGCGAAGACCAACACGAAGTGCGTCGAGAATGCCACCTAAAACAAGTCTTCGCAATGACACCGCTTGCGTCGGCGCGTGTACGCGTGTACGCGTGTACGCGTGTATGCGAACGAGGTTGAGAATAGGCCTGGCTACACAAACTTATCTAGACTTCGCTTACCGGACATCTGAAGTTCGCAACATCGAATCGCAACATCGCATATTGGACATCTAAAATGAAACAAGATTTATTAATGTCGTTCAGTGTAGACAAAGAAACATGTGCCCATATTTGGCACACTTAACGTTTGTCACTTTTCCCATCAAAACTTTTTTCACGGTAGTACAGAAGAAGGACATGGTTTACATGCAAGTACAGTTCTTTAGCTATACACTGACATGCAACAATAACAACAATAACAATATATATATATATATATATATATATATATATATATATATATATATATATATATATATATATATATATATATATATATATATATATATATATATATATATATATATATATATATATATATATATATATATATATATTATTGACCTAATAAATTGATTGTGTTCTAAGTAAGAATGAATAACTTAATTATTTTTCCTTTTTAGTGCAGTTTTTTAGAATAGATTTTTTGAAGTCGGTTTTGTTTTATTGTTAAAAATATTTTTATAGGTTAGAATCGCCGGGATCTTAGACATTCCGACGGTCTGTGTATCTGCTGCCGGCACAGGCTCTTTTAAGATATATTATTTCGTGCCAGCGCCGGAATTCGTGTTTCTATGTTTCAGAAGCAGCGCCAGCAGCGGAGTTACTTCCTAGTCCTAATGCAAAACATATACAGATTATACATATAACCTGCAACACGGCGCAGCCACACAAATAACAAGTTATTTTATTTTTTTCACGCACTGCAAATTTACTTTATTTCATATCTGCGGAGTTAGATTCTGGATTTTTTATTTATTTTTTTGTGTCCATCCTCTGAAAATATCCATCAGCTGGCACTGTATATCATATATGTACATGATACACATAATATATCAATAAATAAAGATGTTGAATTACATTGTAAATATATTATTAATAGGCTAAATATATATTTCTTGTGGATACGTTACACATTTTTGGAAAAAATTGCAGGCTTACAGACATTGTTCTGTGCTTAAATTAAAGCTAATTACTTTCACTATATCTTCCCCAATGACATTATCCGTAAATTTTTCCCTAATTTCGGGAGCGAAGCTAACTCTTAAAATTTCACATTTTTGAGAAAAAATGCCAATTTTTGGAGGGCTGTATCTTGGTAAATATTGTACCTATAGAGCTGGTTCTGGTCTCAAATTGTAGCAAATTCTTTAAAATACGTAATAAAATGCTGCATAGTTTAGAGGAGAAAATTTCGAGGTTTTTCGAGTGCTACGAAGGTGGAACAGGTCATTCGAAGCTGCAAACTTGGATACACACTACTGCTAGTGGCCCTAACAACATGTTAAAAAATCAGAACTAGTCGTTAGGTTGCAATTTTAATGTACTATATGACTGGCCTATTAGTTTGCCTCACAAATATTTTTTTACTTAATTTTACTTCCCCATACTTCCTACTTTCTCTACAACTTGCAATTTATGTGCAAAAATACACTTCCCTCAAGTCGCCTCATGGCGGGAGACTTGATGGAAATAATACTATTTTTTTTCTTCTGAAAATGAGGGAGACTGTGTCAGTACCTACATAGAAGACATATTCTAGTAGGTATCTCTATGCAATGAATACTGTTATTACCACAAAAAAAAACAACAAACGCAACTTTACGATACCATCTCTGACCAATGCAGGAATAGTGGGTGTGTATTTTTTACAGTCATCCTCGGGAGCAAAGGCCAAAGATATAATAAATAATGAGTGGCAAGGTGCTCCATGAAATCACCCACCTGCTCCTTGTACCTTATACCTGTTTGCTGGTCGTATCTCTAAATTTGTTATGTAACCATCAATGAAATGCACGGTACAGTACCCTAAGCCAATGCCCATTCGTCATGAAAAATCGTACTTGCGTCATTTCTCATTTCAAATGTGGAACAGTATTTTTATTTCTATAATTGCATTTTCTCTACCTAAAATTTGAAAAATAAGTTGTTCATATGACCATAATAATTTCCTACTGTTAGTGCGAGAGCTTCCTCCACTGTCTTCGAACGGCTTAAATAACCTTTGCAGCGCCCCCTGTGACGTTAATAGAGGCTGCGAACACGGGGAAAGCATCCTACCAAAGGACTACGACCCATATTGTACATCATGTTCCGCAAACAACATAAACTTCTGCAGATTGGCAATCCCCGGGGCTGCTTATTGGCATCCATGGCTGCCACAAGGCTTTGATTAAAAGGCTTTTATGTCTTTTCGGAAATAGACGCTTAATTTGCAGGCGTTCGCTATTAGTTTGCTTAATGTCCTTATTGGATTATATTATGTTTGTACAACTGATTGGAAACATCTGAGTGTTTAGTGCCGCCTTTATGATGCTACGAGTACTTAATCAGTTTCGGGAAAGTTTACAAACTACACTGCTGGTCAATAGGTTGGAATAATTCAAAATTTTAATGTAATATTAGATGCAATTATCTTTTTTATCTGAAAAATATGGAATATCAAAATACGGTTTTCAGGACGTTTTTGTAAATTTCATTGGTAATAAATGGCCTGAACTATTATGTTTCTACCATGCACAAAAAAGGAATATACGGGGTGTACACTAAACCGTTACAAAAAAATTAAAATTTCATTCTTACCGAGAATTTAGGAAAGCCAAAATCGAGATACATTTTTTATACCAGGGCCTATGGATAAATTTAAAAAACAGATTTGGCCGTTTTTTTATATCTCGCTTATTTTAATATGAATATATGGGGGTTTTATTGAAATTAGGATTTTTTTTGAAAATGCATCTATCTCTTACTGTTTAAAAACAAAGTAAGTAATGGATTTTTTCTACTGTCTTGCTAGAATTGTCATTTCTTATATAGGGTGCCTGAGAAAACAAATAATAAGCATATGTCAAAAAAAGCTGCGTGCAAAACCCTGTATAATTAAAATGAACAGATTATATAACCAGATTTTATAACATTTTCGTCTCGCACGTGAGATAAAACATATGACAGATATGAGGGAGAGAGAGAGAAACAGAGATATCGAATGCAGCTTTCACTTGGGCAACTGGGGGATCGATCAAGTGTTCTAAAGCGGAAAGCAATTTTGATATAATTTATAAACGATCGTGACAATCGGAATTAACCAGGAATACAATATTACTTATGCATATTCTGCTGGATATATCTGGATTGAGCTTTCGAATCTGATCCAAATTGATGATGATCTTTTTGCGGAGGATGCGTCCTTGCCACTACTTCACTTTCTTCGTGAGAAATTCGGTTTAGATATGAATAACGACAGGAACATTGCCACGGCTAAATCAGGAACGATTGATGCTATATTTTCGAGAAATCTACACCGTTTAGATCACGAACATATGTGTCACACCTCAGTTAGATACCATAAAACCAATATGTAAAATACCTCTCTCTCTCTCTCTCTCCTCTCTCTATATCTCTCACTCTCTCTCACTCTGTCTTTCGTTCTCCCTCTCTCACTCTCTCAACGAATCGGTAAAGAAGTATTCACTTCTATCACGTGTACCGTGCTGCGCGCGGATTTTTTTTGTACGTAAAGTGGCCTACGTCGTCGTGGTTCAAGTTGCCAATTTTCCAACGACACTTCTTGGGGTTTAAAAAAGGAACATTTGGATAGTAGTGAAGTTAGTCCATAGTATGCGAGAATAGAAAGTACTTGACGAAGTTTAAGTAATCCTCCCTCAATTGTGGTTGAAGGAATTAATATATCATCGAGAAAAATAATGATATTGAGAGGGCGAATCTGCTCAAAAATATAGGACATCATTTTTTGGAGAACTGCTGGGGCGTTACAGAGTCCAAAAGGACAACGCAGAAATTCAAAATGACCTTCGGGAGTAACTATTGCTGTTTTTACAATAGAAATAGGGCTGATAGGAATCTGATAGTAACTGGAAGCAAGATCTAGAGAGGTAAAGGATTTTGTGTTACTAACTTGATCTATTAAATCATCTATAATCGGCATTGGAAATTTATCTTTTTCGATTATCTTGTTTAACGCAGTATAATTGACAACCATTCTTTTTTCGCCTCATTTTTTGTCAACCAACATCACTGGACTAGCATACGGAATTCACGTCAATATGGAAACCGAAAGAAAACTCGGTTTTCTTTCGGTGTTTTTTATTTTTAAAAATTCAACTTTATATTTTGGTCTGTAGATTGGGCGGCCGAAATACGAACTTGAAAACTATTTCCAGGGACTATTTCAGTTTTATCTTGTACATCTTTTCTATTGGCATTGGCATGGCGCAGGACCTGGCTAGGCATCGCGAAGTGTCCTCAGTAGCCCACGGATTGCTACTTTGCGTACAAAACACGTTCGCATTAAAGTGTATATCGCCTGGGCACTATTTGACAGCTCTGCTGCATGCTAATTGCAGTACCACTTAGTCCGTTTTCTCTCGTACGTCTTTTCTATCGTGTAGGAGGCATCTACGTAAGAAGGAGCGTTCAACGTCACAGCTCTAGGTGCTGTATGCGAACGCTAAGCTATGATAGGCACATTGGCATCGTCCAGGACATGGCTAGGAATCGCGAAGTGTCCTCAATAGCCCACGGATTGTTGCTTTGCGTACAAAACGCGTTCGCATTAACGTGTATATCGCCTTGGCGTTCCTCTTGGTCGATTTATTTGTTTAACATTTTTCTCCTTAAGCTCTAGGGCCTATATTTTCCCCAACATAGTACCTCGCCGACTTTAGTGGTAATAGTGGAACACACTACATACGTCCTGCGGATTCCCATAACTTCTCATCCAATAAGTTACCAGAAAAGCTCTCGTATCGAACAGTCCAAGATGCACGCACCAGTGCATGAAACTGCACACCCGTACAGTTTCACCTCAATAAGGCACCTGCTATTAACGCGCAGTTGTATCGTGACACAAATTTCCAACCACCTGTCGATTGTGTTTTAATTCGGCGCTAATTCTTGCTGATATAATTATCCAGTTGATGGTTTGTTGGAACTATACGGGTTTTAAGTGTCGCCTGACACTCAAAACAGTAAAAAAGTATTACCGTAACATCCGCATGTTCCGGTAATACTTTTTAGTAATAATACTTAGTAGATATATCGTATCGTATAATAATGATAGTCAGTTCCAAGATGATGATGTTTCCAGTTATTATGCTGTAATTTAATCAATTTTTAAGATAAAACAATGATCAAAAAAACAAAAAAAAATGTTATTTCGAGGACTGTATAGGACTGTATTTCGAGGACAAATACTGGTGTAATGTAAACGGTGTTTCTCCATTATTTCAATGCTGGACGGGGAAAAATAATCTCTTACCTTGCAGGATTAGGAGACGTCCGGGCAAAGTGATTACGTTTAATTCAAAATTCAGGTACAGTGTTGTGGAAGCGAAAACAAAAACAAACTCTACAATTTATTTCATCAAACAATAATAAGACATTAACAAAATATCACATTTGTGAAAATATAAATTTCCCTGATAAAAAAAAGTAATTAAGTTACCAAATATTCGCTTTGCCCATGACACCGGTCAAAAGAAATATCGCAATCCGGGCAAAGCGAAAAATATATAAAACAAATATTTTCTACTAAATCTACTCGTGGCACTCATCGCAATAGTAGGAACCCCTTCGCGAATATAAAGTACACTCGTGTGCCCATAAGTTGCAGTCTCCACACATGATCCAATTATCTGTCGGATGACCATCCTCTTCTTGATATTTTTCTTGGCATATTAAGCAAAAGTAGTCCTCTTATGTTGCTCTTCTCGGTATTTTAATTTTTTTTCTGTGAATCTTTCACAAACACGTTTCTTCACTTTCTTGAGGCTTGTATTAAGTTGTTCCTTTTGTTTTTCTTTGATCTGGGTCAAAACCTCTGCTTTGTGTGTCTTCCTGCTGTGTAATGACTTTTTGCCTTCGTTTTTTGGTAACGGCCCAAAAGTCAAACATAACATTCCTCTGATGTGGATTTATAGAGTTGTACCTATATTTCTTTCTGCAGTAGGTTGCTCTGCTGAAGGCAAATGTTTTGCAGGAGCGGTTACTAACATATCAGTTTCTTTAGATGTCTATGGTAGTGAACGCAATACGTGAAGTAGGTATTGATGGATGATTCATAGATACAGATGATTCTGTGGCGGTTAAAATACTGGACCCTACTTCTGCAGTTGCAGTTTCGGCTTAAACCTATGCAGGAAGGGGTTCGGATGACATATCAGAAACTAAAATGTTTGCCGCATGACCTTCAGGAGCAGGACTAGAAGTTAGCTTTAAAAAAATCTTTATTTTTCTCCTTTTTTTCCTTTTTTTTTAACACGTCGTTGTCGGTTATTTGCCTCATTCACAGGATCGCATTGCTTATAAAGATCGTTTTGATTATGAAGGCATTGTTCGAAAGTCTTCGTCTGAGAAAATATTCGGATCAGACAATTGCTGATCTCTCTTCAGTATCTCAGTTCAGTAAAGAAGTTCATTACCTAAGTGGTGGTTAGATAGACGAAGAGACTGGGGAACAAATATTAAACAATTCATTGTAGTTGATACACATGCGTATATTATTGTTGAAATCAATTGGTAGATTATTTCGGTAACGGTTTGTTTCGGTAACGTAAACCGATTACCATTTTTTCTGCATCAAAATTCAATACGATTCTCATTTCTGGGAATGAAGCGATTGTTGCAAACAAAGCAATGAATGCGTTGCGCCATTATACGTGCCCTCAAAATGTTACAGAACAAACGCGAATCAGCTTTGAAAAAACGCTCGTATAAGGAAAAACCAAATATCTATATACACTAAATACCTATATACACCTATAAATACATATAAACACTATATTATATAGTTCTGTTTATGTAAATAATGTTCTGTCTCGTTAATAAAACAGTTTATGCATTTGTATTGAATTTTAACGAAAACGCAAAAAAGTTATAAAAGAATTATAACAACTTTCTACAAATATTTCCTACCTAATTTTATCTTATCTGTATTTTTGTAGCTTTTTTAGACGGAATTTACTTAATTATGAACACACACGATAGTATTCAAGTATATTTGTCTTTGACAGAAGCATAGGTGGCTTCTGGATCATGTTATTTACTATTTCCAATATAGTTGAAGAATGTAGGAAATGAAAAGTGGAAATTACGGCTGAATAAAAGTAATGTATAAAAAAATAATAAAGTAAATTAAGATTATATTTAAAAAATGATCTCAGGTTTTGTGTAAAATATAGCAAATGGTATCATCAGATGGTTTCTTGAAAGTCGTTGCTCGTTGATCCTGATCAAGTCAAAGAGCAGAGCAAAACGCTATATTTTACATAAACTTAAATATGTATATACAAAAAACACCAAATGCGGCGATCCCCCATCGCATACGCGAAATCGAAAAACCTGTCAACTCTTTGTGGTCCAGTTTAAAACGTGAGCTTTTTGGGCGATAATGTTACTAATAATTTTTATAAGGATGATGACTCAAACGTCATATGAAAAATTTAATGTTTTTGGGTTTTTCCCCTATAATGTGTACGGGGTCCTTTGGCGGAATGTAAAAATAGCCGAATTGTGTATACCCGGTCCTTCTGTAGGTTCCTTGCGGATCCTCCGGTGGCTGCTCTTATCTGCCGTTCTCTCAATAAGGAAGACAAACCGGCCCCATTAATGCACCGCCAAACCGCCTACCCACGCCGGCCGTTGCGGTCGGGGGGCACTACACCGGCACGGCGGCCGAACATATAGAAACAGTTGAATGCGCCACCGCTGCCGTAGTAGAGCCACTACTACTGTGCGGAGTGCCCCCTTCCCTCGACCGGGTCTCAGGTGGCTAACCCGGCCGCAACTTGATTCTTGCCCTCTCCTTTCCTTACAGCTTTTAGTCGAGTCGTAGTAGGCCAGCCAGTCTATCTACCTGAGCTCCTGTTTGCCTGTATACATTTTATTGCATTACGTGAAAAGCCTATGCCGACCCCCGGGGGTGAAATGCACCTGTGCTCTGCCTGTTGGACAATGCCCCGCGTCCTTTCCTCGTGACAAGTGATTGTTGTGTTGTAAGTAGCCGATGGACTTTTGTTTTGTTCTGTGCCATGGGATTGGCCCCGTCTTTCTCTCGCACGTCAAACTTACTGGATATTGAATAGGTGAGAAGGTTCGACACCAAAAAATACTATCAAACCCATACATTTAGTACCGCTACTAACAACATTATTGACGGACCCCGCAAACAACTTTATGTCTCCCAAATCCACTTTCGTGACAATTGCCGCGCTAATCCCCTAATCATTAATTACCCCCATTCAGTCCTGCTTTATTATCATTTGGCTTATAAACCGGGCTTAGCTACCCAAACACTTCTCTGTTTAAACTGATTTACTTATCTCCGAAAAGTGCGTATCCTTCTAAAGTAGGCTACGAACGCTGCGTTGCCACGTGCACTCGCCTTCAACTATTCCAGCTACAGCGGGAGTGTGCTCGGCCATCTTGACGCACTGATCGGCGTCTGTTCCCCCGGCCTCCTACGATTCCCCCGAGCCGTTCTAGCTTTCCCCCCAAACTGTTACGTAATTTTTTGACAACTGCCTCGTGTTATTTGATATCTGCAGCTGGATGTGACATTTGCATATTTGGGCGACTACCTATACCAGCCAGGCGTGCGTGAATTAATGAGTGGTTATTTGTCGCCGCTAATCACTATTTTAATGATTTATTAGTAACGGTGGCTTGGTTTGGCGATGTGGTAGCCGAATACGCCCACTTTGGACATTTTTATGGACAGTTTGATCGATAAATTTTTCGTAACGTTTGTTTTTATCGAGCGGCTACTTGTAGCTCGTGCTGCAGTAGATATATGTATGGTTTTTAATACTGATCATATTTAAACATGCTTTTAATTCTTGATCATTGAACAATGTTATGATTCTGTGTTTTATGAAAGGTACCACGCAGGTCGATACAATTTTGTGTAATACGCGCTGGTTTGGTCTAGAGAGTTGGAGTCCTGGTTTGAAACTGAACAAACCCGCATATGTAAATGCCTATAGCGATTTAATTTTTAAATATCTGCACCACTATGTGGGTTTATGTACTTAAGTCTGTAGCCTCCAGAATGATGATCATATAACGAAATAGATACTCGATTGTATCTGAAGATATATATGGGCAATATACAATAAAATGATCGTGAGTAGTTTTGTTATACCTTCGAAAACAATACATAAACGTGCTGATATAGAGAATATATCACCCTCGAAAACAATACATAAACATGCTGATATAGTGAATATATCACCCAGGTATTAAGGGTATTTTATAGTATTATTATTATTCTTATTACTACAATACGGTATTGATGTTATTAGGGGGGAGTGTTTCCTATTGTGTAACCACACGAGGTGTTAGTTCTGGTAAAAGTTTCAGTTAGTTAAATAAATTAATAACAATTACCGAAATGTTTTAATTTTGATGACTTTTGATGTTTTGAAACATATAGCGAGAAAATTCCAAGATGATTTCAAAAAATGTCTTCTAAGCGGTTTCATTAATTTCAGCATCTTTATTGTTTTCCTTAGATAATAACATCACAAATAGAAAAACAGTATTTGAAACCTATTATTTGCTTATGTGGCAAAAATAATAGAAACTATATTTGCCAAAATCTTTTTAAAAAATATCTAGAAATCTCTTTCGAGTCCAGTGACAGTTGCGTCGATATTGTCGCAGTAAAATGGCGACAACCGGTACTAATGCCATAACGACGCAACTGGCATCTAGCGGTCACATACTTTACAATTACGACATTTTTTACCATGTACTTTTAGAGTAAATGTTTTTCTATCTGGTGATGGGTATAACTCATTTTTAGAAAATTTTGCAGTAACATCATTGTTCTTCTGAAACGGCGATATACACTCATCGGCAAAATAATCGATCCACTCAAAATATTGATGCAGTTTGCTTATCAATAACTTTGTTAATTTAAATCCGATTTTATTATTTTTCTCTCACAGATTTAAATATCAAAAAAAATTAGGCAAATATCCATATTATACAGGGTGACACCTCGGGTGACACAAAGTGCCCTTTTACTCTTAACTTTAAAACAATATCTGTAGAGGCCAACCTGTTACACCTTATAATTTGTTATCACGCTACATCTATTCCTTGCATTTTATTTTTTTATTTGTTACAATAACTTTTTTTTGTTCAAGATACAAGGGTGTTAGAAAAACGTTAAATTTTACATTTATTTCTATGGTAATAACAAAGTTGATCAAGGAATGATTTTTTACACAGCTGGCTATGACAGACAATTGTTTCTGTCAGAACAAAACGGACAACCGTTAGGTTACAATTTGTCACATTTGAGCGAGATAAACGCGCTCAAATAAGTTACATACTTAAAAAATACGATCAGTTTAGAAAATATGGATCTTTCTGCAACCGACTCTGCGAGAGCCGTTGCTTTGGTGCAGGATGGTAGGTCACAATATTATGTGGCCAGAGCGTTGGAAATTTCAAGATGCAAAGAGCTGTCAAACGGTTTCGTGAGTTTGGTGTATTCACAAAAAGAAATAATTGTGGTCGAAAAAAATCTACTAGTGAGCGAGATAATCGCTTTATAACGCTAAATGTTTTGCGGGACAGAAGAATTACTTCTGTGCAAAATAAAAACCAATTAGAGGAGGTGAGGCAAGTTCAAGTTAGCGATAGAACAATAAGAAGGCGGCTTTTTGATATTGGACTGTGAGCAAGGAGACCTGCAACGGGTCCAGAATTATTACGAAACCATCTGGTTGAACGCCTTAGATATTCTAGGGAACACGAATAATGGGTAATGGGGTAATGAAGAATGGAGCAATATCCTATTCACTGACGACTCAAGGTTTTGTCTCGTGAGCGGGTGAGCGTTTCTTCCAAAACCAGGGGACCTATGACAGCAGATAGGGATATAAGAGAAGTTTTAGAACCATATGTTGTTCCTTTTACGCCGTTAATCGGAGACGATTTTATGTTGTGCATGATAATGCCCGGCCGCATGTTACACGAATCGTTAATGCGTATTTAGCCGAGGTTGATATCCCAGTAATGAATTCACACTATCAACACATAAGTACATAGAAACATTCATAATACCATCATTCATACACAGGCTTAACCAACACTCTAACACAACAATACACACAGCAATGATACCCAAATTTACACAACCACCAAAATTCAACCTTCATTGAACTACGCCTATGCCCCCTAGCCTAGGGTCCAACCACTAAAACTAATATGATTATAAAAAAACAAAAAAATAACAAAACAAAGAAAAACAGAACAAAAAACTAATAAAATGCAAAAATAACGCTTAAAGCATGAAAAACAGACAAAAATAATAAACAAATAAAAGAGACATAACAAGACAGAAAAATAATAATAAAATAACTATAAAACAAAACACATGACTAACATAAAAGACCCACACACTAATTTAGGATAAGATATATATGTAACCAACGCTTTTATAGCCTCTGCTTGTGTAAAAATAATACAGTAAGAAAAACAAACTAACACCCACAAAATCCTGCCCTAAATCCTAACCATATGTCGAAGACCATAATACAAATAAATGGACAGTCAAGAACAAAGAAGAACAAAAACTACGAACAACCGGCTAAAGTATTTCGCAAGAGATCATTGCATTTAGCAAAAGCAAAACCACGTACGAATCAGTAATGAATTGGCTTCCTCGAAGCCCGGACCTAAACCCAATTGAACATGTTTGGGATGCTCTTGGAAGGTAAGTACAATTTCGTAAACCAGCTCCTGCAAATTTACAGCAGCTTAGTGCAGTTTTAATTGAAGAATCGCAGCAAATCGACCAGGGTTACATGCAAAACCTAATTGAGGGCATGCCAAGACGAATTGCAGCAGTTATTCGTGCACGCGGGGGAAACACTTCATACTAAGTTGATTAGGGTTTTCAGTTTATTTTCAGGTCGTTTTCGTTATGGTTAATTTTTTAAAATTGTAATAGAAATAAATGTAAAATATAACGTTTTTCTAAAACCCTTGTATCTTTAACAAAAAAAAAGTTATTGAAACAAATAAAAAAAAGAAAATGTAAGGAATAGATGTAGCTTGAATTATAAGGTGTAACATGTTGGCCACTCAATAATATTGTTTTAAAGTTATAGTAAAAAGACACTTTTTTGTCATTATTTAAGTCTTGATACAGATTTTATATTAAATGAGATTAAAATTGTTTAAATGAATATCAGCAATTAAAATTGAAGGTGTAGAGTTTTTATTTTAGAGAATCAAAGAAAAGATGGTACAGTGCCATTGATTTTATTTGTCAGGCCGTCTAGGGAGATGGAATTGGGTTAAAATTGTTGAAAAAAATAAAAGTGTCCGTTTTATTCAGGAATTTTAAAATACCCTGGATTTACGCTCGACCTCACACAGCTCATATCGTAAGTGAATATCTTGATGAAGTTGGCATAGAACGAATGATTTGGCAAGCAAAAAGTCCCCATATGAATCCAATAGAAAATATTTGGGAGGCACTAGGGCGACGAATTAGGTCTCGTATAGTTTGATATGTTCAACAATTGGGTAAGTCAAAACGTTGATATTTTCAGAATTTAAAAAGGGTAATAAATCCCCGAGCACGCCCAAACTATGTGAAGCAGTAACAGAAAAACTGAAATGTCATTGTATTTACCTAGTTTAATTGCCTACCACTACTCAAATTTCCATCGGATCTTATGCAGAATTGTAAACCTTTATTGGGGCAGTTATCGCGCAAGTAAGCCATAACTGCGAGCGAAATTTTATTGTATGCAATTACGTAAAATACCTCTGTCTATTGTAGAAAGATGTGTTTGCTTGCCGACAGCGGCATCCTTTCATGTCATTAGCACTATCTGTAATTATTCTAATGTTGCGTAATTAAAATAGTGATTAACAATTTTATGTCACCGACAAAGCTAAATTGGCGACGTGTCGCGAATCAAGCATGCGTTGAATTCAGATGCACTCGAGCAGCGGTGCGTGCAGTGGCGGCCCATCGAATGAAGCAACAGGGGCAGTCGATTGTTTGAGTGTTACTATTTTTATTTATGTTTTGAATGTCTAATGGTTGCTACTACCGAATTGATTTATCTTCCAATTTTCGAGAGCTGGTAACGTTTTTAGGGCTTTAAGGATAAGGCAGATATTAATTCTCCTTACAACAAATAATGTGAGATCAAATTTAACATAATATAATAGATAATATCGATATTGGCAATGATGAATCCCTCTCAATATTTTGTTTTAGCTTTACTTGAAAGGCCTTTTTCATGGCGTATAGGCAAATAATCTGCCCGAAGTGCAACTATATGCCTTGATTATATCATAATTAGTTGCTTTAATGGTGGCTCGGATTTTGACACCTAACCAGCGACTGAAAATTCAGTTATTATTTCAGATACACACGATTTGTTGTAGAATTTTCCACCGCCGTTGTATAACAATTCCCAAGAACTATTTTTCAATGCTATATAGATAAATCCCCGTGCTGTTATATCCGCCTTATTCATTGTGGTTCTGTTTATCACACATCGACATAACCAGACCACGCCTGTCTAATGTAGTATTCATATCCTTCGCTATTGGATTGTTGACGCGATCCTGTGGTTTTGTAAAACAATGGAAATTTTTGACGTGTGCATATAAAAAATGAGCTACGATCTAAATTAAGGTTGCTACTAATAATGAGATCATCAATTTTTCATTTTTAGATGACAGTACGTTCTAATCAATAAATACCTAGAGCATTTTTCTTGGTTTATTTTTTTAAGGCTTATTAATTACTAATTATTGTTCTTGGAACCGACTTTCGACTTCGAACTCGAAATTTTAATACTTTCTGGGCATTTTCTGTAGCGCCTTTGCTATTTATCAGAGAAAAATGTGTGATATCCCAGGTTGTTGGTATCCTTGTTTGTCGTTTTTTAAATCTTGAAACGATATCTCCGAAACCTGAGGGTTTAGCCTAGGGTGCGAAACATGTTTTTAACTCAAAAGGTTGCGCTCTTTCCGAATTTCAAAAATATATAGGGTGTTCCATTTAAAATAAGAAAGTTAGTTGCTGTTCAGGAGATATGGAACACCCTGTACATTCACCGATATTTTAAAAAAACGCCAAAAAAGGATAACAAGAACCTGGGATAAGACACATTTTTCTTCATTTTCACATGCCAAAAAAATGTATTTATGTATTTACTGTCTCTACTTCTTACAAAGGCACTCTAGTTAATTTTAAAATATCCATTATAAGAGCAGGTTTATATCTTCAGTGTCATGTCGGTCAGACGATTGCTTCGCCTTTGCCTATCGTTGACGTAGAAATTCAACGTCATATAAGGTCGTATAAGGCCAGTATTTGAGCAGCACTATTTTGCTGACTAACGCTCATGTATTTCTAAATATAAATCACGTTTAGTCGTGCTTATGGAAATAGAGTTAATTTAAAAAAATACGGATTGTGTATGATATCTTACAACAATTATACTGACGTCAGATGGTCTAGTTTATCGATGTCGTTTTGTAGAAAAATTCGCTTTTGATTATCGCAAACTGCTTATTTGAAAGTATAATATTTGCGTTGGATTAAACGGTGGCCACATAAAAGCCTAATTTATTTATTCTCATTGAATATGAATGTATTTAATTTTGACCTTTGCGACGTCAAATTTAAATAATTGATTTATTTTCGTACTTAATCGTGTTTGGCTTCTAGTCGAGGAAATACCCAGTCCTCATCCTCGGTGAAAAGGATTTCTAGGGAGGAGACATTTCGGAACTTATGACAGAGCCGGACGGTCGCATATAATCAATATTAAAATAATTTTATCGATGTACTGCAAATGTAATTGTTTTTCCAATTTCTGTTCAATAATCGTAGCGCAATCGTAGTCCGTAGCGGGTAGCGGCTAAAAAGGTGGAGTAACGACTATTGTTGTAATATGCTGTTCAGGCCTGGGCTTTGAAAGTTCCAGATTTCAACCTTCTGGGGGGGAAGGAGTACCACTTGAGCCGCCATCTTCAATTGAAGGTACAAGAAAATTGTTTTGAAAATAACGCAAATTCGCAAAGGTTGATCCTACGACGAAAGTTAATGTAGACAAAGTTAATATAGACAAAATTGCTTACGCTTTCTGTATAAAAATTTCCTTTTTAAGTTGGAGGAAGTAGCAATATCTATATTACGAGTTACAGCGGCAAAAAGATGAATATTTGCTTAAAAAAATAGTAACCCCATTTTTACGATTTTTTTTCGATTATTTCTCGCTATTTATTACATATTTATAATAATTTTGTAAATTCAAAACATAACTCATTTCCACCTTGAGGTAGAGTAAATTGGAGTAGAGTAAAATGGCTTTTCAATCTTAGATGGAAATGACGCTTGACGCTTGAACGCAATTATATTATCAGCATTTTCCAAAGAAACAAAAACAAACTGTGATGCAAACTTCGTACCATAAAGTATAAAAAAATATATCATTCTTAATAGACCGTGCAAATTTGAGCGGATGGGTGGCTTTGCATGAAGTATATCCGACAGCTCTTTTGCTCTAGTATAATCATACAAATCCCCAAAAAATCCTCTGTGAGCTAAAGTCGCAATCAAAAAAATAATGACCAAAAATGTTTTCTTTAAAAATGTGATATCTCAGAAACCGTTTGATCAAAGTTAGCATTCTTTTCTGCAGTGAGATGTTCTTATTCAGTACTACAAAAAGTGTTTCTAGGTATTTGACGATATATAAAAAAATAAAGAAAAAAAAACATTTTGCTAATTTTATCATACCCATTGAAACTGCTCATAATTTCCCATATCAAAAAATACTTATAATTACAAGGACAATCAACATCCGCAACAAAATATGGGCCATTGCATTTTAAAAAATGTATTTTTGTAACGCCACGATTTTCTGGAGCACACTGTGTAGAGCAAATATGCCTCTAGTATCATATTATTACCACTAATTGCACCTTTTACGTAATATTCATATCAAGATAGTATAATTATAGCGAAAAATATTTCCTTGATAATTAAAAACGTATTTTTATACACATATTTTGTTTGTCTATATATTAATCGTATATATTATGTGCGTTACAGCAACTGTTAATATTGTTACATGTTTTAATTGTCAGATAAAAATGGATTAACTCAGGGTAAATAGTATTAAGAATTAAATGCTTCTATCTTGTGTTCACGGTAATGTATTTGTCGAGAATAAAACATGTTAATTTCTTGTTTGCGACACTATTACCCAACACCTTCAAAAAGGAATTAATGTTACGAATAAGTAACATCAGGGTTTAAATGTTTTTTCGCCTTAGACAAAGAGGAAATCAAAATATCAATCGACATTTATGCCAGAAATATGGGAATGATATTGACGAAGCGAAGGAATATTTACAAAACGATATTATTAATTTCAAAAATTGTGCAAAAATTTAAAGAAAAACACGATCTTGCCAATCTGCAAGATGCTCAATAATGGTTACCGATATTTGGAATGAACTTGACCAAAATCAAATATCCAATTTAATATCGACTATGCACTATGTGAATCAGTTACTACTAATAGAGGTGGAAACACGAACTACTACTATGTACTTTTTTTTGCTATGTATTGCTAATAATCATTGTTAGAGTCATTCTTAGTTTAATGTTGTCAAAATGTTATTAATAAAAAAAACATGTTCTACTATAAAACTGTATATTTTCTGTGATATTGCAGATATCAGAAAAATTTAAAAAGCAAAATGTTCACAAGACATGAGATGACAGTATGATTTTATTATGCATCCGTTGTTTTTGCTAATGCTCCCTACAGGGTGTCTCAAATTTAACGTAAAAAACTATGCTCAATTTTGCACCCTGTATAAGCCTAAAACTGAAATCTGAATAAAACATTCCATCGTAGTGTAATAACCAAAGAAAAAGGCTACAGTTAAAGAAAAGATCGAAATAGATTTATCGGTTCGCGAGAAAATCAACTTTGAAATTGAGCATATTTTTGTGCGTTATCTTTGCGGCTAAGTGTATCTTCTGAATGATATGGAATATCAAAATACGGTTTTCAGGACGTTTTTGGAAATTCCATTGGTAATAAATGGCTTGAATATCGTGTTCCTATCGTGCTCAAAAAAGGAATATCCGGGGTGTAAACTAAACCCCTACAAAAAATAAAAATTTAATTCTTACCGAGAATTTAAGAAAACCAAAATAGAGATAAAATTTTTATACCACTGTAGCCTATGCACCAATTCAAAAAAAAATTTGGTCGTGTTTTGACATCTCGCTTATTTTCGAATATATAGGAGTTTCATTGAAATTAGGACATTTATTGATGGATTTTTTCTTATTTTCAAGTAAGCTTTCATGCGTCTAACTGTCTCAGTAACTAGAATTATCATTTCTTATAGAGGGTGCCTGTGAAAACATTTAATAAGCATGTGTCACAAAAAGTCTGTAAATTTTAATAAGCTGTGTGCAACATCCCGTATAATTAAAATGAACGATAATTTTAAGACTTTAAATCTGTGAAGGAAAACTCCTCAATGGCTTGAGTCAGGTCTTCTATATAGAGTTTCAGGTGAATTGGTCCTTGAAACTACCACGTATGGTCTTACTTAAAATTACTAAAATAATTTTAAGTAAGACCATACGTTTCTCTATCAGATTTACATCGGGTTATTTCTGTATGTTGTAATATTTATGCTAATAATTTAATATATGTAGGTACGTATTTTGTATTTTAATTCTCAAATGTTTGAACATTTAGAAAGATTTCTGTAATATTTTTTGACGCTTTGTCCACCTTATCTGACATATTAATTTAAAACAAATCACCTTTGAAATAATTTGAGAGTAAACATGGAAACGTATTATACATGCCAAAAAAAATCAATCAAGTTTCAAAAATATTCCATAGCAATTTCCTTTACTAGAATTTGCCAGCTGTAGCTAACCGGCATTGGTATGATATACAATATGTTTGCAGCCGCAAATCAAGAATTTATCGCTTGCCGTCTGAAGCAATTACTCACAATTGCCAATCACTAATAAGCATTTAACAGTCTTCAGTTTATTGCTTACACCTAACATTCACAAATTAATTAGGAATGCTAGGAAATCCACGGAGACCCAAACGGTAGATAAGAACACAAACCCGGAATTCAGATAATTTCCCAAAAATCTATCGCACGGATTGCGATGCTACTAAAAACTTGACTGATGCATGATTTCTAAATCCTTCCTTTCAGTCTTTGTGTTTGAGATGGGCTTAAATGGATCCGAAATAAGCTCTGAGCAGGTACGCGAGAGCATGTCTCGTGTTTACTTTGCCAGTGTTTATTTTACTATTATAGGAACCGTGAACGGTGTTTACTCTGGCATTCTTCGAACGCTGAGAGCACGCCCATCTCTGAGCCGTTGTTTGCTTTGAAAACTTTGCCCGTGCTCGAGTGTTTGGTTTTAACGAAACATCGACGGAGTCTATGTGACTTTCTGGATTTGTTTCGTTGTATTGGAATCCAATAGCGTTTTGTATACAGGGTGTTTCATAATTAAGTGTACACATCAACAGTAAAATCTTGACATCACAATATAACGAGTTTACACCTACACTCAGTTCCAAAAAAATTGACGCACCTAATTTTGGTTGCAAATTTGAAACCTTGTTATTTCTGAACGAAAGGACCGATTTTTTTATCCTTTTTTTTGGTTGGTAGGTAATTACCTTGTCTTTAAAAAAAATAAAAAGGTGAAAATTTTTTCAGAGCCTCCCAGATGGTAGTAGAAAACCTCAAACCATGTTTTTTTCTTAGTTTTTAACTCACCCTGTGTGTTAATCAACTAATATGAAAGACGTTTCCTTTACGAGAATTCTGTTTTTTTATTCACTGATCTATCTCTAAAATTGTCCAAATTATAGCTTTTTTGCCGAAACCTTTCGTTTGTCACACACATTAAATTTATTGTAGGATCACATTGTCTATGAAAAAGTTATCGTTGTCATAGCAATTACGCACTATTTCACTCTATTGTTGTGTCATTAAGTGTCAGTAAAAAAAATTTAGAGACTGTTACGTAAAATGCCTCAAATAAACCCTGAACAAGTAGCAAGATTAGTTGCATTAGTTTATTTAATAAATTATTATGGTCTCGATTATGCTAATATTTTCTCATCGATTGATCTTTTGCATTTATATATGGCCCCACGTTGGGTGCCAATTTTATATAACAGCGCTTCCTTTACTAAATCATCACTGTATCTGTTCTTGATGCGCTTAATCACTTATATGGAGGTGTAAATTTAAACAACCGGAGTGGAAAATTTGGCAAGATAACTACTATCTTATCAGTTATGCAGTTACAAAGTTGTATGTTGTTTTTATAAATATTAAAATAGAATAACAATTTGTATGTTTTTTTTGAGCAAAATATAGACAAAAAGAACTAGATTTTTGAAATTTTTTTCATAGAAATATTCGTGATTATAATAAAAGTAACTGTCCTTAAAGGTGCATAAATCTGGGTTTACCAGTATCAGTGTTACTGAAAAGCCATTTTTTGTTTTTCATTTTTCTCAAAACTTGGTCCATTGAAGATAGAATATTATAACTCTAAGATAACGTCAAAGCGAATCGAATAGCGCAAAAATTATTTTTGATAATTGTCGTTTAGTAAACTTAATTTTCTGTCATTTTGACGGGCATCTGCTATATAAAAGTAATTCTTAATTTAAGAATTACTTCTTTAAGAATCTTAAGATCGTCTGCGTAGTGCAAAAACACTTTGGATTGACTATATTATTCAAGTGTCCATTGATTATTTTTTGTAAATGTAGTTTTCCCTATAGTAAAAAGTTACATGACCTGAGACGGCAGACGGTCGGTTTTGGCATATCCGGATAGCCCAAAGTCAAATTCAATCAGTTAAAATTTTGATAACTCTCGTTCAGTGGTTTTCAAATTAGCTCCCATACTATTATCTACATCTTAAAAAAATCTTGTGAGTCAGTTGAAATAGGACGTACCTTCAGAAAACATACCTTAGGACATTCCGACATTCCGTATCCAAAAGTCGTCTCACTAGGTCACATTTCATGTGTCGTGAATTTGCTGCCCAGGGGTTACTTATGCAACGACTGTATTTAATGAATATTCATCTGTTGTGCTTCAGTTGCTAATTTATGGTAAATACTGGTTGCTATTAACCAGAAATTGGAAATTCAAGATAAGGAGAATTAGCATTTTTCACATTAATTATATCTAATAACACGTATTCATGTGTATTAATGAGCTATAGCCGGTAACAAGCAACCGCAGTTTTTATGCAGTTTTTTATAATTTTAGTTAACCGAGACAAGTAGGTATGTTTAAATCACCGAGACTGTATTATGGGCATTCCATCGAGTGCCAATTAGGTAGGCCTACGTGGGCATTTCTTCCATAAATAAATTGGTCAGTACATTCATTGGTATAACTTTATAACCCCAAGCAATAAATTAACATTTGTTATGACTTTAATGCTGTATTCGATGAAGACATAGGTCCAACCAAACAATGTTTCATATCATTTTGTTTGTTTTCAGGTCAGGATGCCCGAGACCGCAACCTCCACCACCGCCGAAGACCGGCCGCTGTCCCTCTCTAGACGAGACTTCCCCCTTCCGTCTCCGGGGAGCAGCACCAGATCATCTTCCGGTAGCCGCTATGAGGGTCAGATCCCCTACCACCACCAAGTGCCTTTACCATCCACCATGAGCCATCACAGGGAATCCTCCGCGTTCGTACCGGTCGTGCCGTCGAGAAACATGCACCCTATGCTCTACCCCGGCGAAATCCACCCCCTGCTAGGCCAGGAATTAATACGCGAGAACCGCGAACGGAGCGAAAGCGGCAAAACCGACAATCCGAACCCTGCCTTTTCCGGGGTCGGACGTAAATCGTCCAGTTTCGACCTCATGGCTATGATGGCCGACAAACGTAAGGAGTTGCAGCTTCGCGAAGAAGCGGCTTGCGTTGCAGCTGCCCACGCCGCCGCCCTGATGCTGCCCCACCGTCCCGGTCCTCCGCCGGGTATCCTCGAAGGTTCCGGTAGCTCCCAAGGACATTCTTATCCCGGGTTTCTCCCCACATCTCCCGCGAACCCCGCTACGTTCACCTTCCCTGGCGGCGGCACGCTATATCCGCCGCCGCAGATGCACGCCCATCTGGACAGGAGGCTACTTAGGGCCCCCGGTAGGGCCTCCAGGCCCAAGAAACAGTTTATTTGTAAGTTCTGCAATAGACAGTTCACCAAAAGTTATAATCTCTTGATTCACGAGCGCACTCATACCGACGAGAGACCTTATTCGTGCGACATCTGTGGCAAAGCGTTCAGGAGGCAAGACCACTTAAGAGACCATAGGTAAGTTCATGATTTCGCTTCCTTATAATAGACATTTAAATAAAAAATAACACAATTTTGAAGTATCACAAAATTAGATGAGCGATTGCGAGAAAAATATTGAAATTGTGTCCAATTTATTACTGGTCGTTTTTTATTGTCACCAGCTGCCATAAAGAAAAATAGAAGGGTTGAAAATATGTATCGACAATTATTTTGACGCCTGTTGATTTTATCGAAAAAATATTTTAATGTTAACCCCCTCAGAGGTGGAGAATGTGATGAGAGGCATCATCAAAAGTTACCCAATCATAAAAAGTTCCGTTGTAATTACTAATTCAATTATTTAATTAATTAAATGACAATGATTGAAGGCATTTGAAGAAAATATAAGTGACGATAATTGGTATGCATAACTTCACGGTTATATGGGCTTTGCTGCAACTGAAAAACTCTGACGGCGTTTCCTAGGGCCGCGCAAAAACAGGTTGCTTGTGGAAACAGAAAAGCACTTTCAGAGAAACGCATAACTACAGCTTAGCAAAACACGTACCGACAAACGATTCCAAGATATTAAATTATTATCAATAAAACTTTAACGGCTTTTACAAAGTAACAATCCTCCAGTTTATATGTAAATTCTCCTCACGCTGACCATCTTTTAACCTTTCCAATGAGTCGGATAGAGACGGGTAGAGGTCTGTGCAGCACGGTGTAGACTTAATCTCGAAACCTCTCACATAAATAATGCTTAAAAATTGTAAAATCTTGACGTTTATGTATAATATTTTACGGCGAATGCTACTGAAGATTATTAAAGCGATGCCTGGTGTGAAAATGGTAAACAGCTGCATTTTAAATTAAGTCGATCGTTTACGGTAAACATGGATCCAGGTCTGTTACATTTCTAGCGAATCAGTTCTATCGGAAACGGTGTTTATCCGAATTGTATGGAACGCCGTTTTGTTATATCATGATATTGTAGAGCATCCTGAATTTTATTTCAGGAAACATTTTTCTGTCATCATTTAATATGTTTTTTATAAATTCTGGTTATAGTTATCGAACCAACTGGTACACGTGTTCAATGACAATTTGGCATGGCAACACCAACACCAAATAAACACAAAATTCCAACAAATATTTTTTATTTTTAATAATATAAAACATGAATTATTAGTATATATATTATTTGTAAATAAAAATATGAACATTTAAAAAGACTTTCTAAATAAGAGTTAATAATTAATGTCTTAATAATAAAACATAGTGTTATTAATTGTTTTTTAAGGGTTGGTATGAAAGTGTGACTAATTTTGCACGACGACTGTTTGCATCGGCAGCCGCTTCACTTCGTTGCTATCAAAGTTGAAGTTTGTCGTTTTTAATCGTTTTAAAGTACCAAGTAAATTTAATAGGACTTCTGCGTCGGCGTCGTGACGAGTAACAGTTGGCTGGGTACCTTTCCTGTACTAGATTTTTTATTTGAATTTAATAGTCGCTTTTAAACTTTTGTTGAATAAAATTTTAAAATTTATTTCTATTTAATATTATCTGAAAATTAGAAAATTTACAGGTTTCGTTTTAATATTTCTATAAAGAAATAAATCTTTTGTTTCCGTTTTTCTTTTCGTGTGTTCAAAAGTTCATTTGTCATAGAAAAACCAGATATCCATTCATATTTGGTGTATATGTTTTCATTATAAACATCTTTTATATGTTCTCGTTTTACTCTTAGATTCGAAATTAATAAGTAAACGAGGAGTATGCCTACATACCTTTTTCTTTAATTAAACGTTGCTCAAACGGCACTGGATTGCTTTTTAACAGATACTGAACAGAGTTTATTTCTGGATCCATTTCCATTTGTATTAAATATTCTGTATCTGTAATTTATGTATTCGGATAAAGTACAAATAATTAATCACAGTAAATCGAGCAGTCAATCCACACAAATAGATTAAAATTATTCTACTGTCACTATACTATGTCCTAGACCGAAAACGATTTTAAAACCGGTAAACTTATAACACAAGTTATAAGTAAAGTGACATGCGCCTACTAGATGTACTCTTCTTTTGAGACAAGCATTTTTATTGGTGATAAAAAACTGGTACTATAATTTGGATATTCATTTTACTTTTAACATAAAAAAATGAATGAAACATTTTAATTAGGACATGTTAGGATTTTTGGACGGTTATATCAGATTGAAACGTGTCATGAATTTTATGATACTTTACATAATATAATCTCCAATAAACGTTGTTTCATAGAATTGTATATTTTAGACAGCAAATTATTTTATAGAACAAGAAACTGTAACGGAACCTTTTCAGTCATTTCGTAGTTTTGTATATTCATTCCAATACATGTTTTGTTGGGTACTTAAGTATGAGGAACTGACTTACGTACTTTGAGATATCAGAACTGGATAAGCGGTTAGTTAAACTTAGCATATGCTGTGGAAACGAGCAAACTCGTACGCTGGCCAAATGTTTTCCATACTTCCAGTCCCAATTCAAAGTAGTTACTTGATTAAATATTTGTGCATGTGTTACTAGTTGTAAGAGAACTGTTAAATTCGTCATGAAGGACTAATATATGTTTACACGAGTTAGTGTTAGTTTGAAGATGAAGATAAATAATAAAAATGCGGGGAAATATGATATAGTAGAGGAAAATAGCGAAGCCGAGGAAACGTTGGAAAGAATAAGTGGGAAAAAATTTGGTAGAGAAAAAACAAGTTCAGAGCGGGAATGAAAATACTAAGGATAAAAAATATTGAAGGGGATTACAAATTTATGGGCGTAAATAGTTCGCATTTAGTTTATAATCAATAATCATGTAGTGAAAATATTTCTAGCCGCCAAAAATTACTCACATTTAATTCTTAACACATCAGTGCCAATGTTATACTATAAATTATTAACCCTATGATTAATCCTGACTTCAGGTCGCCTATAATTTACATATATTCTTCCACTCCTTAACATCCATTTTTAGATGCATAAAAAGGACTCGACTATTCTTAATGATACAATATCACTTTGATTATATTTAGAAAACCCCTAACCTGAAGATTAATCAAATGCCCACACAATGGGACACTATCGGACTCACCTGACATGTTTTGGTTTCATATTTCTTTAGGGAACAGGTAACGGGCAGACTATCAAAGCGTTTCCCTCTGTATAGCATGCCGATTTAAGAGCGATATTCGTGCATTCACAGCCAGGGGTCTTATCTATGTTTAACTCCTGTATAGTACAGTTTCTTCAAGTGGTTTTTATTTTTTAAGGGTCGTTGGCGAGGTATTGCTGCGGAAGAGAGCTATTTCTATTGTCATTAACTTTCTGTCTAATAAGAATGATAATAGTTTTTATTTAGTCAAAGTTGAATTACAATGTTAAAAAATTAATCGAAAGGAAAAGTATAACTGTAGATTGGGGTGAGGCAGGTGTCTGAATGCCCCAATCAATAATACCAAGATGTAGATCTTGTAAATTATTTTGTTAAAAAGGTGATTATGTTCATTTTCTTTATCTAATAGTTGACCATTTGTAAATTGGTTTTTAAAATAATCTATAAGTTATTTAGTTTTACAAATATTTACAAATGTTTCGAAATCATTTGATATTTGCTATTTTTTAAATTAATTAGGTATTACTGTTTCTTTTTCATCTGAATTATAGTCTGAAAGTTCTTGGAAATAGTTGATTTCAATTCTAGTGCGTTTTTGTTAGTTTTACTAGATTTGTATATGATTTCATAGTCGAATTCTTCTAGTTTCAAACGCCAGCGAGCTACACGGCTTCCTGAGTTCCTGTTTTATAGAGAATAGCCAAGTTAATGGTCGATGATTGGTTATCAATTTTCTACCAAAAATATACGGTCTGCAGTGTTTTACCGCCCAAACTATAGCGAATAGTTCGCGTTCTATTAGACTATATTTAGATTCAGCACTACAGAGTGTTCGTTTCAAGAAACATAAGCAATATGGGTCTTCCTATGGGTCCTTATGAAAGTACAGCCCAATAGCGTAAGCGCTTGCGTCCCCAGTAAAACATTTCATTAAAGTTAGCATAGCCAAGTATAAATATAGAATTTAGTTTTGAACATTATTGGGAATAGTTTATTTTAATTTTAGAGAGTGCGTCAGCATTTTTGTTAATTTTACCAGGTTTGTATATAATTTCATAGTCATATTCCTCTAGTTTCAAAGGAATAGCCAAGTTAATGGTCGATAATCGTTAATCAATTTAAACTTTGTACCAAAAATATACAGTCTAAAGTTTTCTACTGCCCAAACTATAGCTAATAGCTCGAGTTCTCTTGGACTGTATTTACATTCAGAGGTGTTCGTTTCGGTATTCTTGCAAAATTACTCGCATTTTTTCATAATTAATATTTGTTATGGATACCAAATAATGACCAAATTAAAATGTTGCTTTCGAGTCTAAATACCATGAATCTTAGGACAGGAAAAGTGTTTTGTGTGCACGGTTTACAATAAAAATGTAGTATTTACACGTAGCAAAAGTTTTAACACCTTTTCTATGTAATGATTACAAGAGTTAGTGACATTTGAAAGCGAAAGGTTAACCTAAGGTCATAGTGAAATAATTACCGAGGCAAGGTTATTCCGTCTTCCGATAATTAATAATATACTTGAAATGTGTATAGATATGTTTCCAACCTCGATTTAAATAGATAAACATTAATATAAAACACGTAAAATAAATAAAGATCGCAAAGGGCATGCGCCTAGTCATCGCGTTTATATTATATAAAGGTACAGACAGGCGTCTTATTGTGCCATTATTTTTCGCATGTGCTAAATAAAGAGCTTTGAGAGGCACAGTTTCGATAATTCAACTGAATTCAATCGATAATAACTGTTCGGGGTCGTATACAAACTTGAATTTTTGGACTTTCATAGAGAAAAATACGTGGAATCCAACGCAATATATCGCAGCTACCACAATCTCTTTTCACCCTCAACATACGGACGTTCAAATTTGTTATTAGTAAATTTTCGATTTTTTATTTTTGACCCATTTTCAGACAATATCATCTCGAAAATGAATAGAGATTCCGATATACCGGTTACATCAGTCGATTCTCCACAACTCTTTATATGATTATCTCTAGAAATGCAAGTTCCCATATATCCCGCTGAATTTTCTACGATTGTTTCCTAAATCCCTACGGAAATGGAGCAAATTTCTCTACAGAGCTATCCAACTCAAAGTCCCAACTCAACTAAACGCCCCCTGGGTATGTTACAGAGAATATTCGAGTTAATGGTCGTTGATCGGTTGTCAACTTAAACTTTCTACCAAAAATATACAGTCTGAAGTGTTTTACTGCCCAAACTATAGCTAATAGTTCGCGTTCTATTGGACTGTATATATATTCAGCACTAGGTCTTTTCCTATGGATCCTTGGTATTAGTAATAAAGCGTAGGAATTCTTTACTCAGCACTTTTAGTTCTCCAAGTAAAACATATAAGAAGCCGTAAATAGCATATGAAGGAAAAATTTTAGTGGCAGTTTTACAAAAAAAAATGCGTTGCCCCGGTGCCAATGGCCATTCCACGGGCAGGTTTAATGCCAGCCTCGCATAGCAGATGTTCCTACACGGTATGCTTCGTTTTGATTTTTTCGTTACGCAACGTATATATGTGAAGTCGGCCTCTTAGCGACGCAATCCGTAATAAAGTACGGCGTCAATTAGAAAATATAAAGCTGGGAGAAATGCAAGAGTTGTCGTATATAATCATGCGGCTTTTTATCTATTCTTGTTCTAAGATCGCGCGGAGTGCTCTAGTAACTCAAGATGTATCTAGAAACCAGTTCTCTGCCGCCTGAATACCGTGACATGGTGAACGTGCCTACTGCATAGAGGAGTCGCGGTCGGAGCATATTTTAATAATTTTAGCGGCTTTATACCTGTCTTAGACTGAGAGAATCCTGTCCCATCTGCAAAAGGCGACGAAACACAAAAAACATACAGACTCTAGTTGACTCTCTAATACTAGTAATACCACATATATTTTCTTTTAAAGCACTCGTGAATTATCAAACCTCGTAACACCAAAATGTAATGTTTTAGAAACAGTTGACAGCTTGTAAGATTAGGATTACATGAAATGTCCTTTTCTATATTCTTCCAACACGATTCTCCACCAACTCTAATATAATTATATACGACCAAAATGAAATTTGGGGCGCGTGTCGTCGTCGAATGCGGATGACAATCTCCATGGCGGGCCGGTTTTCTCGAAAGCTGAGTATAGCAGGCAGTGCTTATGTCAGTTTTATTAGGGTCAAAGAGGGAGGTTTTGCCACTAAAATTTTAGTGTTGCCCTGGTGCAAAATCATTGCATTCTTACTCGTTATCGAGCTATTTATCTTATGTGAAAAAGGCAATTTCAAATTTACTTTTTTTACTTTTTTATGTCTGCTCATTTTTCTGAATCTCTAGAGACCGCAACCAATATCGCATCGGTTTCTATTTAAATTATAATGACGTCATTAGTACTTTTCTTTTTATCTTAAATGATAACAAGAAAAGAGACACTAACTTCAGTATTCCTTACGTACGCCTCATTAGAATGTTACTTAGATAGAAAGAAGACCAAGAAATCAGATTTATCCATCTTGTAGACTCGATTAGAAGTAAGATCAGGCGACCTTGCTGGCCACGATTCAGTACTTACCCATCAAACACTGTTTTCCACTTTCACCATAGCGGAAATTGTTCGTTCAACCAAATGATCTATAATACCTTCCTAACTCACCCTGTATACAGAAGTAATTGAGTTAAAGGCCGACTCTTTTCTTGAACTTCCGATGTTGAAATTGTGGCTAGGTGTGATCCGGCTAGTAACCAAACAAATTAAGCCGTTGTAATATAAAAAAAATAACTTGCGGTAATTTCGTTACATGCTTAATAAGGTCATTTATTGAAAAGGAACTAATAGCGGCGATACTTTTGTTTGAGTTACAAGCAAGTACAATGCGAAATCGTGCTGTAAACAAATGAAGGTTTAGCAATGCTTATATATATTGGAAGGGAAAGTTAAAGTTAATTTCTACCAGATACAGCGTTAGATTTTATATTATTAAAATTGCATTTTTTACGTAAGGTTCGAAAGTTCAATAATTGACAATACTGTGTACTGTGACGATGCTTTTAAAATGTCTTATCTGTTGTTATGTATATCTGCTCTAGTATCTGCAGAAGTGTTGCACAGGATTCTCCAAATGCAGAAATTTTGCAATTTCATATGGAATTTTCGTAAACGTCTTCACACCAATAGCTTTTCATTTCGGTAATTAATAAAAAAACATTTATGCGGAACATGATTGAAACGTAATTCAATGTATTTATGATAACATTTTCAAAATGTCAAATAATGCCATATTGTAAAGGTGACTTGGCATGATTTCAATAATAATGTACCATACCTGAAATAGACACTGTTTAAATTATTTACAAAAGACATAATAAAAGGCAATAAGAAAGAAAATTGCAAACTTTAAATATAAGAAGGTATAGTGAATCTGTGAGGTGCTATGCAAATAAACTCAATAAATGAAGTGAGAAATGGTGCATGTCATAGACCTTATGATAGAAACAAATCTAGAGACTGAAAAATAAAATGTGGAAAAAAAACAAAAGAGAAAACTTGGTTACGGATTTTGATAAAATTTTGAATTCTGTTGAAAGTAGGAGAAGATTATATTGATAATCGATAATAGGGTGTAGTGCAGCATTGCCGGGATCCAGCGAGCCCATGTAGAGAAAGGCAATCCTGTGAATCTTCCAGATCATAGTAAGAGCAGAAAATCTAAAAGTGGAAGCATATTGAATTGACAATAGACAAATTTAAGGTACCTTAAATTTGTAAAAATTAAAAATTAATTTGTATAAAAGCTTTTTAACGTTAAATAAATATTAATCTAAATTAAATGGTCAAAATTGCGACCGTTCTCTCTTAAGCACGACTCTAAATGATTGAATGCTCACCCATTATTTAAAACAATCGGAGACACTGCTCTTATGTGGTGCCGTATTCGTTCCTTCAGTTCTTCCAGATTCCTCGGATTTGGGAAGTAAACTTTGCTATTCAAGTAACCCCAAAGGCAGAAATCCAATGGGGTTAAATCAGGCGATCGAGCAGGCCACTCCATAGGCCCTCTTCGACCAATCAACCGCCCGGGGAACACCTCGTGTAAATATGAATCTATTTTTCCAATAACTTGAAAGGGGGTGTCCATCACCATAGAGGTACCCTAACAGACGCGTTGACTCTTAAGGAGGCTTCGCCAGTAGCCCTATGTCCACTGAAACCGATTGCAAAACGAAGGTCTAACTATGAAATTTCAACATGAAAACACAACGTGAAAACACAAGAAACATACTTTTTTAAATTTACACAGTACATTTAAAATTCAAACAGAAAAACTTCCACTAGGTACTAGGCATTGGCCATTTGACAGAAAACAAGTCGCGACACATTACAAAAACAAACCACCTTCCGATGTCTATTTTACGAATTATCATCAAGAACTGAATACATTTGAGGAGTCTTAGACATTCAATTATTATATTAACTTTATTACAACTTTGAAACAGAGCTTTTTGCTAAGGAAAAACTGCGAAAAATGTACAACGTTTTACGAGTATAATCATCAACCACTGTGCAGCGATGGAGTTACCGTTAACGGACAGCGATGGAGTTATCACAGGAACACATTGTTTGTTTAACTCTAGCTGCTAAAAGTAATACAAAAATGGACTAAACATGGCGTAATCTACTGTAGGAGAATGACAGATATGTGCAGTGAGATTTTATTGCACTCGTGCAATTAAGAACAAGTTTTTTCACTAAATAGAGTTCAAAAAAGTTTTGTTTTTTGCATGAACGTGGAAAAATATATTCATAAGTAAACAGTATTAATAACTATACATAAGTATACAAAAAAACCACCGATGCGCAACTGTAAAGTTTTAATGGGTTTTCTCCTGTTTATTGGATGCTTCTTCTGTAGGTATATTGTATTTGTCAATTATTTTTTATTCTTATTCTGGCCAATAAGCATTTTTGTGGTTGGCTGTAACACGAGACCGCGATAATGAAAAAGCCAAAGTAACGCGGTATACATTCGCAAAATGAAATTGCCAGCAGTTCTTATAAGCAAATAGCAATTTTCGTAATTATATTCCGTAACATCGTACACCGTCGAACAAATTAAAAATAATTATCTGAATATTTAGAAGGTAAATATCTTGTCCGTCACGCAACTTTTTCAGCTCGAAGACAACCCGAATCGAAGGCAGCCCGGGCGTGAGAACAGATTATTCCCCGTAGGTGATCTAATTACAAGTAATTACAAAATAATTCTTCCAATCTAATGCATTCACGGACGAGATTACGCTTTTAATTACTCATGTAGACTTACTTCCACGGTAACCTCTCCTTCGGCCGCCGAAGAATTTTATCGCATCGGCCCGCTCGAGCGTCAAATAACTTGTCTGACGGCTTTTGCCCGTTGCCCGGATTTATTTCTTCTTGATTGAATGCCTCACGCTAGACTGATTCCGTTTCAGACCGCTTTAACTTGTAACCTGAGAGCCGTTTGTTGCGAAGCGGTTTGACGCAATTTAAAATCGAGAGACTGACCCAACAATCGCGGCCATCGGCAAAACAAAAATCGGAATGCTGAGAATTTGATGATTTTCGAATTATAATTGACTTAGGGCAATTAGTTTAGTCGTTTTTGAAAGCTACATATCAAATATAATTCAGTGTGCAAGTCAAGGGTGAATGAAGTACTGAGTTAGTCATTAGATATAGAATATGGGGTACCGCACGGCGCGGCCTTGGGCCCCATGTTATTTTCAAAGTATATTAATTATGTATTTTGAATAGTAGAGTAAGGGTAGGTAATATCACATCACATTCGCACGATACCGTAATATTCTTATACTTTCTCTTAGCCTTTAACGAAAATTATGATATTAGGGTTCATTCGATTCGGAATGACATCTAGAAACTTTTTGAAAAATTTTTAGTGGGGCCGGTAAAAATTACAAAAGTTATAAAAAATTTAGTAAAAAAAAAGGAGTGGGTTTCGTTTTTTGTAAAACGATCTAATCGGAGTATATGAAAAAAAATTGTTTTCATTACTTTATTTACGTTTCCCATTTTTAATGGATTCGATACATTCAATCCTTCTATTGTAAATAACAAAGTGGAAAATCAAAATTTGTAAATTTTTCCAACGGAGATCTTTTCTAAAGCCTTTCAAGCATAGCTCCAAGACATGAAAAAGATCTAAGGTTTTTAGTTTGACAATTATCAGGGTTGTTATGTTAATTTAAAACTTGAGAAAATAAGTTAATTAACAAAAGCATACCTAATAAAAAAATTACAGAAACATTTTTTTACAGTGGATTATCGTTTATTCAAGTATCCAAAAGGTATGTGATTTTTTTAATATTCATACTAATGAATTTAAATAATTTTTATTGTTAAAGTGCCGCCGCGCGCGGGGGTCACAACACCCGTTTTGATCCCCGTTTTCACCTCTAAATTAAAATTATAAATATTGATGGTAGAGTTCCGGGAGGTCGGGTTTCCTGCTCTCTACGGATCGTTTTTTAGATTTCCGATATCTGCAATAGTTTTTGAGATATTTGCAAAAAACCTAACCCCCCAACATTTTTTTTAACTGAATTGTTTATAACTTTTTTAATTTTTACCGGCCTCACTTCAAATTTTTCAAAAAGTTAGATGTCTAGATGTCAATCTGAATCGAATGAACCCTAAATCGTAATTTTTGGTAAAGGCAAAGATAAATTCATCGAAATGGCACTTATTGACTAGACTACAATCTTGATCAAAGTTTTTACTTCATTAGAAAATACGAATAACCATGAGAAACTTCAATTTTGTTGTACAGGGACCTTACTAATTCACAAAATAATAATAAATAAATGTTTGCTAATGTGACTCGTATCTTATTCTTTTTTCCACAATTTTTTTTATCAAGAATGCTTTTTTTCGTATCTTGCAAAATAAGCTATGTTTACTCGTACGCTAAATAACATTTTTGTGTTTTTTAACCGCCCTGTACAACAAAATTGAAGTTCGTCATGATGATTCGTATTTTCTAAACAAGCAAAAACTTATCAAGAATGCCTTTTTTTCGTATATTTCTCTTGTTGGTCCATTTGTCCTCTTGTAAACTCAACCCGCGGACATACTGCGGATTTTTAAAAATAATGCTGTCCAAAATTATAGGTATATTTATATTCATGTGATACACAGAAGTTAAAGTAGTATATTATATTTTATTTTCAAATCAGTAATTTAATAGATGTATCACTGTTAAATATATTTATTTATGTGGGACAGGGGAACTCCATATCCAATTGCTACTACAAAAGTTATGACATTTTTTTTGACCGCGGCCGGGTATGTGGTTATTCTACAGAATATTTTTTCGAAATTTGTCTTGGGGTATTACACAACAATACATTGATATAGTGAATTGCATGTTTAATTAATTTATTACGTGCATGTATACATATAATAGGGGAGAGGTGGGCAAAGTGGCTATAGAGGGCGAAGTAAGTGGATATATTCCCCACTCCCTGTCAAAAACACTGACAGGGACTTTAGTTGACGTCACGTAGTTTTGCTTCTTGGGCTTGTAAATTGCGGTGGATTCAAGGCATATTAATTAATTTTCTTAATCCAATAATAAATGCAAATTATGAAAAACTGGGACTAACAAATCTGTATGAGACGCGTTAAACCATTGGGCCCCATTGAGCCCCATTGGGCCCCTTGTGCCTCCTCCGTGAGGGAAATATCTCCCTAGGCCATCGACCAGCCTAGCATTGTACAAAAGGTAATGATGTTGCCTAGGGGCATTTCCCTCAAATTGGCCATAGAAGGCCAACGTTCCCCTAACAAGGATTCTCTGGTCGATGCCGGTGGGATATTCACCATTTACTTGAATGGTGAATTTACATGCTCGACCGTTTCATCTTCTTCTTCGCGTCTTCTCCAGATGGGTGTGTCACTTTATCTCATGTTATAGAGGTGCTTCCTTACCCGGTGTCCGGTTAGGATTCCTCTTACAAGTCGCAGTTTTCCCCTAGACATTGCCAGATAGTTCCCCGCCGTCTCTTCGCTGGGATATCTCAGGAGATTTCTGGCCGCCTGACAGCTACTTGTTTCATCCCACAACGTCGAAAATTTCTTATGGGTGTTTTCCTTTTTTATTTGGAGTTTCGCTACAATTGGTAGTGTGCTTGAAGGACCAGGCCCAAGGATTCTCAGGGTGGCTGCCTTCTTGGCCAGCTTCTATATTACCGTTGCATTGTGAGTGTCCTTTGACCCAATATATGCAGATGTTGTTCATCTGACAGGCTCTCACAAGTGCTTGGTGACATTTCCATGTTGACTCTTTGGTTATTTTGTAGTTTTTCAGGGCCAGTAGTGATTGTCTACTATCTGTGCAGATTATGATTGTCTTGCCCGTTATTTCTCTGCGAGCAATCTCTTGTGCGGCTATGGTTATACATACCTGCAAGTTCTGTTGTACAACACTGGCATTTTTATCCATAGTCCAGTTGCATCGGAGTCGCAGATTTCTGGAATATATAGGTACCACAACCTGCTGCTTCCTTCTTCTTTGATCCGTCTGTGAGGAATCCGTCGGCGACGTAATATGCATCGTTGTCACGTCTTACTGCATGCACAACATTTGGTTTGTCTATTTATTCTGGTTACGTCGATATAAGCTGTCGTAAGAGGAAAACTTTTACTATATTTCTACATTAATGTGGCAATCGTGCTCGACCGTGCAGTTGTTCCACGGAGGAGCGTTTTGGAAGTGGGCGCATGTGGCGGAAACTTAAAAGGGTTTTTTTATTTCTTTTTTATTTATGTACATTAATTGACTGTATCCTAGTTATATAAACGGGGGTCATTATTATACAATTACGTACAAACAGTAATGGTACAGAATTGCAGTACAGTAGAGAAACAGTAGAGAATTAATTGCTCCCTACAAGGTGCTTTTTTAGCCATCAATGCAATGTCTATAATACGCTTTTAATGCCGTGCTGTAAAATGAGCCTAATCGATAAATCAAAATGTATTAAAGTATGTAAAATAACGTTAAAAAATATCAAGATACTGAAAAAAATTTAAAAAGAATATTTAGTTTAATAATAATTAATTGTTACAACAATTATTTGTTCATAGACTAGGGTAATTGATATTGAAATGTTATTATTTTAGCGAACCCACCAAACGAACCATGTCGGTCGTTAATATGACACACAACATGCGTTTCTGATTAAGATTGCGCTTAATTAAAACCATTATCACCGCACACATGCTTATATTCGTAATTCAGCGACTACCGGTCCGAACATATCATGTTCTGTGTCATGTTAATCATAACGAGCGGTAGCAGGAACCCGACTTCCGGAACGCGTTTGTTTACGTTAAAATTAATGACACGCTTCCCTGGGCCCGGCTTAATTACCGATATATATATATATATATAACAGTAGTAAATAACGCGTTAATTATAGCATCGTATTCTTAGCCGAGGTAGGTAAAAATCGCAAATTGGGGCTGTGAAATTGCAGGATGCGGGTAACGTGCAATTGGGCGTGCAGTTGCCTTTAAATGGGCTTGGTTGTGCGCAAATGATGGGCGAAACTCGTTCGGGATTGCTCAAAGTCCGTAGCTGCCAACACCAGGTATTGTTAACATTGATGTCAACTGCAATAAAGGCAAGCCGAAGTTGGCACCTTGAGTCACCGCGATCTAATATTGTTGCGATTCACAACATACATTGAATAAAATATAAACAAAGTCTATGAGACGTTGCCATATCGAAAAACTAATTTCCGATTTTCAACATGGCTTTTTTAGAAGTAGAAAAATCATCAGAATTTGTTAGGAATCAAAAGTTTTTATCTGATACCATTTCTCTAAAACTTTCCATGTAGTTGGAGTACAGGTTGCCAAACTAATAAATAATTTTAGATTTCACAGAAATCTAAAACTTAATTAACTCGTATATAATAATACCTAGCAATTCTAGAATGTAGTGTATCGTGGCTGCAAATCTAACAAAGTGCTTGCTACTTCTGGAGTTCCTCGGGGGTCGGTTTTAGGGGCACTGTAATTTACTCTATTTGTAAATGATATTATCGATAAATTATCTCTAATTTTTTGCTGTATGCCGGTAAGCTTTTTATATTTTATTTAAGATTTTTTATGAAACTACCAAAGGGTCGGTCATACTCTTCAGGAGAATTTGAATTTTCTTGTGGCGTATCCAAAATAATATGCCACTTGATTCTGCTAAATAAAAAATAATGCTTTTACCACGAAATCGAATATCATAAAATTACAAACTAGAGAACACATTTCTTGATACATCGTGCGACCTTGGAGTTATTTATGACAAAAATGATCATGTCAACTGTCATATTTTACATGCTAGAAGGTACAAATCACTTGGTTTTCTAATTACGAACACTGTTTTAAATGTTAAAAATGAGTTTTAATTTAAATTTTTTTTGTTATTTTCTGTTCCGTATCACTGTTTCTACCACTCGTCCACTATCACTAACTACATAATTGTTAACAAAACTTTTTTATTTAATTATTAAATAATTAATTAAAATATTACGTCCAATAAAACTTTGTCTGGTCAAGTTTTTTGCTTGAAAAAAAATCCTATAATTGCATTAAACGAAATAATTATATCTATACAATAACAGATTTAAATGTTCTGGGAAAAATCGGCTCTCGCGTGGAATAACTTAGTCCTAGGAATGTATTATTTTCCTTCTAAATGGCATCCTTTCCGCGAGGTCATCCTCCAGAAACCTTTGCTCGCTTGTTATTGGTTTTAATCGACAGCAATTTTCTGAGTAATTATAAGCGGTGATCCGAAAAAATATGGTTATATTCAAAACCTTAATAATAGGGTATCCGAGATATCGTATATATGTAAATTTTTGTGAATCGTCTGTACGTGATATCCATGCAGAGGAGAATTATTATGATTATTTATCGATAATGTTACAGATCGATGTCTGGGGGGTTCTATTTGGAGGAGGGGCATCGTATTTTGGTAATACGAACGTTGTGTAGCAATTTTTTTAAATAGAACATGCACCACAATTTTTAATATACAATTTTCCGTAATATTACTACCAAAGTAAAAAGAATAGAACCCTGTCTTTGAAACCTCATATCTCTAAACAATACCCAACGAATTTCCATCGCACAAGCTATAAAATTCGTGTTATAGCACAGTTATATAACAGAAACAAGAAAACTATATTAAAGATTAAACAATGCTGGGAGGAAGAAGTTGGTTCAGGTCATTTATCTTTTTTCCATAGGACTTATAGTTTTGCCGGAAATCTAGATAAACCGTTTTTTACCCTTAAAAACTCACCACTTCCCGACCTCAGATCGCCCGAAAATTATTTTTCCTTTAATTTTTGTTATATTCTCTTCCTACTAGTAGGATGAAACCTTTTTTGGTTTGCAAAATTATCGACCCTGGTCTAGTACAGGGATATGAATTATAGCAACGTCATCGAACGAGAAATTATATTCACGCCAACTTGTAGCAATTTGTTCTATCACGCACTAGTACAGGAAACAAAACGCGGAAAAATGAGATCACAGCTACGGTTAATTTATTTTGCGGTGTTGAACCGCAGACGGGTCTAGGAGTGTCTCCAATTTCAACAATTTATGGTGTTGCAGCATTCTCTGTAACTTTAATTGGGTCAGATTCGGAAAGTGTATTACAAATTGTTTATTGCCCGAGAGAAATAAACAGCAGCACGGCGAAATATCTGGCCGAGGCGTGATAGTGTCGTAACGTTACCGGAGAGCCCGATAACGGCGTCGCTAGTTTTTCCCCAGCCGAAGAAACGTTTACTTCGTTGCATCAGACGGCGTAGCCTTCCGGCCATTTAAAATTCAAATTTAGGTGCGATTTATTTGAACAAGTTAATTAATCGACTTGGATTTATGACTTTATGAGGGTCAGGGCACATCGCATATTTTAGAATAGTTGAAAAGGGATTATGCGCATTTGGGAGTCAAATGAGGCACGGTGTGCTTGGACTGTCTCAGGTCCAGAAACGCGTTGTTAACAAGATAAGTTGCTTGCCTGTGCAAAGGTAGTCAGTAGGGTTTTAGTTTTATTCTAATAAAATCATGTTCATAAAGGTAGCAGGTAACTTTTCAGGTGAGAAAAACGTCAAATTAAGTGGCGAAAAAAATCCAACGCGAAAAACTGTTGCCTCGCTGAGATTTCGTTAAGATTTCAGATTGCTTATTACGGTCGATAAACATTTGAAGAAAAAATCATACTCTTCAAAATTAAATCATCCAAGTCGAAAGGCAAATTTTGAGGCAGAATAAGAGGCGAAAATATAATTTCCAAAGCGAAGACTTAGTTGGCTTGCTGAAATTACGTAATTTCGATATTTTTTATTTATTGATGGCAATTAACAATTGACGAAAAAGTTATAATCTTCACTATTAAATCAACCTGCATTAAGTATTAAGTCGATCGGCAAATTCTCAGGCAGAAAATGAGTCGAAAAAGAGTTTCCAAAGCGAAAGACTCGGTTGGCGCAATGAAATTCCTTGATTTCGAGATTTTACTGCGGTCGATAAACAATTGACCAAAAAAAATCATAATCCTCACGATTAAATCAAAGGAGTCGAACGGTAAATTCTCAGGCAGTACACAAGTCAAAAAATAATTTCCAAGGCGAAAAATTGTTGCCTTGCTGAGATCCATAATTCGGAGGTTCATTATTTATTACGGTCGATAAACAATTGAAGAAAAAGCATACTCGGCAAATTCTCAGACAGAAAACCAGTCGAAAAAATTATTTTCAAACTCTCGGTTGACTCGCTGAAATTACATGATTTCTATATATTTTGTTTATGAAGGTCGATAAACAATTGACGAAAAAGGTATTCTCTTCACTATTAAATCTACAAAGTCGATCGGCAAATTCTCAGGCAGAAACGAGTCAAAAAAATGGTTTGGCTCAATGAAATTCCTTGATTTCGAGATTTTTCTTTCCTGCGGTCGATAGACAATTGACGAAAAAAATCATAATCCTCGCCTCGCTGAAATTAGGTGTTTCGAGAGTTTTTCTTTATTAGAGTCGATAAACAATTGAAGACAAAAAATCATACTCTTCACAATTAAATCGAAGGAGTCGCACGGCAAATTCTCAGTCAGAAAACAACGTCGACAAACAATTGACGAAAAAAAATCATACTCTTCACAATTAAATCGAAGGAGTCGAACGGCAAACTCTCAGGCAGGAAACAAGTCAAAAAATTATTTCCAAAGCGAAAAACTGTTGATTCGCTGAGATTCCGTAATTCCGACTATTATTGTTTATTACAGTCAATAAATAATTGAAGAAAAAATCATACTCGTCACAATTAAATCATCCAAGTCGAACGGCAAATTCTCAAGCAGAAATAATTTCCAAAGCGAAGACTTGATTGGCTTGCGGAAATTACGTAATTTCGATCATTTTTGTTTATTGGGGTCAATTAACAATTGACGAAAATGTTATAATCTTCACTATTAAATCAACCAAGTCGGTAGGCAAATTCTCAGGCAGAAAACGAGTAGAAAAAATAGTTTCCAAAGCGAAAGACTCGGTTGGCTCAATGAAATTCCTTGATTTCGAGATTTTTCTTTATTTCAGTCGATAAACTATTGACGAAAAAAAATCATACTCTTCACAATTAAATTGAAGGAGTCGAACTATAAATTCTCAGGAAGAAAACAAGTCAAAAAATAATTTCCAAAGCGAAAAACCGTTGGTTCACTGAGATTCCGTAATTCCGAGTTTTATTGTTTATTACGGTCGATAAACAATTGAAGAAAAAATCGTACTCTTCACACTTAAATCGTCGAACAGCAGATTCTAAGGCAGAAAAAGAGTCGAAAAACTAGTTTCCAAAGTGAAGACTTGATTGGCTTACGGAAATTACGTAATTTCGATAATTTTTGTTTATTGAGATCAATAAACAATTGATGAAAATGTTATAATCTTCACTATTAAATCAGCCATTCGATAGGTAAATTCTCAGGCAGAAAACGAATCGAAAAGATAGTTTCCAAAGCGAAAGACTCGGTTGGCTTCCTGAAATTACGTGAATTCGAGATTTTTTGAGAATAAAAACTGTAAATAATAAAAATAAAAAAGGAAATAATAAAACCACAGGAGAATTATCATCTAGTCTTGCGCCTATTTTGAAAAACTAGCTAAAATATTGCCGAAATACTATTAACTGTATGTTCATATGGTAGTTTACAAACATTCAGCAGTTGCTAAAATCAGCTTCAATATAAATACAGAATTTGGAAACTTTTGTCCTAACATCACCCCTACTTTCTTAGATGCATAGGCATCGTTTTTTAATATCTCTATGGGAACAAAATAAAAAGACATAGGTAAGAAAAATAGGTAAGTTTTTAAAAATTGCTTCCCTTACTTAAAATTTCACCGCACGCCCCTGCTTAACATTGTTTTGTATTTAACGTACTACTGCATCATGCGTGGCCCTGAATAAGGAAGGCCTCCATACGTTTCCGTGGAACTACATGACAGACAACTTTCAAATTTTATGCGTAGGATCAGTCCTACATCTCTCTGAGGGTCTGTCCATCAGCAGCGTAGTAACGAACAAGAACATTACGATCCTCTTTCAAAAATTTTGTAACCAAAAAGGCACGTATAACCATACCATGCCCGAAGTATCGTTTCCGACCGGTCCTTCTCCCGCATCAAAACAAATAAATATAAAAGTGCCCGGCCGAAAAAAACAGCCGCATAAATTCATATAATTATGCGCAAGCCACTTTTTTACTTTTTTTATTGATTAGACTACCAAATTAAATAATTTATTCAGCTGGGTCCCACTGATTTTATCTGCTAAATATTTCGCTCGCGCCGATCCACGAATGCCCTGACAATGAACGGTTCCTCCGTCCTGAGCACAGGGACGGACCAGGCACAGCGGCGGAGCATTATATGCCAGGGGGGTTCACAGTATAATGTCAGAATATGTACGTTTAGAAGTTTTAAAAGGTGATAATAATTGCCAATGGCGGGGGATTTTTTCAAAATGGATGCTGAAACAGTGACATTTTATAGTTACTAGGAAATAGGCGTTCCTAAGAAAAAGGCGTAGCCAATGTAACTGAGATAGTGATATACGAATTTTCAGTCTAGTAGGCGACGCCTTCAAATTTAAGAAAGTGAGGAACTAGAAGTGGGCTATGAACCGAAAAAAACCATTAAGGTAAACGCACCAGTGATTGACAGTATTAGCAGAAAAAATGAAAAAAATGTTTTTTCTTCTTTTTTATTTAATTTTCTTGGCATTTTTAATTCTTGTCACAAATTTATAGATTTGCACATTAGACCCACCTACTATGATTGTTTGAAAATGCACCGGCTTTTTTTTCAAATTATTTTTTAAAAACCTGTTCTATCGCCAGTAATTGACAGTTAAATTCTTCATCCTGCTAGTAATTGACACCCCAGTAATTGACACACGTGAAAATGTAATAATTTGATTTAACTAAGCCTAAAAAACATCTATTTCCTGTGAAAAAACATATATTATCCTATCACACTCTCCTTTCAGCTCGGGTTCAGATGGTTTTGTTATAATGTCATCAAAACTTATACTAGAAACATCACGTTCAATTAGTTTTTTAAACTAATTGAACACATTTTTCGTTTAAAGATTTAATGAGACACTACTTCTATATCGTTTTCTGAATCAATACTTCTTATTATACAAATGTATTTGTAAGAAAAAAATTGTCTTCTGCACCCTAAAAATCGCACTAGAACATAATCTCCTGCTTGTATGTCCTTAAATGTTAATTCTGGTGTTGTGAAAGTCTCAACATCATTTCTTTCATATACTTTATCGCTTCTGTCCAATTCTTCGTAAATATCGTCAATGCTGTCTCCACTTTGAACCCATTCTTCCTCAGCTGAAGTTTCAGGTATCAAATTGGCTTCAAGTTTCTTCTTTCTTTTTATTTTTAATCCATTTGCATTTTTTAACTCTTTCTTTCTTTCACGTTTCACGTAAATTTTTCCACAGCCGTTAAGAATCCTTAACGGCTTTTATTATCACGAAATATTAGGTATTTTTTCACTAATTTTTTAAACCCTCTTTTGTTATTTTTCCCAAAGCTTTTTCCATTATAGGTCCAAAATTTTCTTTTCGCAATTTACTGCCATGGTTTTCAATATGCCAATCCCTAACCACCAGAAACCACTTCTCCCAGAAACCACCTTTTAAGTAATTTGATTGTGACGATTAAGATTTAATCAGAGCTTCTTCCGGCATACATACAATTTCCTGCACGAAATTTCATGCGGAAAAAATTAAGCGTGGCGGTTCTCATTATCTTTAAAGTACGTCCTCCGACGAATCGTATTACTCTGAATCCTTTAATTACTGAACAGAACCAGATGTCGTGTAGTGCGTGACTAGATCTGAACGACGGCCCTGCCCCGGGTTTGCGAACTGTAGTTTAAACTCGAGTTTCGGTTAAACGGCATACATGCATAGCGTGCCGATGCAAATTCCCGATCGCCATTTAACGATCTCGAAGGATTTCGTGGATGCAGTTAATTAGGCATGTTAATTGAATCAAAATATCCCCCACTGCGCTGGAGGAGGCCCGCAAATTATGTACATATAGGAGCCAATGTACTGTCAAATGAATCATACGCGTTCCGGGTCTCTTTGGCCATACGTTAGTCATTAATAATTTACCGCTGGGATAGACAACATTACTTTGATTATTATAATATTGCAATATTTCCTCAATATTTGGAGTCGCTCAGTATTTGGTGAAATATTATTACTACGGGAGACTGAACATATTTCGTAGTAAACGAATTAACCTATGACCTTTTGAGTTCAATTGACTATAATAAATAGCAATCACTGGTCATTAGAGCACAAGTTCAATTAAACCTTACCTCCAATTAGACGATTAACATCATGAAAAATAATTGAGTAAATGAGAGGTGGAGAAGATAACTCAAAAAACTCAAACGCAATAACATATTTTTCAAGATAGAAGCGTCTCACGTCCTCATAGTGAACTACAAGGACTTTATCTCTGGTTCACTCTTTTTTCCAAGTGGTACATTTGCGAACCTTAAATAATATTAACAAGAAAAGCACCTACAGAAGGAATTACGTATCCTCCCAGGAATGAGAAGGAAGGCTAGGAAACTAGGCTTTAATGAGGCTAGGAAATATTATTATTAGTAACTATAGAGTAATTTAAAATTTGCCGTTTTTTACTACAAGCAAGATTTTGTAGAATTTGTTTTATAATTAGAAAATATTTTTTTTCGAATATAAATGCCCGGAAGTGGAAATGAAGGTTCCAGATAGACTTGAAAAAGAATATACTTATGTCGTTGAAACTTCAGAATTAGAGTCGTTAGAACTAAAATTAGTTATGCTAACGAATGAAATGGTTGCCTTGCTAACGAATGAAATGGTTCCGTGGATCGTTTAGGTATATGGATAAACAATTGACGAAAAAATCATACTTTGCAGGATTAAATGAAAGGAGAGTCGAACGGCGTATTCTCGGACAGAAAACGAGTCAAAACAAAATTTCCAAAGGCATAATTTGACATCAGAATTTGCCGTTTGACTTTGTTGATAATCGTGAAGAGTATGACTTTTTCGTCTGTTTATCGACGTCAAAGAAATTTTCGATGTTCTCTAATTTGTCAGTCTTTGAATCTTGGATTTTTGGAATCTTTTAAATCGGATTCATATTGCCTGATCGATTTGCTGGGAATATTTCCAGACATTACACTTCTCGCTGCTTCAGGCATTCCACAATCTCTTAATTGATTGTTTACTAAAGCTTGTTTGTAGTCTGTTTGTAATTCTCTGTTACCGACAGTTCGAACAGTTTTTTAAATTATTTGTAACACAAATTGACTAACCCATATCCAACTGATTTTCGATTTAGCACGGTTTCATGTTTTTTTCACAAACCAAACAAAGAGCATCTCTTTTTTCACCAAACTCTATATTGGTCCGAAGATTTTTAACTCTAATGACTTTCCTTACAGATTTGTTCCGTGTTAAAGCTTACCAAATACCAAAGCCCGACTATTACCACTCTGACTTCTTATGCCTCCATACAATCAAACCATACGCGTGAAGAAATCGTATTAGCTCTTATATAGTAATGAAATCACAATCGAGTTGCATAACCGCAGATGAAGGTACGCAGGAATAAAAATAGAATAGAATACTTATCTGGGCACTATATCACTTCAAGTAACATTCATGATTTGGATTAATTAAAAAAATATAACATGTTCGTCCGCAGCGGTGGCGATCTCTTTCTCCCTCGAGGAGACGAGCGCGCGTAGCTGTCTCTCTCGGAAACAGGTGCGTTCGGATGGAAAATTCTGCAGTGGCGCGGTAAGGAATTCTACGAATATAACATGGTAAATATCGATGAATTTATCAACTATTGCGTTCAATTATACTCATTATTACTTATTTAACATTGTTATTATTCCCTTCGGTGGGAAAGTCGATCTCGGGTAAAAACTAAAATCACCAATTTTCGTCGGATAATAAAAATTCTTTTTATTCATCAATTTTCAAATTGTAGATGGACTTTAAAATAGGTTACCTTGGACTTTTCTGGAATTAAATTGGCTGTAGCTTCTGTGGCTTCTTGCAAAATATCAGTCGCAATTTCCATATTATATCTTTCACAATTTTAAATTTTTATGATAATTACACAATGTCTATTAAACAAATCTGGTTACAAACAAAATGAATAACAACCACAGCTCTCTCGGCAAATCCATTCAGAATCTAATTCGCAATAAGCTATTTGTATTTTAGTAGGGGTGTCAGAAAAAAAACATCGTGAATTTGGACTATGAACGGAAACCGCTGAAATAGGGCTTAAAAATGAAAGATCTTGATGTATATAGTTCATCAGTAGTACTTCATGTATATAGTTCATCAGTAGCTCTGACACCCCTACTATTTCATATTTTTGGAGACACAATGTTGACTTTGACATTGACAACTGACAAAAAATCGATGACATGACATTTTAATTATTTCATTGTTTGTCGCTGAAAAGCATGTATTTGAATGTGTTGGATAATAGTATATTATTCAACGAGCGGTAATGTAGGTAATAACTCACGCAGATGAAGTTTACAGCTCGAGCCGCAGGCGAGGGCTGTAATTCATCAAGTGAGTTATTACCATTACTTGAATACCATGCTTTATCTACGATTATAACAATAAATATTAAATAACAAATATACAGAAACAATACTTTATTTACAAATGTCAACAATAACAATGATACAGAAAATTTTATTTAAATTACTCAGTTTGTTTATTGATAAAATTAATTGTAAAGTTTGAACAACTAGCAAATTTAATATGTGGAACTGAATTATGCAAGTTTATTGTTTCTTTTTGTGTTTGTTGCACGTATGTCGTAGATGTACTAACTGGTTGAGATATGATAGAACTATAAATTTTACTTGCAGTATCGTCTTATTCTTTTGGGAATCGGCCACATACCCCTCAGCAACAGTGGTTGATCACCAACCACCATGGCGGTTTAGTGCGGTTATGTCCCCTCCAGCGTCTACTAATAAAGTCGAAAAGGGCGAAAACAATGCCCGGTATATAAATTACTATCCGCTAATTTTGAAAATATGTCTTTCCCCATTGCTCCAAATTTGTTTATGCCAATTCTCTGTGAATGGCGTTTTCCATTTTGGAATTTAAAAAATAATATCGATTGCGATGTATCCCTAGGACGAAGATTTAAATATTTCTTAACTATAGTATTAACATTTCCAGTAATAGTAAATTTTCAAGCGATTTTTGTTTTTGTATTAGATGCGCTGACCATAAAAATAGATCCATGATCTTCTAAATCTGTAATTTGCATAGAGTGCAAATCTGCAGCGCGACAAGCACCCATGACTCCCATTATTAAAGCGACATACAATAAATTAGATAATTCAATAAATCATATACTGTTCGAATTAATATAAAAACAATTACTTTTGTTGCCAGATAGGTATTTGTCATCAGGAGCTTATTAATTATTAAGTTGTTCGGGTGTAAATGTTTTTGCCTTCTTAGCTATATGCTTCTCGGATTTGCGTTTAAGGAACGCACGTAATTTTAAATGATTCTCTATATTAATCCCATCGTTCATATTGAGTATACTTCTGAGCATTGAGTAGAAAGTCAATAGAACATATAACCTAATAAAAGTAGATAAAATGTTGTATTAGACACGTGAGATATTACATATGTCACTTCAACTTGGAAAACTTAAACTTAAACATAAAATTAGCCCATTTGCCCTTCGGGCTTGCGGCTAAACTTTTCTTGGGTGGCTTATATGTAACATAACTAAACATAACTGTGGTCTAATATAAACTGGATTCTGGAACTGGTTCTGGATTCACAGCCAAGGAGCCCCGGGCTAAAATCCTGCCACGATCACACTGCTTAGCCAATAATAGTCACATTAGCAGTTAGCTGAAGAAGCACCAAATTTGAAATAGGCGTTTTTGAGTTTTATAAATATTTAATAATATATTTTAATTAGTAGAAAAAATTTGTAGATACATTTTATATTTTATGAAATGCCCTTGACATTGACGTGTCTTGACATTTTAATATAATATTTTTGAACTCACATAAAATTATATTCTCATATATTCTCACTTTTTTTGGAAAATTGGCCAAAAGAATCGAATCGCAGGAAAAATCAAAGCCACGTATTTTCTACATGAATATATTTGGAATATTAATATGGGATTTATCGCCAAAGATACACAACTTTCGCGGCCTTACATCGCCTACGCCCATGGAGGATAGTTCCTTCTTGTGAACCCTTCGGTCTTTGGCCGCCATCCAAGGCTAACCGGATTGTGAATCCGCCTCGAAGATCTCGAAAAAGCTCTCAAGACGACCGACCAGTGGAACTTCAGCCTGCTAGATTTTGTTCGTTATATTTCTATTTTTGTATCGTAGATAGCCGCTCTTGCATAAGCAGTACTCGTCCCAGGGACAGCTAGATTTTTATTGTTATTGCATTTTTATGTCGCTCTTAATTAGAGGAGGCTCGTGACGCTTAAAATATATCATATTGTGACAGCCGGTAATGTAAACAGTTGTTAATTAAATTTATGAGGAATTAATTTGGGTTTTTATGTATCATGTATATTTGAATGTGAAGTGATATATTAAGTTTACCTATTTTATTAATAATAACAATAAAAATAATAAATAGTCTTTATTCCCAGCAATGCATTATGTGACAAAAGTTACAAAGGAACATTTTAATTAAGTAACATGCACTCCTGGGAGGTGGCGAAGTTAACTTAACTTAAACTCTGAGTGTAAGTATGCGTTTTATGTGATAAATAGTTTAGCAGTTTCGTTTAAAGAATCTCATAAGTGGATTGACTTATGGCGTGATCGGAAAACAATTCAACCCAGCAAGAGATTACAAACAATTAGAGAAACTAAATGGTGGACAAAAAACAAAGCTTTAATCTGGGTTTTCGGCAAATATACAGTTCAAACCAAAGCGTTGTACATTGACATAATAACAACACTAATCAAAATTGAAGAAACGCAAGATATAACTCCCGATGTTAGAGCGAAAGCCAGAATTTTAAAGGAAAAAGTATTGAAACATGAAACAGTATTACCGAACCCGTGTCTAAATATTTACAAATCAGTGGATTGGATCTCTTAAAAAGTTAACAATTGGTTTCTGCTGCACTCGTTCAAGTTAGATCCACTCAAAGAGATATGGCAAACATTAAAATAGAAGCAGGTAAATTTATTAATTGGGCTGAAAATGGATTTGAATCTAGAGATGAGGATTGGAAAATAATTTACCTGGTAAACGGATCAATATCTGGTGAATTGTCTCATAATGATCCGATTGAAAATGTTTATTCAAAGTTCAGTGTTGAAGTCCACAATGTTATTTTAGATCGAGTTATTGGAAGCATGGATTCGAGATTTGAGAAAAACAAATAACTCTACTTGGACCTAAATATTCTGTCGCCCTATAATTTTAAAGAATTAAAAGAGAACCATATTCTACCAAACGCCAAACAATCTTTGACAACGTCTGTCGGCGAAATGGGACCGTCTCGTCTGCTCAAATTTTCTTTTCATATATTCAATCAGCATAATTTTACCTACATTTTGAGCTAACATGTATACTGGTATGCGATCACGAGGATGGGACTGATTTTTCGGCATTTGCGTCTGCTTCAAAAGTTGGTTACTTGGAACAATGATATTTCCGCACATTTTAATCATGATCCAATATCCAAAACTATCGACTATTTATTTCTAGAATCGAATCTTTGGTATCTTATCACGTGGATTTTTTCACGCGAGCTCTTACTCCAAAAGGGAGTGACTGAAGATCATTATTTAAATTTACGTAATCAAAATGTTTAAAATATCTGAACGTTTTTATTACAAAAGGATTTTTTTCACACAATGCTCAATGTGGCAAAATATTTGTTCGTGATCAGTTTGAAAATTATTACAGGGTAGTACCCCACTATGACCGATGCCTATTTCAATTGAACAGATAGTAAAATCAATAAGTGACAGTTTATTTACTGATATTATACTTTGTAGGCTCGTTAATTAGTTGAGACAGTTCAAGGTCCTTAAGTAACTGAGTAAATGTTATAGTGTTATAATTTTCCAAATTAAGAAGATCAATATCAAGTCACCCATATACAAGGTATTATTGCAAGTTGGTAACAAATCTGCTAAAGTATCTTCAAATAAATCAATAAAATCAATTATTATGTTTATGTTTCGTGGGTGATAAAGGACTCTTCTCCTACATAAGTTTCGGTATATTTACCATAATCAGGGACTAACAAAAGTTAACTTATTATACAGCTAACACATTATTTTTTATATTTTGCATTGTTTACTTACAAACAATTCAGTTGTAATTTTACTTTCAATACAATTTCACGTTTTATAAATCTCTGCGCAGTTTGCATATTTGAATGCAACTGATTTGTCTTTCTGTTTTCAATTCTGGTTAGTCGTTTGGGTTTTATTTATGTTATCTAGAAGATAAGTGCTATGTATACAATCTGAAAGTAGGCTTTGAAAAAGAAACAGTAACATAACAGTTGCAGATGGGTATGGGCTTCAAGCAAAATAATTAATTCATGTGCTTCAAGCCTCATGGTAGCGTTAGTATATCAAGAATCAGCAAAATCGACACAACAATTTGAAAGTTATCGCGTTTCAAAAGGGGACTAATATAATTTCTCCACCGTCACTCTATTGATCAGACAATCCGATCTATTTAATAACGTTCCATGTGTTCCTTTATATCCCACAAACCATGCTGTCGAGTCTCTTATCCGCTGTTTTGGCTAGTCATACTGATCCATTACTTTACATATAATTAAAAAGTATACCCCCTCAGGCCCCATGGGTACCGCATTGATTAGAAAAACACATCCAGCGACTCTACCTGGTTGTGGGGGACAATTAATGAGTCAACTGTCTCGTGGTATACGTTACACGTGTATGATATCTTATAAGTCCTGCTGTAATAAATCATCTCGCGGTATATAGATCACTTTTATCTCGCTCTGGGATCAGGTTGGCCCTGCAGAGCACTGTGGCCAATCGAAGTGGTACAAAAAATCTGTTTCTAGATCTGTTATAGTTTAATTGGGAATGGAAATTAAACGTGACATCTTGCTATTGTTCTTAACTTTTATAAATAGTCCTATATATTAGACAGATATAGATTACACGTCTTTAATAAAAACATTTGCTTTCTGCGACTGTACTTTATAACGTTAGTCACTTATTTATAAGCGTTGCCAATGTTATATCTCCAAAATATCCTGCGTATGATGTTAAACTAAACTAAACCTCTAGAAAAAATCAAATTTTCTGTCTTATCACTTTGGAACTGGTTGGTCCAGTATTTTTGCCCCAACGTTTAAATCCCGGTGGATTTTTAGATTTTCTAGAACATGACCTTCCCGTTACCGTTGTTCTGAAAAATCTGGAAAATTTGACATTACAGCAGCTTCGTGCAGATTGTTGGCTGCAGTTGGATGGAACACCCGCCCACTCAGGAAGGGCAGTAGTAAGTTGGCTTAATGAGTATTATCCTAACAAATGGATTGGTCGCGGAGGCCCTATTCCTTGGCCAGCTCGTTCGCCTAATATTACTCCTTTCGACTTTTCCATTTAGGGCATAATAAACGACAAGGTATATAAAAGTGTGATCACCTCACGCGAACAGCTGCAACAACGTATTAGAGCCGCCTGTCATGATTTAAATCAAAAAGGTTCGTCATGAAGAAAACAATTAGAAATTAGAAAAATATGTGAGGCATGTATTGTAATATTACAATACGTTGATACATTAATGATAAAGTTTCTGTTTAGTTTATTAAATGTTAATGTGCATTAATTTTATAATTATTGTTATTAAATCAGTAAAAGAATTTTAAATGTTTTCAAACTTAAAATCTTAAAAAAACTTTAAACTTAAGAAAAAACGATCATTGTCAGGGATCACAGATAGTATTAAAATAGCCAGGAGTGCGCTTCAACATTTCTTAGATAAGGAATAGTAATTGAGTTTAGCGTTTCAGTTGTTGATTACGACAGTTCGGCAAAATTAAGATCAAGGATGATTTTACGTAATATCAGTTAACGCCTTCGCAACGGTGCCTATTCTGGAAAAAACGTAGGAATGCTCTTTAGTAGAACAATGCACGGACAATTGAAATTATTTATTCTTTTGAAGATCAGTCAGTGGCGTAATACTTACATTTTATAAAAGGTATTGGCAAGTGCAGAATGCACGCCACTGGCTCTTTCTGTCGAGCTGAGATTTAGTGTATTAGTATTAGTGTACCGTGACACTTACCACACAAAATTTGGGAATAATTAGTTTATAATTCCAAGAGATATAAACAAAAAATTAAAAAAGAAACTCAACTTCAACACCCTGTATTTCGCAAAGGGTTCAGATTTCGAAATAAGTATATATATATTCCCCTAATTTTATCGGATATACAATTCAAGTATACATTCCCCTAATTTTATCGGATCTACATTTTCCTGATTTTTTTCAGAATTAAAATGGGACACCCTATATATGCATCCAAATTTACATTAAAATTTTGAATTATTCCAACCGAGACTTCCGTAAGACAGGCCGGGTAGAAGAATTTGTGACGTCGCGATACTGGTCTGGTAACGGCATAACGTAATATACAATATACAGAGGTTTTTATGAGTAAAACAGAATATATTTCGAAACAAACTATTACATGACTATGACAAAGTAAACCCAGCTACACAGAGGCGACAGTATTGGCGTAGTGTATGGAGATTGAAGGGTTAGTTTAGAATGACCTTGGACTTAATGCAATGACAGATGTAACATTTACGTGTACACTGAGAGAACAAGAATGTTTAACGTAGTTGATTCAATGCCAGAATCATCTACACTAGGAAAAATTGCGACACGTTTTTATAGAATGAGTAAGCACATACAGTTCCTTTACGAACCATAATTGCACAATATGTCAAAATGTAAAGTTCAAAGAGGATATTCACAAATATCGCCATACAAGTACAAAGGACGCCACGATATACGAACACAAACAAATGTCAAATAAATGAGGTTGATTGAAATACCATTTAGGCAATTGCTTCTAAACAGGTATGGACATTGAATTTAGGTTTTGGCGGGAACGCTTTTTGTCGTCTCTATGTAGCTGTTTACTCTGTGCTTATGATAAAATAATTTGAAAGGGGGTTTCCAATCACCTAATAGACGCGTTGGCTCTTAAGGAGGCATCGCCAGTGGCCCTATCTCCACTAAAACCGATTGCAAAACGAAGATCTAACTATGAAATTTCATTAACTTTCCGTTTGATCTATCCTTATTTTGTTGTACACAAAACATTTAAAATTTACACAGAAAAACTTCCACTACGTACCGGCATTTGCCATTTGTCAGATAACAAGTCGCGCCACACAACAAAAACAAACCACCTTCCGATGTCTATTTCGACGAATTATCACCAAGAACTAAATACATTTGAGGAGTCTTACCCATTCAATTATTATTTTAACTTTATTACAACTTTGAAATAGAGCTTTTTACTAAGGAAAAACCGCGAAAAACGTACAAAGTTTTACAAGTATAATCATCGACCACTACAAGCAGCGGACGACGCCTTAACTAACTAACTACTCTGTTGTATGCGGGATTCACCAGACCGGTCTTGTGACGTCATTGTCGTCATATTTTTTATTTTCCCGGCCTCTACCTTACGGAGGTTTCGTTCCAACCTATTGGCCAGCAGTGTATATTTTACAGTCTGTATGTTTGTAAGTGAAAATGCTAACAACACACGTTACCGTCTGTTACTTTAAGAAATATGGAAAAAATTTGGCCGGCTTTTTAAATTCCATAATTTTTGTCGCTAATTGAAGATTGCAGATGATGTGCACAAATTTAATTACACCAGAATCCGAACGATCAGGAACCCGCTTAGGTAGCCTCAAGATTAAGGACGAGGCACTGCTTGCAGTAGTTGACGTTAAGCTATAAATTACGGGATATAAAAATCGTGTTCTTAAGCGTCGCGTCCCTTGATTTTAATCTGCTTCTATAATGGAGTCGTATATTATGGATTGCCCTGTTTAATACGCTGAGGAATGTAAGCATCGGCGATGATGTCGAGCGGCGGAAGAAGTTCATCGGTCATATGAATTTCTACAAAAGTATAGCATAGGCATAGTATGACAGAGGCAAAGCCTAATACTTAGTCCAATAAAATATGTAAATGACAATTAACAGCTTTTGAAGTAAGAGCGAATAAATATACAAACAAACAAAAAAAGAAACATAGCAACAGAAAACCAGAATTGAACCAGGGTTCGTAACTGGTTGTGAAAAGTAAGACGTTTCCTAACGTCAAAGGGTTTTGAAGAGTCTCACTTCATGTCAAAATTACAAAAAAAAATATGAAGATTTATCTTAAATTCGTGGATGTTTTTTATAGGAAATTTCACCATTTTTAGAGTATAGCTTAAATATCCAAGATGACTAATTGCAAAAACATATAACTACATGCATATACGCAAACAGACTAAAAAAGTATAACATCAATACAAGGACAGAGGCAAATCCTAATACTTAGTCCAATCAAATATGTAAATGACAATTAACAGCCTTTAAAGTAAAAGGGAATAAATAAACAAACAAAAAAAGAAACATATTAGCAACGGAAAACCAGAATTGAACCAGGGTTCGTAACTGGTTGTGAAAAGTAAGACGTTTCCTAACGTCAAAGGGTTTTGAAAAGTCTCACTTCATGTCAAAATTACAAAAAAAATATGAAGATTTATCTTAAATTCGTGGATGTTTTTTATAGGAAATTTCACCATTTTTAGAGTATGGCTTAAATATCCAAGATGACTAATTGCAAAAACATATAACTACATGCATATACGCAAACAGACTACAAAAGTATAACATCAATACAAGGACAGAGGCAAAGCCTAATACTTAGTCCAATCAAATATGTAAATGGCAATTAACAGCCTTTAAAGTAAAAGGGAATAAATAAACAAACAAAAAAAGAAACATATTAGCAACAGAAAACCAGAATTGAACCAGGGTTCGTAACTGGTTGTGAAAAGTAAGACGTTTCCTAACGTCAAAGGGTTTTGAAAAGTCTCACTTCATGTCAAAATTACAAAAAAAAATATGAATATTTATCTTAAATTCGTGGATGTTTTTTATAGGAAATTTCACCATTTTTAGAGTATGTCTTAAATATCCAAGATGACTAATTGCAAAAACATATATCTACATGCAGATACGCAAACAGACTACAAAAGTATAACATCAATACAAGGACAGAGGCAAAGCCTAATACTTAGTCCAATCAAATATGTAAATGGCAATTAACAGCCTTTAAAGTAAAAGGGAATAAATAAACAAACAAAAAAAGAAACATATTAGCAACAGAAAACCAGAATTGAACCAGGGTTCGTAACTGGTTGTGAAAAGTAAGACGTTTCCTAACGTCAAAGGGTTTTGAAAAGTCTCACTTCATGTCAAAATTACAAAAAAAATATGAAGATTTATCTTAAATTCGTGGATGTTTTTTATAGGAAATTTCACCATTTTTAGAGTATGGCTTAAATATCCAAGATGACTAATTGCAAAAACATATAACTACATGAACATGCCTATACGCAAACAGGTTGGTTTCTATAACTTTTACACTGCTGGGTATGCCATTGTGATATTAATACTTCACTTCTGAGAGATTGTAATGTAAATTTGTCAATACGCAGTCTGATTTCATCATATATTCTGGGAATGTACGTGTACCATAGACTGATATGCCCTCGAACAGTGGCGACTTAAAGCTGACGCGGATTGTACGTAATTAATTAATCACCTTAGAAGACGTTGGGCGAGAAATTTTTTCAAATTTGGGTAGAATTGGACCTAAATTAAATAAGGTCGCTTATTTTAAGTATGAACCGGCGTTGCCAAGAAGTTACTCGTGGTGAAGGCGGAAATACGCCTTTAAATAAATATTTTTTGGTTGTGCGTTAATTTCTTGGAGGTGTATTGAGGCAAAAAGAACGCTAGGTGATGCTTTAAAATTATTATACATCATACACTGCTGAGTAAACCCCAAAATATGTTCTTAATGTATTTAAAGTATTAACTATTTAATTAGCATTGTATACCTGATACAGAATAAATGCAATGCACCAAATTATATGGTTGCCATGGTAACAATCTTTTAGCTTCCTATAACTGCCATTTGGCTGAAAGTAAACGGAAATCATTTAATTAACAGGAAATTCATTAACTGGAAATCAACCCAAGATAACAAATATCGAACTTAAATGAGACAGACCCGTGTATGACTATAAGAAGGCACGTACTTGTTTATTGAAGTTCTCGTCGTATTAAAGCAAATCGTTTAATAAACCTTCATAGAAAGCCTAGATTACACTACAGACTGTAATGTTACATTATAGAACCAGCATTCTATAGGCTAAAAATAGTTTCTCAAGCGAGATAACAATCGAACTTGGTAAAACAACATTATACTCGCGCGCAGATGAACCACTGTCAGTCAAAAGACTCTCTCAGATACCGATATGATCACTCACCGAAAAAAAAACTAAATCTAATTAGGCCCATAGCCAAGCCGACCATAATCCATAACATCCATATTTATTGCGCCCATTCCTACTAATTTTGCCCGCTAGAGTAATTTGCATAACGACATGTTTTTTGTGCATGAATTAGCGGAATAACACAAGTCTAGTTAGCTAAAAGAAGCGACATCTTTGCCTACTTTCAAATTAGGTGGATGTTAGAAAAAAGGTACTACTTAAGTAAGTATGCAAATGAGTTTTACGAAGAGGTAAAAACGTTGATTTATCGAGAATTCCCTAGCATTAAGTGTTTGGTTAGCGAATAGTTTAATGGAAGTTATGTAAATTTTTTCACAACGAATTATTACGGCAGATTTGGACCGCAGATACATTTACTCCCACTGATGTAATTGGTAAATGGACTTTTGAGATGAATAGTATGTTAACTGAAACACTGTTATGTTACACATTGTAATTATATTGTGTGCTTAGGAACAGTTAGATTAGAATCCAAGTTTGCTAAATTTATGTCATTTTCAGTCGTAGTTTTTTAAGAATTAACACTCAATCAATTTCGTTGTAGGGATGTATTTTAATTCTATAGTCGTTAAAATACTTTTTGCAGGCTTAGTAGGTGTATTTTTCCTGCATCTGAAAAACTGTATTTTCTTGCATGCAAACCATCTCACTGCTGTTTCAAAAAAGCTCGTAACTTCAGATATTTTGCCAAATTAATGTTATTTTTTATGTTCAGGGTAACTTCATCGAATAGGTAGACCATAACGTTGAATGCTCTATTTTCTTTGAAAGATCGGAAAAATAGGCAATGAGCACATCTTCAGAGAAAGATCAGTACAGAAAGAAAGTACAGTTCTTGACTTATCCGGCTATAGATTCAATTTTACTCTTTTATTTTATCTCCCGTCAGGTCGCATATTACTACTCTCATATGCACACTCTTTTCATGTTGTATAAACGCCGCCGATGCCTTGAGACATTTAACTTGGATGTGCGGCGTTGGCAAGTTTGTAAAAGTGTATGGAGTTGGGGAAATTTTATATTTCTTTATATATGATTATATGGATGTTTAAAATGTCCAGTAACTACCTATAAATAATTAATTTGTATTGTTTCCATAAGGAATATTTAAAATATTTTAAAGAAATATATTTTAATAGACCTCACTTTTAACCTCAATATTCTTGTTTCCAGTGATGGAACTTCGAAATTTGCTTTCAACCAAAATGTTTTAACCAATTATAATTATAATTATAAAGTATTTAAAATAAATATAACTATGAACTAATACGTATAACTATCAAATAAATATAACTATAAAAGGAATATAAGCTTATATTGAAATATTGAAGTAAAAATAATTACCTTTTCCTTGAGTAATGTATGTATTGATTGCATCTGGGACAGTTTTTGGTCATGCACAGTAAATAAATAGTTGTTTCACAAGTATTTTTTAAACAGCACAATATATCTGTCAGTAAACAAAAATATTTTCTTAAGTAAACAAATTAAAGAAATAAAAACACGATTTTTATTTTAGATTTTATTCCAAATCGAACAAAAAATAATAAAATTATTTAAGTTTTACGAATTTACTTATATAAAATAAGCTAATTAATAAGTATAAGTAATAATAAGTATTATTATTATTTGAATTTAATTATATGAGAAGTAAATAAGCTTATAATAATTTGACTAAATGAAAACTTAAGTAATATTTTTTTAGTTACAGGTAGGTACTTATTTTTTTTTTGTTAGATGGGCAGCTCCTTATCTAAATTATATAACTATGAACCAGTTTAGTGATAATAATTGATGTAATAACGCTAGATACATGTAGGTAGGTACCTAAATTTTATGGGTACCTATCATGGTAATAGGTATGTGGTATAACCCTAGGGATAACCAAGTTATAAAAATAGTATTAGGAAAACAACTTAAGATTGGTACGCTCCTTACGAGGTTTGTGTACAAACATCCAGACCTTTAACTCAGATGTATCCCTTTCTTCGTCAAAAAATATATTTGTCTCTCACTCATTGTCGTATATGAGAGTAATATGTGGCCAGATCTCCGATCTCAGGTGGCTTGTACTATGAAGAACTTAATCTTCACCGTTTACTCATATTAAATAAAGGCTTATCCTTTCAAAATGTATCCCAATAATTTAAGATGTTTTCATGAGAAAATGAAATGAAGAAATCATATGTTTGCCCATAATTATTATGACAAATATCTGATTTTTGTCAATTTGCACGGCTATTTTGAATTTCTCTTATTTTCGTCCGTTTAAATGATCTTGAAACTTCTTCCCTAACGATGTTATTTTTGTTCCAGGTACATCCACAGTAAGGAGAAGCCCTTCAAGTGCGGGGAATGCGGCAAGGGTTTCTGCCAGTCGCGTACGCTGGCGGTTCACAAGATCCTCCACATGGAGGAATCCCCACACAAGTGTCCGGTCTGCAGCCGATCGTTCAATCAGCGGTCGAATCTGAAAACGCACCTGCTAACCCATACCGATCATAAACCGTACGAGTGCAACTCCTGCGGCAAAGTCTTCCGACGGAACTGTGACCTTAGAAGACATGCATTAACGCATGCCGTTGGTGATGTGCCCTCGGACGGTCTAGGTGAAGGGTTTATACCAGGGGGTGATATTGACAGAGAGAGGATGTCGCCTAGACCTAGGAGCCCGTCCGCGGAGTCCAGAGATGGCAGGATATGTTCCCCTGCCCCGGGAATCACCCAGTGCCACGAACCGTCTTCATCTTCCAGCCCGTATACCATGCGGCCTTCCCTAGACAGGCACGATTTCCGACATGATATGGACGATGAAGACGACCTAGAGGAAGATCCCGAGATAGATCCTGGCCAGGAAGACTGTCCCGACATTTTAAACGATTCCGAAAACGCCATACCTGAGTCTCAGCCCATGCAGATGGGCCAGCTCCATATCAGGCGAGATTTGCACTCGCCTAAGCAAAAGTCCGCAACAATAACCAGCGAAAGCATAGAACCGAACTTCCTAGGACCGTTCAGAAAGAGAACCTTGGACCAGGAGCGACCGTCGCCTATCTACAGTTCACAAAGAGATCACACGCCGCCTATGAACTTAAGAATGTATCCGCCACCGAACATGTCGCCGCAGAACCTCAGTATGAGTCAAGGGATCTCCATGGGCGGTCCTACCATAGTTCTGAAGCCTCCTGATCCAGGGACTTCTCTGATTTTCGGCCCGAGCATAGCCGGATCATCTAAAAGTGGTCCCAGTCTGCTTGGACCAAGCTGTAGTAATGTTGCCAGCGATTTGAGCATGAAGAAGAGCGAGGTACCGATGGTGAGGCCGCAGCAGCCGCAGCAGAGACCGCCGAAAAAGACTGGATTCACCATAGCTGACATTATGGGGAGATAGTATCGCCACTTTGAACGCTAGTATAGTACAGTTGAATTTTTAATCAGACAAACTAACAATGAAAACAACCATCATTGAAATTCCAAACAAGAAAGTGGGATCTATTAGCTATTTAAATATAAATGCTATCACATAAAAAGAGTAAGTCAATTAACTTATTAGATAATTAGATAATTTTAATCTATTACCAGTTTCTATGTCTGCTAAGCACAGTGCGCACAGTGCTAAGCTCAGTTCTGCCCTGAGTGACTTAAATAATTTGTGTGACTATAATTACCTAACTATAATCACAGTTTGTGTAACAAGTTATCAACTATTCGATATTCATCTTCGAAATTAAAATAGTATACGTCCTTTTGGCAAGCTTTGGAGATAGAATAGTAAAGATCACATTTCAAGTGAACATATTTCATATACTATGTTTTATATCCTCAATTTAAGTCCGTTAAAAAAACTTATCTAAATTTTGAAACTATGTATGCACGATTAAAACCAAAATGAAAATAACACGTCCTTTTGGCAAGCTTTGGAGATAGTAATGAATATATTTCAAATGAACACCGGATGTCATATACTGTTTTATATCCTGAGTTTAACTCCCTCAAAAAACTCTTATCTAAATTTTAAAATTATATGCACGATTAAAACTAAAAGAGTAAAATTAAATATTCTATGTTGTAAAGGTATTCTAAGACATTAAGGTATACATATTTCAGCCGTTTTTGGACTATACCCTATACTATACTATATCTATTGCGATTTTTGAGGTTAAGTTATTACCGTTAGACCATTTATAAAATGCTAAAGATAGAACACTTTGCTTTTGGACGTGTTATGTTGTGATTTAATGTTTTGTTTGGTGAGATTTGTAAATTTTACATTTTTTAGCAGATGGTTTCTGACGTTGGTATTATTAAAAATTCAACTGTAGAGAATATTAAATATTTATCCACGTTTAACATGAATGTGTTGTTTTGTATAGCGTATTTTTATAAAAGACATTTTGTATATTTCTTTAAATGACGGCAACGTCGTTTGGTGTAAGAAGTTGTGTATGTTCGTTAATTTGTGCTTGTGTATGTTTATCTATCGGTGTGCACACTCCTTTAGAGTTACATTATTTCTACCCGCGTGTAAATATTGTACTGTTAATCATGTAAATAGGATTATTATTGTGCATCGCTCGCAATTTTATGTAAACTAGTTAGATTTAAGGCTATTTTTACGTACCTATACCTATGTTATTTAGTGGTACTTCTTGTGTTAAGTTTGTGACAAGGAATGATGGTACAAAACTAAAATCTAAACTTTAATTTTAGTTTTCATAATTTATTTCTTTAGGTTAGGCGATGATTCATATAGGTATACGTAAATTCCCGTACTTTTTATTCTGGTGTCGTGCAAAATTTTGGTTGTAATGTGATCTCATGCTGTTGATATGACGATGCCTTAAAACTGTTTTGAGAGAGAAAATTATATTTTACTACAGCGTATATGTAGACGTTGAATAGAGGTTAGGTTTAGGTTACTTATTTGTATTTGTGATTACGATGAAATAAAGATATTTTATGATATAGGTTTGTTTTTTCGATACAATTTGAATAGCAGATTTTATAAGGTATACTGAGTGATCAAAATATAAAGCGTTTTAGGCGAACCCGTTTGTTAAAATTTTGAGTATAAAGAATGTCATTTCATCTAAATAAATAATGACAATGTAGAATAAAAATTACATGTAGCGAAAACCGTCGACAAGTGAAAACCGGTCGATGGAACCGAAACATGATATGCTCTAAAACTGCATTTTATTGGATAACAGGGATAATAAAACAAAACAATTGATATTTTTCTAAATTAATTTTTACTCCCCCATTATCTAGCGCTTCAAAGATACTACTTAAATCTTCGCTGTGTTATCTGCTTCATCTTCGTTATCTGAAAATATTAAAATGTCGTTATGTAATGAAGACAGAATCCTTCAAATTTGTCAAGTATTACTTGCATGGCTAGTACCAGAGCTGTGAGGCAATTGGCTAACCAAAAGGAACGACCTTGAAAGAATAAATATGGCCTTCTAAACTGAAGCCTGTATACATTCTAGACTGAGGGAATTAACCAAAAAGAATTTTTAAGATCAAGTTTTGAAAAGTATAGTTTGTAACATCGAAATATGGGACAAAAAATTTTCAGAGGATACCATATAAGAAAATTCTAGCATCAAAATATCTGCTTTTTTAAAAAAGTCGGTGGTCTTTTTGTTCGTTGAAATCTCTACTTCATGATGGTGTAAAAAAATATATACATTACTATGGTAAATGTTCTCAGAAAATGCAAAGAAACGAAAAAACTCGAATCCGATTTTTTTTTTTACTCATTATGCACAATTTAGAGCTATTTATTAAAATTTACACTTTAATTACTCGAAAAACTTATTGACATTGTACATTGTAAATAAAAAAATTGCAAATCGAATGGCGCAGCAGAACAACAGTGTTACAGGGCATATTATCAGCTTCAAACCTGGCTGGGTAACGAACTGACAAAAACAGATTGGGGCTGGAAGCAACATCAACGTGGCATTATGCCCAAATTTACGGAAAATGAATTAATTCCGGAAATATTGCTCAAAACTATTTGCTGCAGCTGTGAAATTGGATGTAACAGTTTAAAATGTGGCTGCCGAAAACATGGTTTAAAAAGCACAAATTTATGCTCAAATTGTCATGGTTCTGAAAAATGCTCCAATGTGGAAGAAAAAACCTACGAGGAAGTTAATGATTCAGATGAAATTGTGGAAGAACCAATGCAAACTGGGAGACTGGAAATAATATTGGAGACGAAGACCGTGATGGTCTTGAAGATTTCGAAGATCTATACTAGAATCGGGAAGGTTTGTCGTATCTAACGATGAAGAAATGCGATCAAAGAAACAATAACTAATGGATAAGTGATTAGAATTCAAGATAAGGTAAAAACAAGACTATTATTTGTTATTTATAAATAATATCTTGTTATTTATAAATAACAAGATTAAAGTATGTATTTATTATAATGAAAATATTATAATGAATAACGTAATCAGTATAAAGTATTCAAATTCAATAGTACGATTTACATGTATATTTATATATTATGAGATTTTCTATGACTGTATGACTGTGTAGTCACATTTTTTAGATGAAATCCCCTTTAAATACTATCTTTAATATTTAGAACAACTATTTTCGCATGTTTTGCGTTTTTATGTTTTATGGTATTTGTATTTTTTTTTGTTTATCAATGTAACATGGAACCTTAAGTTTTTCGAGTAATTAAAGTATAAATTTTAACAAATAGCTCAAAATTGTACATAATGATTTAAAAAAATTCAGATTTGAGTTTTGTTCGTTTCTTTGCATTTTATGAGAACATTTATATATATGTATATTTTTTTACACCATCAGAAAGTAGATATTTCTACGAACAAAACGCCCACCGACTTTTTTAAAAAGCAGATATTTTGACACGAGAATTTTCGATCGAAAATTAGGGTGCTTTTTCGATATTAAGTCAAAATAAGGTGAAAAAAATAATATTTTAAATCAAAAAAATTACAGTGTGTTTGGGACATAAAAAGGTAAGTTTTCACCAATTTTTTTTTTTGTAAAAGAAAAATAAAAAACCAAAAAGCTTGGTTATTTGAATTTTTCACATAAATGTTGAGGTTGTGTGAAAAAAGTGTAACTACAAAAGTTGTAGATCTTTTTATTACCTACAACTTTGCCGTTTAACTTTTTTCCAAGGGACTTGTAATTTTGCCGGAAATCGAGATTAACCGTGTTTTACCCTTAAAAACCAACCCCCTCCACTTCCCGACCTCAGATAGGCCCCAAATTATTTTTCCTTTCATTATTGTTATATTCTCTTCCTTTTCCAATGGGTTTCATCCTACTATTATTTCTTTTGGATTCAAAAATTATCGACCCAGGTCTATAAATGGTTAGAATTCATTAGGATAGGTATAAGTTTATGAATATTAATGCATATTTATTTAAAAGTACGGTGACAAAAGTTTTGAATTTATTTTGACAAGCGACAAAAACAAAAAGAGAATATTAGTAAAAGATGACGCTATGGATCCGAATTTATGGTCAAGTGCCAAGAGGCAATACAAATTAAGCTGATCAGCTAAAAAAGTCAAGAAGGAACGTAATGAATCACGCGCTATAATCCAACGTTAAGCTAGGATTAACAAACAAAAATACGAAGCCGGCGTGGTAAAGGCCAGAATGATGTTAATTCATATACAAACCTGAAACGGTCAACATTGTCGTCTGTAATGAAAAGTAATGGGACGGGACCCTCTTTCAAGATTTAAATTCAAGCTAACGAATGTCCTCCGTCCCGCTTATCTTTTACCTTACGTCGGCTTTTATTACACCTGAAGGGTCTGGTAATGAAAGGAAGCGTTGTCCAAGAGTTATTCGATTGGATTTGTTAATAAGTACGTAAGTGACGAGAAGCATTATCTAAGTAAGTATGATTGAAGGTATCAGCTAGATGCCAGAGTCATAATTTTTGACCTTCAAACAAATCTGATACATAATAATTTTATTATTCTAATACGTTTTGTTTGCTCCGAAATAAAATAACAGAAATTTTGCGAATTATCAGGGCTTGATTCAAAGGCGCTGAGGCCAAATACTTGAAAAATGAAATCGTACAATATATCAAACAATTTTTTTTTTACAATTAAAAACAAAAATTACCGTTTGCCTAAGTTTTCATTTTTCATAAAAATGTGTTTTCGTGTGCGAGAGAAAATATGAGAAAGCACCGTTTATGTCCCTGTATTAATTAGGAAGTCTAGTAAGAGTATTACATGATACACCGGTCTCAGTAGCGTGCAAACCTACGTCACCCATCATACTCGATCCAGACCAGATAATGGGGCCGAGCCCAGTTGGATTTTTCAGATTGCCTATGCCGGCGATATCTTTTCCTTGCGTACCGCCTGATGTCCTCCGTCTAGGAAGGTGCACACGGCCATTGTTCTACAATTACACTGTCACCCCGTTTATTCGATTCAGGTAACTGTTTGACACTCCTCCACGGTAGCAACAGCCAGGTGCGGAGCAACACTCTGTATGCATATTAATAAGAGAATATCTTATGCCTCCGTTGCACGGGAAAAAAATGGAGAACGGGTTCGGAGCGCTCGTTGAATATGTTTATGGTTGTGGGCAAGGCGAGCTTGTGGGATTTAATTTGTGCGATGGGAAGACAATGGGGCTCAGGCCTACGAAGTGCGGGGGTCAACGGTCAAGGGAATGCGTGAAAAATTAAGGAAATGCGTCAGTCATATAAAAGAATATATAATATATTCGGATAACAAATCGGTAACATCCGATAGGACAATTACTATTACTTTCCCGCAATTTTTTGTGCCATTCTTTAGCGCGTGTATATACCTACTATGAAACAAAATATATAGAGTGTAACTACGGTGAGCAGGCGTTTTAATAGTAAAGCCTTATCTACATAGGCAACAATATAGTTTCTCTTTTCAAAATGATTTAGTGTATATTGATATTATTGACACGCGTTCTGAGCCCGCGCGACAGTCAGCATTTGTGATATTAAGTCGTGGGAGGCGGAAGCGGTGGGGGGCGCCTTTGGTTTTTGCGTTTTTGCGTGATTGAGTAACACACATCCAAACATACAAACTTTCACACTTATAATATTTATTAGTAGGATTATATTGGATGTATAGAGTGCTTGACTGCTTGATATTGCAAACAGAGCCTTCAATTTTATATATCTGTATAGAATTTTTATTTCTTTGCGCGGAACCTTAATTATTGTTCTAAAATAAAAGTAGCCCAAGTTACTCCTTATAAAATCAACTATATGCCAGTGAGGTCCAACCGGTAATAGGGACTGATGATAATGACGGATTGATAGTATTGATACAAATAATTTATATTAATAAATTATTTATATCAAGCCTCCATTTTACGACCTGGCATGGACTATATATGTTATATATAATACATTATGTACTTCTTCAGCGTCTTACTGAACGTTCCATCGTATGAGTCACGGAAGAATAAACAAGTGATTCCTTTAATTGCCTTTTCCACTTTAAGTTTTAACACAAACGCGCTCAGCTGTGATTTCGGAATCGCTCGGAATATTTCCTGTGTTTAATATTTAATCGTGGCAACAGGGCACGATCGCGGTACCGGTTCTCATTTTTAAAGCAAACCCAAGTCATTGAATAAAGTGCGTGGCATCCGGTGCGGGTCGGTGGAAGAGAGACGGAGCTCTTGATCGCATTCTTGAGCTGTTTCTTGATAAAAAGACAATATATCTGGACCCCAGGTCTACTTGATATTATAGTCACTACGTGTTAGCACCCGTGATGCAAGAGAAATATTCGTCGAAGAGTATTCAAGATACCTATATAGGTATTTATTATCTATATAGGTTTGAAACTGAAATAAAAATTAATCTCTTATTCTTATTTCATATTAAAAATACATTGACGTCATCATCAATCTTAAAAAGCAATCTCAAGTTTTTTACTTTTATTTTTGACTGATCTTTTTATTCGCTAAATGATGATATAAGTAAATAAACATTTTCTTGGTGTTCTAAAACATTACGTGGGTTTTTTTAACTACGTAAAACAAAAAATCTAGCAACTTATAAATTAAATCACGTTGAAACTTTTGAGACATATATTTAAAAAGTAATCAAGCAAACAAGGACATAATATTACTATTTTCAATTACTGGCGAAGAAATATTTAGCACAGCCAACTACATCAAACTTTTTTTGTATTTATTTTTTCCTAATTTATTTGAAATGTAAATGTAAAAATATAAATTTAAGAAAAGAAAATGAAAAAAATATAAAACTAACAAAAAAATGTACAAATTATAGATTAGAAATAAAAAGTTATATAGGTAGGTACCTACTTTGTATATTTAAGAATCAAATTTATATTTCTACCAGCGGACCCGACAGACGTTATCGTGTTCAAACGTTGTAAACGAAAATTATAAAAATTTAAATAAACTATAAATTGTTTGGACGTGTAAGTGTATCTGTTTACTATAAACTTAAATGTGTTAAGTACAAACTTAAAACTCTTATAAAATAATCTTAAAGTCTTAAATAATAGCAAAAAAATCTTAATCTTAATTTCAATATTAACAGGAATTTTTGTTATCTTAATCCGATTTACTGAACAATATTTTTAGGTAATAGTGCAGTCTGCCTACGGATTTGGACCCTTAAGTGAAGATACAGTAAACAAAAATATGTAAAAAATCTGAAATTTGCCGTAAAATTCAATATAAACCAAAATACAAACAACTGGCACCTCCAGGTTCCATAGTAAATTGGGCCCAAAGTGGGCCCAAAACCGTTTTTCCATTTTACTCTGTCAACGTGCCATTAAATGAAAAAAGTTTTGTACAAAAGTTGTAGAACTATTAAATACGGATCGATCTGTGGAAATGCTATGTAAAAAAATTCAAAAATAAATGATTTATTTGCAAAAAATTGTTAAAACCCGCAGTTTTTCTGAAACGCTCATATATTCGTGACAACAAATAATTTTTTCACAAAACTTGGTTAAAATGTAGCTCTCCGCTAACTGAAAAAGATCGTTTTCAAAAAATTTAAAAATATTATAAACTTTTTGCAAAAATTAATTTTTTCGAAAAAATCACGTTTTTTAAAATCTCGATAGCTCATACACGCTTTCATATTTAGAGTCAATTTTGAGCTAAAAATCTTCTTGAAATGTACTAACATTTGTATTTATTGCGCGCTTTTTAAATTGATCGATAAATGCGAAAAATCGATTGGAAAACGGTTTTTTTTAACAACAAAAAATCGATTTTTTTTTCAAGAAAATTTATTTTTCCCTTGTTTGTTAGCAGCATTGAATAGCTGGTATTTTTCTAAAAATTTACAAAAAAAAAATTATCTAAGACGCTTTGAAGCTGAGATAATTTTTTAAAAAAAATCTAGTGTCGCTATCTTTTAATATTAAGGGCTGAAATTTACAGAGTTTGTAGTTCAATACTTGTATTTTACATAAAAAAAACCTACAATGACATATTCGCTCTCTATTCTTTGGAAATTTATCCAAAGTATATTTGCATTAAAAATTATGAAATTAATGGAAATGGAAATTTTGCATTATCCATTTCTGGATAATGCATAAGTGACAGACATATCTACAAATAGATAAACATCTTCAACATTTTTCACTATTTTGTGAACTGGCCATATAACTGGCCCATATAACAATGAGTCTACGAAGTATAATTTACAAAGTACAAGATTAAAATTTATAAAAGTACAATATTAAATTTTGTTTTTCAATTTTTGTAAAGAATGCATTTTACCGTCTTACTATAATTTGCCTATATTTGGCCAAACCGTTGACTTCGTGCAGTTGTCGTTTTGCCACACTCACCCGGACTAGAAGTCCTCAGCATTGAACCAAGAAGTGATCTCTAGAAAGAGAGAGAGAGGCGGCCCACGAGCCGATTGAAAGCAGAGAAAGACAGTTAAGTAACTAAAGATTTATTTTTCATTTTAGATAAAATACATCTCGTATTCAGATATGAGGACTAGATGAGCTACATTTTTCAAGCTTGCGAGGAATTCCTGTACAATTGATTGGCATTCGAAAGGAATAGCTGGCATTCACTGATTGAAATATTTAATTAACCCACACTAAAAAACAGCTCGACTTGCAGACTTATAGTATTCGAGGTGTTAATTTTAGGAAAGTCGCCAAATTGTTCAATTCAATTGATTCAATGTATTCAATTCAAGAAATAAACGGGACTAATTAATTTATTAAATATTTTAATCCCCACACTATTTCTTGTAAAATTATAATTTTACCTTCCCTCTGTATATTTTGCTATAAACTGGGCAACACTACTTGCCACGAATACATTGTTTATAATAATTATTGTTGTCTTCTGTTCGATATTAATATTATAGTAACAATGAAATATTACTTTTCTTTCCTTGGGAATTGAATATTTTGTAGTTATTACTTAGAGAAGGCAGTACACGACAAGAATAGACGCTACATATTTTTTTAACCCTAAATCATTGAGATCTGCAAGATCCGTACCAAAAACAAGTGTCACTTTGCGCCTTTGAGTGATGTTTAAATTCGCCAACAAGTTCAACATTATCAGGACCTAATTTAGAATACTGTTAAACGTTATTATATACATATAATATACTTACAGGCAGGCATTCGAATGCAAAAAGCCTTAAAGAAGAAGGTTATAAACATAGTTAATGTAAAAAAACACATGATAATATTTGATAGGTAGGTACATATAAATTTAAAATTATTTGCAGTTAGATTAATTTACATGAGTAATTAACACATTTTAATTTTGAGTTATGAAATTGAGAATAAGTTTTTATATATAGCAGGGAATTAAATATGAGGCCGCAGGCGGGTGATGATGGGATATAAATGCGAGGGGGGGGAGAGGGAGAAAACGATTTTTTTTAAAATGCCCATAACTTCTCTGAATATTGACCGATCTTAAAAAATCATACGCCTTTTTCTTCGTTTCATCATACGCTATACGATGGCAGCATTAGCGAATATTGTTTTGCAAACAAATGCCTAGCGTGTAAAAAAACAATTTGCCTGTTTTTTCAAACGGTGTTTTCGGTATGAGGGAAGGGTGTGGGGGAAATAATGTTTTTACCATTCGACATTCCAAGTTTTAACTACGCGGCAGGAGAACGAAGAGGAGTGGGGGCTCTGTGGGTCAGGCTCAAAATTAAGGATAAACATTTTTATTTTTCCCTGAATTAATTAACTAGCCTTAATTCCCCCCTCCCCTTCGACCCCGTCTGCACAAACTATGCCAATTGCCAAAATAATGGGAGCTGGACTTGATAGATTGGACAAACAAAATTGAATTTTGTCTGTTTTCGAAACCCAGATCCACTCCTCTATTTCTGCTATGAAAAAGATAAATTTTTGTGATGTGTGGTCCGAGATAATGAATGTATAACTTTCAGTAAATTCTATATTGTGGCGGACGCGCCAATGTTAGACACTTTTTTTTAATATCGTGGTTTTTGATGGTGAGGACATTAGGACAAAGTTGTCAAATTATTATATTGTCATCGGTCCTTGATAAGTGTGCAACGTTTCAGTTTAATCTGACGTTTTGAAGTGGGTGAAAATCTCGTTCAAAGATTCCGTTACATACATACATACATTACGTACAGGTGAAGCTAATATAAGCGTGTAAAAATAAAACCAATACATGTTCCAATATATGGGTAACCAAGCTGCTGCGAAAATTAATTTTGAATACGTAATAGATACCTACCTACTATTATTACGTAGGGTAGGACCTATATTATTGTTATTTTAACTATTTCTGTTGTAAATTTATCTTAATTACAAATATCTAGAATTTGTGATTACTAATCCTAACAAATAAACGAAATAAAAGGGGGATACCTATACTTTTACTTATCTACATACCGATTGTTTTCTATTGATCACGATGAGAGACGCATAACCCATACCGCAAAATTACCATAGTTCTCCATTTCGATTGTTTCAAATTCGACTAATTGAAAAACGAAAAAGCAGAGCAGGAATAGTAATGCATATTGTTTCAGAGAAATATAATAACTGGTATCTGTAGAGAAGGACGTTACGATTAGATGCCGCCTTGTAATTTAAAATTATTGTGACTCGCACACTTTATTTAACTGCTGGTTGTGTGGGATCGAATTGCATCAGAATTTTGATCGCCGAAATACCTATCAACCGAATTTGTTATTTTTAAAGACCCAAAATGTTATTTTTACTTGTGCTGTAAAATAGGCTTCTATTATCTTCGTATGTACTACAAGACTACAATCAACTAGAACTAGACCACGGGGGTGGTCGGCGCAGATACGTATACTTCCACTGCTTGCAGGTAAGGTACCAATTCCTTAAGACGTTTCTCGCTAGTGACATCTGCCGCCCAGTAGCTGAACTAAATAAACTCTTCTTCTTCTTGTAAAATGGCACACTACTATCTAATGCTCTAACTCAGTAGTCCATGTTTAAAAGTGTTGTATGTTATTTTCACCTGGCTACTTGGCTCTTGGCTACCGTGATGTTAGTGACGTGTTTGTAAATTGGGCGTCAGAAATGAAAATTAAATCGATATCAGAGAGGTAGAACCAGATGGATTACTTTCGTAGCGGGCTGAAATCAGTCCTGGGGACGCCGCCCCCCGGCACCCAACCCACGGGAGCCGAAATAGTAGGTACCCGTGTATTTTACAAAACAGCTGTCACTTAACACATAACCTTAAAATTGTAGGTGGAGAGATTAGTGAGTAGAGTGAGCACGTCCACTTTGCTGGAGGACAGGCGAGATGCCTGCAGAGCCCTCAAGGCGTTGTCTAAAAAGTACAGACTCGAAGTGGGGGCGCAGGGTATGGACGTCTTGTTGCAAGTTTTGGAATTAGATAGGAGCGATTGCGAGATAATCGGGTACTGTTTGGATGGCTTGTGTAACATAACGTCAAAGGAAGTGTTCGAGGAGGAAAGCGAGAGTAACGTTAGCATGAAAGTCAACGTTGGGGAGCAGTTTACCGAAATGTTTCTAAAGAACCAAGCTAATGTAACACTGATCCTAGCGTTCTTAGAAGAGTACGATTTTAGGGTACGTTGGCCTGCAGTTAAGTTGCTCACGTCGCTGATAGCATCCAAGCCGAAGGAGATTCAGGACATTATTTTGGTAAGCCCCATGGGTGTGTCGAAACTGATGGATTTATTGTCAGAAAACCGTGAAGTTATACGGAACGATGCGTTGCTACTTCTAATAAACTTAACAAAGTCCAACGCTAACATTCAGAAGATCGTGGCATTTGAAAATGCATTCGATAGACTCTTTGACGTCATCAAAGAGGAGGGCTGGACGGACGGCGGTATAGTAGTGGAAGACTGTCTCCTACTCATGCTCAACTTACTGAAAAATAACACGAGTAACATAAATTTTTTCAAGGAAGGTTCATATATACAGCGCCTATCGCCCATGTTCGTATTACCGCCTAACCTGGACGAGATAGGGTGGAGCTCACAGAAAGTCTCAAATTTCCACTGTGTTTTAAAGCTCGTACGAACGTTGGTATCCCCAAACAACCCTATACAGATTATAACAGCGTGTCAAAAAACAATGCGAAACACAAACTTACTGGAAGCGCTATGTAATAATTTAATGGCCAGCGGAGTACCAGCGGATATCCTAACAGAGACAATCAACACAGTAGGCGAAGTTATCAGAGGCAACTTGACTAATCAGGAGTATTTTGCTAACGTTCTAGCCCCATCGAACCCACCTCGACCTGCCATCATAGTCTTATTAATGTCTATGGTGAATGAAAAACAACCTTTTGCGCTCCGATGCGCCGTATTATATTGTTTTCAGAGTTTCCTGTTTAAAAACGAAATTGGGCAGGAACTCGTAATTCAAACGTTGCTCCCTAGCAACGCCAATAGCTCAGTATTAACTACCGGGCAGCTGCTGTGCAGCGGATTATTCAGCAACGACCATTTGAGCAACTGGTTTTCCGCTGTAGCGCTGTCGCATTGTCTTATAGAGAACTCGGCACAGAAAGAACAGTTATTGAGGGTTCTATTAGCGACAAACTTAGGCGCACAGCCTGTAAGCCTTCTGCACCAATGTGCGGTGTTTCTTCAGCATACGAGTAAACTGCAAGCCAAGCTGGGGGCGCTAATGTTGCTATCGCACTGGATGGCGCATTGCTCGCTGGCAGTGAGGACTTTCTTGAATGTACCCGGTGCAATGGCATTTCTAACGGCACAGACCTCCGCCAGTGAGTACGACAACAATGAGGAACTATTGCAGGTACACTAACATTTATTTATCTATGGCGTGTGGTCTTCTATAATTTTTTATATTTCAGGGCCTCTGCGCTTTTATAATGGGGCTCTGCGTTGCTTTCAATGACAACTCTGTGCAGAACTACTCTAAGGAAACCCTATCGCAGCTTATAGAGAAACGCGTAGGCATCGAGACGTACTGTAAGAAGCTGAGTGAGGTATCCAGGCACGAAGTTTACGCCAAATCAGCCAAGCAGCCCCAAATCAACGCCAAACATTCCAGCGAGCTCTTATTAGAGTTCGAGTTCTGTAAATTATTCAAGACGATGGAGCCGGCTATTATACAAGCGCTAGGAGTCCAGAGAGACCTATCAAATGGTATTTCCGAGTTGAGTCTAAGTGAGCATGAGAACGCGTTATTATTGCAGTATAAGGAGCTTATTAGGGACCAGGATAAGACTTTGCAGGACATTCAGAAGAATCTGAATCATTTGCAAAGGGAGAATCACGAATTACAAGTAGGTTTTTGCCTGTATTATCGTATTTAAGGTTTTCGTATTTAAAACTAATGAATATGCCCCTATTTTCATTCGTTAGGTACTCCATATTTCCAAATATTAGCTTAACTATCTCCATGCCAAAACATAATACTGTTAATAAAACTTACCTAAGGATTTCCATGTCAAAGCTCCCGCCAAACGCGCAACGGAATTTGTAGGTTATGCTATCATAATTATTTTTAGACACAAACACAGAACGCAACACGGATTTGTTTACTATTTACTGTAAACAATAAGTATCAAAATGTCTAAAACTGTAAGTAATGCACTTTTAAAAAACCACTTAATGTACCACATTTTAATTTCATATTTAGCTTATTATTTATTAACCAAAAACTCTTTATAACACAGGAACAATTGAATTACTGTCCAATTTAGCATAATTACTCAGTCACATAATACATAGTCACAATACAGGTACACTGAAGGGATGAGTTTTTTACTGCCATATTTTAACATTTTTGTCAGGCTTTTAGATATTTTTGAGAGTTCAATATCTTTTATTTTTACCCCAACAATGCAAGAATTATTGTTAAAAATATGAAATATGGAAGGGAGGATGATGTATGAATTTCATGTATAGCATTCATGTATAGGCATAGGTTTTACCTACTGTGTATTTCTAGGTATACTAAAAGATTATTGAGATATATTAGCTAAAGAATCATTTTACAAATTGTCGTGAAAAGAAAGATTAATTTTTCTAAGAATTTTGGTGATTATTTTTCCGACCCAAATATCGACCAATAGAATTGCACCATTCGACGTCACGTGGTACAACCTACATGGTATTATACTGATAATTTTTTGATTATTTTCTCTGGTAGTTGCTATATATAAACAACAAAACATAATCCAGTCAAATTAACCACACGTCAAACTGACAGGTTGAATTCAATTGTGAAAATTGGAGATTTTGCATGAAAATGAGTCGATTTGGAGTTTGTTCTCTGTCCACCATCGATAAAAAAGTCAAAGGAAATGTTCCCATTAATACGGAGAAGGCAAAAAAAACAGTTTGGAACCAATTTACTACTTTTTGTACTGAGAGGGAATACACATTAAGTGCTGAAACGAGTGAAGCGCAATTGGCAAACATTATGAAAGATTACGCTTACAATATGAAGAAAATGGATGGAGAAGACTATAAGGAAGGTACAATAAAAACAATGTGGAATCAGACGGAAAAATAATCCCCCGAATACCACACGAGCTTCAAAATTATCTGGCATTTCCCTCAAGGTTCCCTGCAAACAAATAAAGTCGTCAAGTTTTTCAGGAAAAATCACTCGCGCTTCGCGCTCGTGATTTTTTAACCTGAAAAACTTGACTCCTTCATTTGTTTGCAACGAACCTATCGGGAAATACCCGATAATTTTGAAGCTCTTGTGGTATTATAAGTGATTATTTTTCCGACCCAAATATCGACCAATAGAATTGCACCATTCGACGTCACGTGGTACAACCTACATGGTATTATACTGATAATTTTTTGATTATTTTCTCTGGTAGTTGCTATATATAAACAACAAAACATAATCCAGTCAAATTAACCACACGTCAAACTGACAGGTTGAATTCAATTGTGAAAATTGGAGATTTTGCATGAAAATGAGTCGATTTGGAGTTTGTTCTCTGTCCACCATCGATAAAAAAGTCAAAGGAAATGTTCCCATTAATACGGAGAAGGCAAAAAAAACAGTTTGGAACCAATTTACTACTTTTTGTACTGAGAGGGAATACACATTAAGTGCTGAAACGAGTGAAGCGCAATTGGCAAACATTATGAAAGATTACGCTTACAATATGAAGAAAATGGATGGAGAAGACTATAAGGAAGGTACAATAAAAACAATGTGGAATCAGACTGCCAAATCACTTCAAGAAAAGTATTTGAACGATTTCGACATCAAAATCAACCCATTTTCGGATGCTGCATTCAAGACCGCTCGAGGAGCTCGTGATGCCAAGCGTAAGGCTTTACAATCTATTCCGGAAAAACGGAGGGCAAGTGCAGCAGCGTTGGAGGAAAAAGATTGGGATGCAATGACCACTGTTTGGGACGAGGAAACTCCTGATGGCCTCCAGAAAAAATTATTCATGATAATATCAGTGGAATTGGCTTGGAGAGGTGGTGAGGGCAGCATGGCGTCAATACATCACTTCAAGGCAGAACAGCGAAATGACGGGGAAACAACTGGGAGAATTGAATACAATCCAATTTTCAGCAAGACCACACAAGGTGGTGATAAAAAATTATCAGACAGCAAGTGGCTGGTGGAGAATCGGGAAATCGCTGACAAGTGCCCAGTGAGACTGTTCCAGAAATTGAGAGAGAAGAGAGATGCCAATATCAAGAGCGACAGACTATTCCTGACCCAAAATCCATTCTGGAATAAAGTTCCAGGCGCTAGGTGGTACAAGGATTCCCCAGTAGGCCAAAACACGATTTCAAAGTGGGTTAAGGAGTCAGCACAAAAAGCTGGGCTTGACCTTGGTAACAAAAAAATCACCAATCACTCCAGTCGTGCAACAGCCGTCTCCAATCTAGCGAAATCGGGCCTGGGAGAGCAGCAGATAATCAAAATAACTGGACATGCCAACAGTAACTCCATCAAGCCGTATCTCCAACTCGACCAGGAACACCACGAATTAATTGTCAAGAAACTGCGAAGGAGTGAGCCTACTGCAGAAAATGCCATCAACAGCATAAACCTCATGCCATCTACCTCTTCTGGGACCATTACCGATAACTCTGACTTGAAGAAAACATGCACCAATGTTTACAACAATTGTATTTTTAATTGCACTAGCCTGAATCTTAATTAAATGTTGTTTTATTCATTATGAAATTCTTATTTGTTAACTGTTCATTTCATCTCATGGTGCAATTCTATTGGCCGACATTTGGGACGGAAAAATAATCCCCCGAATACCACACGAGCTTCAAAATTATCTGGCATTTCCCTCAAGGTTCCCTGCAAACAAATAAAGTCGTCAAGTTTTTCAGGAAAAATCACTCGCGCTTCGCGCTCGTGATTTTTTAACCTGAAAAACTTGACTCCTTCATTTGTTTGCAACGAACCTATCGGGAAATACCCGATAATTTTGAAGCTCTTGTGGTATTATAAGTGAAAATTGCATGTTTATAGATACGTAGAAGATTACGGAGTAAATCTAATATTTATCAGCGATGACGGCAGGGGCTCAAACTTACTGTGAACTACAGTAAAATATCTGGTTATATTTTGTATAACGTTTATTCAGTTGCGACGTGTATACAGTGGGTGAACCAATAAAACCATATACTTTCCCACCGCACAGAAAACAAGTCGAAATATCACTATCATCCTCACTAGCATCCTAGGCTTGCTACCGACACCAAACTATTGAAATGTATTTCCTTAGCGTTGCAGTAAATACTAAGTAAAAAATTATTCTATTAACTCGAAATTTTTTCTGTGGCAGGGTGCAGCATGAACTGTCCCACTTATAAGGTTTCTTTTGGTGGGTAAGGTTTCTTTTGTGGGTTTTAATGTCATTGTTTAAAACTTAGCGTTTTAACTGTTTATCAGTGCTTCATTTGACATGTTTAACATCAGTTGCCGTTGGGTGCTGCGGACAGTAGAACGTAAATAAAGTATGTTAATTTTACGTATCAATAGTGTTTCAAATTAAATTATTGCTAAATTATCACTTAAATAGTATGCACGTGAAATTTATGTATCGATAGCATTAACCTATGTTAGTTTGACGATAGCATTCTAGTGTTAAAATATTTTTTGCAGGCGAAACATCAATGTCTTAATAAAGTTTGGTAACCTTTTTTGCTTGGTAATGTTCTTTTCAGTGTAAGACAGTGGAGCTGTTGGAAACAAACGCGCAACTGGTGGACCAGAACACGCTTCTGCGCGCTCAACTGGCCGCCAACGGCGGGACCGAGTCTGAACTGCAATCGACTGCGTCACAAACCCACGAGGAGAGCTTATTAGATAGAATACAGAAGCTGGAGAAGGAAAATGAGGAGAAGGAGGTGGAACTTGAAAAATTGCGGAAAGACCAAGACGACTTGCTGGAGCTACTAACGGACCAAGATCTCAAATTGAATTCCTTTAAAAAGCGGTTACGGGACTTGGGCGAGACAATTGAAGAAGGCGAGTCTGATAATAATTCCGCAGAATCGGAAAATGACTCGTAAGAGACCTGTTTTGTATAATTTGTTTTTATATTTACCTATCAATAATGTAATAAAACTTGATTTATTTATTGTATTTTGTTTTTAAAGGCTTTCTATTTTTTTTTGTTTTTGCAAAGGTTTAATTTGTGAGTTACAAAGAATAATGGGAGAAATACATTCTTGGTTATTTTAAGTTGGGTAACTGACAGACAGTGGCGGCTCGTCGGGGTATCCTTACAAATCTATCCTTACAAATTCGTTCGTCCCTCGGTCCTCAAAACCATTGCAATAATTAATAATTACAGTAACAGTTTCTGCTATTATACGTTATACCTATACATATTAGCTTAGCGCGGCTTAGCCCATGCACATTCATAAGTCAGGTCAGGCACTCTATCCTATCACCTAAATTAGATGTTCTGCACGTCAGTTACAAGGAATGAGCAGTAGGGCGAATCGCTATTTATTTGTCGCGCTGCCGTGTGGTACAATTATGTAACATAGCCTTCGTCGTTAGGCGATACATTCGGCCGCCTTCGCCTATGAACGGATCAGTTCGAGTTCGGTAGCTGGCGCGAGAAGATAGAACGGCCAATGCGATGTAAAATGTTATAGTCTGTTTTAAGCCTTTTGATCATAAAAATAAATTAGTTGGACAATGTTATGATGGCGTGCTAGTGTGATGGCAGGTTCCTTAAATGGCTTGCAATTAAAAATGATGCTCCAACAGCTTTATTCACGCATTTTAGCGCGCATAGACCAAATTTAGTATTACAAGCCGGATTAAAACATTAAAAAATTTCCTATATATTATGCTAGATTGATCATATTAGTTAGGTTAGGATCTCAAATTGGCGCGGGTTCCTAATTTATAAAATTAATATATTGTTGTCTTATGGGGACTGAAGTTTAAGAGCGTCTGTAGACGTGATAGAGTATCTGTTAGTGAAATACGTTGTATAATTAATTTTTTTGATATTTTAATTGAGTTGAGAATGATATTTTAATTGTGCCATAAGTGATTTTTTCCTGGATTATTCGAGATGTGTTTTAAATGTGGCCAGAATAATATGTAACCTAGGCTCTGGTCACCTAAACTCTTTTCAGTTTGGTGACTACTTAAATTTATTAAAAGCACATTATTCAGTATCAAGATCAACTGATGTATCTTGTTCTTGGTTGCCCCGACCTGAACAGAGTATGCATAACAGGGAATAAGTACAAAATTTTCAGTGTCATTGTCAATAGTATGGTGAGGTTCAGGAAGGCCAAGAGGGGAGGAGGCCTACATGATCACTGCCACTGCTGACAGAATAGATTCTTTTGAAGCACTATTCATTTGAGTTCTTTTGATGACAATAAATTAATTAACAAGTTCTTTTTTTGTAAAAAAAAATAGTCTTATGCTTATGAGATGGATTACTGACGTGAGAATCTGTATAATAAATGGAGATGTGTATAATGGGGTCCGTAGTATAATGATAATATTCTGGGATGATTTAGACACCCAGTAGTATCACGCATTAGCTTTACCGGTGGCCTACATATAGCATTATATAGACGAGCGTCTCCCAGGAGTACGAGCCCGGCCGTCGCATCTTGCATTTTCTGTATGTAATCATATCGGCAAGTCTAAATATTGCATCGCTGCTATTATAGAAACAAGACTGAATGTATGAAAATTTCATAAAAAATATGGCTTAGTTTCATTTAAAGCTTGCTGCATAAAAATGTTCTACCATACTGAAAAATAAGATATACAAAATATGACGCCTTAATTCCCAGTAATAAATTTGTTATAAATTATTAAAGTCTCGCCCGCGAGCTAACCGTTTCAAACAGGTTCAAAGTCGTGACGTCACATACTACAATTTGCAAACGATGAGAAGGCCGACTCGGTCGGCTACGGGAGATCCCAGCACTCGACCGCTTGTTTTCATAGTTCATTCGGCCGCTTTCCGGCGCAACGCCTACCGAATATTGTAGACTGTGACGTCACAGTTTCGGGCCGCGTCAATTTTATCGCTGTTCTTATCCTTAATACTAATCGCGCGGAAATATAAATCTTGCTTTTTTGCGAGGTACACGTTTTATTACAATGGTGTTGTAAAACGTAGTTGTACAATTACAATACGGCGTTGTACACCGTAGTTGTACAATTGTACATACAAGAGGGCACTGGGGCTAGTAACCAAATATGGCTGATAAGCTGACAATAAAATATGACAAGTAAAAGCCTATACCTAAATCATTGTTTTATCTCCATAACAAGATAACTTATGTACATATGCTGAAAAATACACATTACTGTGCACAAATGATTTATTGAAAATGAGAGGATATTATTAATCTAAGTATTTGTTTTTTTAATCATTGTCTTCTTCTTCATCATCACCCGGGCACCAGCAAACGTCACCGCAGGGCCCTCTGGGGTAAATCACCCGTACAGGAGGACACTTCTTCTTAAATTCCGGACTATTGTACAACTGGAACAATATATACTCCGACAACTTCTTTTTATTCTGCTTCCTGGCTTCCATAATGCCCAGATACCTTTTTTTAAACTCCTTAAACTTCTTGTACCACTCCCTCTCCTCTGTTTCCAGAACTTGATCGCCGTGTTCCTTGATTTTACTCTCTATTGCTAAGTAGGTGCCTTTGAATTTCGTGTAATTCTTGTACCAGTCGGACTCTTCAAATTGTAAGTCCGAAATGGTCTTCCTGGTCTTCGCGAAGAGTTTCAGTTCGATCTCTCGATTGAGCGGGTCGAATTTCGACTCTAAACTTAATCTGGGTTTTTCTTCTGAGGCCCTTGTAGGCTCATGTCTTGGGCGTCCCTTGCCGCACTCGTAGCTGATGTTATTGTAGTAGATGTGCTCTGGGAGCAACAGCGCTTCGTTTGCGGTGGCAGTACCTAGACAGATTTTGAAAAACGTTACCTTTCTTATTATTCCTTCAGATAGTGTACAGCGTACCATGCCACTGCTTTCCATTAACATCGATCAAACGCAGTTCTCCAATAGGTTTATTCTGGTTAAATTGGCATAACAAACACATTTTGCTGTCAAAGACATACATACCGCTTCCTCCGTATTTATTTTTCACGATATTCCCGTAAAATTGCACCCCACTGGGATAGTTCACTGCGGTCTCGCTAGCTTCCACCAATTTATCGTTCTTCCACAATCCTGTATACGTTTGACCATCTTTTGTGGTGTAAATTCCAAGACCTTTTTTAGAAATCGTTACTTATTATAAATTTAAATTAATTATTAGCATCTATAATATATAATATATAGATTTCTGGTTATATAATATACCTTCTCTCCATACTATACCCGTACGGTGAGCACAATACTCTCCCTCGTACTGGTCACCATTTTCAAAGGAGAACGTCGTCGAGCCTCTGGAAAAATCCGGGTCCAGTAGAGTTGGATCAGTTTTACCGGTTTTCCCGCTCATTGTTTTGCTTGAGCTTGCTGTCACTGTGACAGTGTATTAGACTGCGCTAGTCCTTTGATGTATTATAGTATGGTAGGTTACATGCGATTTTGAAATCAACACAAACAAAAATAAATCGCATTATAATATTAATTCCCGGAAGGACGGAAAGTGACACTTCAGTCCCTGTCATAAGGGAGCCAAGTTATTACTTTGGCCCCGGAAGTACGTAAAATATTATAAAAAGATACCAGTATTTCTGATATACTACTATTTTATACTGACTCACCGAGTTCAACTAAAAAGTTCTGGGGCGTATTCAGATGCATTACCGGGCGTCAGTGTATCCTTTTCTATCTTGCGTAAATCTGCGTTCATCTGAGTAAGCCCCTGGCAATCTTGGCATGCAGAAACGTTAGTGCAATAATTGTTCAAGTAGAACAATCCATCTCCAATCTGTCCAAGTGGAAAGTGAAACATAACCATTGCATTCAGTTTTACGCAAGTAGAAAACTCGAAATTAGAAAAAAGTAGAAGTGTAACTACAGCGAAGTTATCAATTTTCACAAACGTTTCACCGGAGTATGAGCCTGGCCGCCGGCCATGGATAGGAGCTACTTAGGGCAAGGGCAATGTGTATACCGCTCCTCTTTGAAGCACTTTATTTCATGTACACGTATCTTTATTATCTGGTCAGTCGCCCTGTCGACCCGGTGACAACATTCTTGTAATCTAACAATATGAAAATGTTCTTGGGAAACCAACTGGTCCCCTTGGCAGACCTTGTCCACGCATCTTTATTGTTTGGTCAGTTTTATCACACACCCTGTGACTGGACCTCTTTATTTGGCAGACCTTATGCGATGTACACATATCTTTAGGTATGTGATTAAATTAAAAACAGAAAAAAGCAGAAGCTCTGGGATTCGAACCTGTAACCTACAGCATGTACGCAAGACGCTTTATCGACTAGACTACTACCGCTCTACGTTCCACAGCGCATGTCACGGCCTGCGGCCAGGATCATACTTCTGTGAGATACCTCAAAATGGTTTTTGCCGTAACTTTTTTCAAGGGATTCTACCCACTTACCTGACCGGTATCGGTTAGGGTGACCCACGGCGTAACTGGTTGTCTTAGGGTGATGTCTGCCAACCGAATCTCGCCCTCTCCTAGTGTGTGAGAGAATATCCGTTGCATACACGTGAAAACAAAGCAGCCGCTGCGACTGTTACCTGGGGTTTAACGAGAAGAGGGACCTCACCTTGTAACTGGGGCTGCCCGAGCTGCGATACACCCTAATTTGGATCAAGGCCTCCTTGTCGGGAAGCAGGGACACTCTGACGTAGGTATCCAGGAAATCGTCTTTCTTGGTCACGCCGCACAGGTCCTTGTATTCCAGGACGCTAACCACCAGAGTTTTCCACACCATTTCTCATGGATTCTCCTGCATTATCTTGCTGCATAGTTGTTCCGCCACCGACCGTCATATTTTGTTTTTAAAATGCTCTGGTTATGGAGAAAAAAATTGTAAGGGGTCGTAACGCCGTTTTTAAAGGTGCTTTTATTTATACCTTGTACCTTTAAAAACTAAGTACTTAGTTTCAAGCGTGGCGGAAAGTCCAGAATAGAAATGATTTAAAAACTTAAAGGTTAAAGGGTTCCTTTACCTAGAACTCCTTTGTTCCACTAAGGAATTTTACAATATAGGTATATTTATTAAATGAAGTCATGCAAAACGAGCTGAACACTTTTATTTTTCATAATCTTACGATAATACCACGGTAGAGGATAAGGACATGTCAAAGATATTAATGTTTGCGCTTCTTGCGTTTCTCTTTACGTTGGTCTATGTTCTGAATTTTCTTCCCCAGGGTATGAAATATGCAGAAATTAGTGGCCCTTGTCTTGGCTTCCATGTATCTCACGTCCTCAGTCATTAGCATGGCAATGCCATGATTAAAATCGTATTTAACTTCCGTACGGTTCGACAAAAACCACTTGGTGATTTCCCGAAAACTACACGGCACCGTAGGCGTACGGTCGGGTTGCAGCACGCATTCGATGCTGTGAAGGATACACTTCAAGGTCCGCGCGTCTTCTCGTATGTCATTCATATGGTTAATCACGCTAGTTCTAAAGCTGGACATATTGAGGAATCTACTTCCAAATTTGCCCGGTACCGGGTGGAACGTCCTCGGGATGTGGCTATAGTTCTGGCAACATATTTCAGAAGAGGCTTTCCATTTCCTAAATTCGATGTTATCGAAATCGACACGTTCCGCATCTTTTGTCAACAAGTATTCGGACTCGCATCTATGGAGAATTAATGGGTTGGAGTTATACTGTTCTGAATGATTAATAATCTTTAGGGAGTGCTTACCCCTGTCTGTACAACACTCTATGGACGATTTCTCATCGAAATTTATGTTAAATTTTAGTATCTCCTCCGTAGACAGGGTATCTTTTTCCGTTATGCGCGCGCTCGATGTCGAACTACTTTTGCACAACCCGCGGAGGCCGTTCAAAGTGAATATCAAACTATCCAACCTATCCAAGGAACTTCTAAACTCGTCTGCTAAAGGTGTAAGTTCATTCTCGTAAATGGCGATGTCCACGTTGGTCTCGGACTTCATGTCGATGCTGCCAGACGCGCATTTTAACTCTGGTAGATCTAACTGGTGTCCACATTGACATCCCACGTTCGCATAGGAGCTTTCCCTGCGAGATTTTTTCTAAAAGTGTACGTTTAGGGCCATTATGTAAATATTTTCTTTATGATATACCTTTAAGACGCATCCCAGAAACACGTGGGAGATACTGGACAGCCAATTTCTTTTGCTTCGTTTCCTAGGGCCGAAATCCCAATCCTCAGTAAGTGACATTTGTGAACAGCATAATTTCTAGTTAAGTACTTGTAATTTTGACTGGAAAGATAGATGGCTTGATCCAATTTCCGAAACCATCAAGCATTGGCTATCTGATGACTGCCTGAAAACATTTAGCCGCTACAACCTTGGCCTAGATACTTGTTGCCGTAAAAATGAAAATGAGGTTATAATTTTGAAAATAGGCTGAAATGTTCAAGGAAAAAGTTATAACATTAACAAAGTTATAACATTTAAGTGTTATAACTTTGTTTATATTGATTTTATTGAGAAGACACATCGTCTTTTTCAGCTGTAGTCCGACGGATTGTTGTAAGAATTATGCGCAAGAGGTTAAAAGCGATTTCTCTTTTTTGCCGTGTCAGTAAGGACCATATTCAGAAAGGGAGGCCATCGGATAAGGCGCTTGTTTTACCCTGAGGGTTGAGGTCACCCCTTCTCGGGGGGTAGACATGTTTTCACTCAGAATAACCACGGATATGGATACAACGACAAATTAAATTTAAGTAAAAAATGTTCTAGTTCTTGTTTTTTCGATATATCGATATTTTTCGGGTTATGCGCGATTAAAAACGTGTTAAAAATGTTTTTGGACGGTTTTTCGCGAATAACTCGAAATCTTCGCCATCTCTCAAAAAAAGTTGAAATAACCAAAAATGAAGCTTTTAAGAAAATAAAGAGATTTTTTTTATGAATGCGCTAGGTCCAAAATAAAGGGAGTTATGGCTCGTTGAAGACTTTTTTTTGCAACAACTTGGTTCGAGGTATTCAACGTTAAATAACGGCAAACTGATGCATCTCTCTAAAAACACTTATGGAACATTTTTTGTAGTACTTGGAAAGACCTTTGAAATGAGCGTAGTTACATTAATATTAGGTTATAACGAAGCGAGATACGATGCAAAAACAGTGGGCCGCTCAAATTTTTGAGAAAAAAATGAGCCATGAAACCCCAACCATTCCCACAAAAATGGAGACTGACTGTTATCCCTTTACAAATTACTTTATTTTAGTATTACTCATATAATTCAAAAGTGTTGCCGTGTTAGAATGCGTATTTTTCGAAAAAAATATGATGAAAATGAAAGGAATTTTTCAAATTCCTTTCATAAAAAAATACTTTGTTTTCCAAATAACTCTAAAACTAACAAAAAATTTTAAAAAAATTGGTTTTTTCTAAACAAAATTTTTGGACTTTCGGACTTTTCGGACTTCTATTTATGTAGGATAAAAATTAACGGAAATATAACTATTAGAACTTTGCATTATAGTGCGCGGACTACACCTCCCGAGCATTTTAACCCGTTACCTTTTGAATATGATGGGTTTCGGCATATTTAAATGTATATGATCTTGTAATTCCTTAAATTACCTGTAAAATGGTTGTTGGATGGACATTGTAGCTTCGACATTAAGGGAGTTGTGGTAAGAAGAACAATCGAATTTTTTCGGATCATAAAAATGTTTCTATTCCACATAATTTTGGAGCTTCATAATTGATCGTATGTGTGTGTATTGTGTATATACATACATAAATATCAAGTTTTTACAGTATTTTCGTTTATTTTCTTTTAATTTAAAATGATTATTTTAGGTAGTTTTTAAGGGTTGAAAATTTGGAATTCATCGTAAATCATGTTTGACAGCATGAAAGAAGCTTGGTTCTACATAATTAAATAAGATGCGAATCCATTAAATGCTTAAACCTGCATTTCTTCAATTTTTTTCAAGAAGGAGTAGTTTTCACCCCTTAAAATCAAAAAGCACAAGTCGGGCATATATCACTCTTAAAGTTAAGGGTAAGATGAGCATAATTTTGCTATATCTCATCTATGAGATAGTAACAGTTCTATCTCATAGATAGATGTCAAACAGCGCCCTCTAGCTACAACGGCAAAATATATTACGACAAAGTTTATATTGCATATTATTAAGGAATAAAATCTCATTTAAACGAGCCCCAGTTTGTTTAATTCCGTTAACGCATATCAGAGTTATCCTTATTTTAATAAAAGCAAGGATAACCTTCCCTCACAACTTTATTTTATGATAGAGCAAAATACGCTATATCAAAAAAAAATGGAAATATTCCAGTGATTACAATAGCAATATTTAAAATACCTCTAATATATTTTCAATAATGTCCAACTGTACTATGGAAATTAGAACGGACAATGCGACAATTCATAATAAACATCCGAAAATACTTCAAAAGCGAAAAAGAAAATAATTTATCCTTGCTACCATTATATTCCGTCCATCAGAGAGTTGCTGGTGCCTTAAGAATAAGTTTAAGAAGCATAACGCGTAGTTCATCTGGTAAACCTCTTAGTACTCACACGCAACAGACGTAAGTTGAAAACGAATGATATTCATGATGGAGGTAAATCAGAAATTCTTAATATTGTGATACTATGAGAGAAGAGAAAAAATATATTACAATTAAAACAGTAGGGTAGTTAATCAAATAGTGAAGCAAAAGATTATCTTAGATGGTTCGGATACGACTCTGTGGCGTATTTTAAAGTATATTGGCTCTTCTTGTACAGAGGAAAATAACAGACGTTTCCTTTGTGAGCAACCACACATCGCAAGTATAGCTTTTTACGAGAATATAAGAGATAATTTTAGAATAAGAGATAAGGAATTTAAGATATCCTTAAATATTTAAGAATAACAAAATGTTTCTCTCAAAATCGGCATATAGACGTAAAATGTCATTAGAACCATAATTTATTTAACGTTTTTCTAAATATTAACAATTAACATTTTCTAAAATTTTGTTTTCAAAATTTTTAAGCTGCCAGATGTTAGCTGTCAACTTTGAATTGGTGCATTCTATGTTATTTTGGAAGCAGAAGTGATTGTCACCAACAGTTTTTTTCAAAATCTATATCTATATCTCTTTAAAAAATCCCATACGGTTTCAACTTTATGACCGACACTTATATACTTATTAGAAACACTGTAGTATAAAATAGATGTCCTTTGATTTAGGGGTTCAATTTAGCATAGTCTGTCTATTTTTGGCCCTATGTTAATTTTTCACTTCGGAGATACAGTAAACAAAAATATGTAAAAAATCTGAAATTTTCCGTAGGATTCAATAAATCTAAATAAAAACAACTGGCGAACGTTTAAAAAAATCGGGATTTTTAACGCTTTTTTCCAAATAAATAATTTGTTTCTGAATTTTTTTACAGATCAGATTTCCACAGATCGATCCGTATTGAATAGTTCTATAACTTTTGTACAAGTAAAATGGAAAAAATGGTTTTTGGCCCACTTTGGGCCCAATTTACTATAGGACCTGGAGGTGCCAGTTGTTTATATTTTGGTTTATTGAATTCTACGGAAAATTTCAGATTTTTTACATATTTTTGTTTACTGTATCTCCACTTAAGGGTCCAAATCCGTAGGCAGACTGCACTAATTGTGATTATTGTGAAACAGATGTGTCAGTTGTGAGATGACGTAAGTTAATTTGACACACGAATGGAATTATTATTAATATTATTATTACTGCGCTTTATTTACTAGTTTACTTCCTGGTTCCACGACCTGACCTTCCAAAATAATTATTTTGATTAGGTACACATTGAGAGCGGTATTCAATTGGCTAAGACTTTTAGATAACTATACTGACTATTTTTATTGACCTTCCTACTAACAGGCGCCAAACACTTGTCGGACACACAAACAATACACATCGACGTGCGTAGAACAAAGCGCCGACCAGATTAATATAGTTAAAAAAGACACGAGACAAACTCTTCATTTGGGTCACTTACAAGCAAGATAATGAATAATAATGAAATAATAAATCCATAATAGTTATTCATCCAACAAGTGCAATAAACACTTTTTGTACGAGTTGCATACAATATTTTTTCTACGTTCAGGCAAAAACCTAAAAATGTTTAAGTTAGGTGGCATTAATGTCATTACATTAGGTGACATATATTATCATGATCTTTATGTTAAAACACTGTAGTAGAATGACAGATGCGTGCAATAAAAAATGTTAAGTATAATAGTGTCAAAGCATAAAATTGCACAGAAAAATACGAAGTCTTTAATTTAACCTAAAGAAACAGTACAACGAACGACAACAAAACCTTATTTTTACACTTACTTTAATTTACAAAAATGTACTTATATATGACTGCATTGTCTCTGAACCTTTTATGTTAATAGTAAAATTGGACCACCACCGTCCCACCCACCCTCTCCACCCTCCCCCTCTCTGGCGTTTAAGTAAGGTTATGTCTGCTCCTGCATCCGCCAGCAACGTAGCCGACGTTCTTCGGAAGCTTCAAATGAGATGCAATTTCAAAAGGAATTGCCCCGATTTTATGAAATCCCACGTTTTGTTTGCAACACTTGCCATTTCTATAACCCACGAAAAATCGATCATTTCCCTCAAAATTTGGTGGTCCTGTTACAGTAAATCAGCGAGGTCTATTACGAGGAATATATTGCAGTTATTAGACAAACTGTGTTAACAGCTGATTGCTTGGCACAACGCTACAAACGTTTGTGGCGCCCTCATTATATAACGGCATGTGATAGAAGCTCAAATTTTCAAATACATGTAAACACATTTTTAATTAATTATCGATACGAATGAATTACGCGAATTAAATATTTAAAAGTTGTCCCAGCTGCCCTTGTCTCCGTCTCCCCTCCTTTATGCACAGTGTAACGTTTTATGCACAGTGTAACGTTTAAACCTCAGTCTGTACGCGACTGGTACTTCTTATTAGATACTTCTAGAAGAACGGAAGTTAAACTACGTACTACTTTTATTGAACGATACCTATGAAACTGGCCCTCAGTACTATTACGAATTTCAGCGACCTTTCTGGCGTCGTGGTCCCCTTAGTACGCCGCTGGAAAGCAGACACCATTCCGCATTTTCCGCCAACCTTAACGATTGTTATCTAACAGGCTGATCGATAATTACGTAACAAGTAGCAACCTGTATCTGTACGTTTTTCTTGTTCATAGCAATCCAGCCTCGTCGCTCGATGTAATGCTAATAAAACCGATAGCTCTTAATATCGAACTTCTTAGAAAGCAGGCAGTTCTTGGCGCCGAAACTCCTGCATTAAAATTAAACCAGACTAATTAAACTTACGTGTAATATAGATATAGCTAATAATTTATTTCAATCCAGGCAGCATTAGAGCGGCGCAGGAATCTTGAGACGCTGGGGAGTAGAGAGCTTTTCAAGGACCTAACCTTTTCTTTTGATTGGAGGCGACAGTGTCGCAGCCAGGGGTAGGGGTAGAGGGGCCAGAGCTCCCATGTTTCATGTTTTTTACGTACAGAATGCCGATGTGAATAGTGGGTTCCATTAACCAAACAAAGTTGACCTTGAACCCTCCCCAATGTCAAAAGTATGGGAAATACCCTTTTTGGAATCTCTGTTATCCTCTACAAATTTCGTTTTTTTCTAATTGCCATGGCAACGGCAGTGTAAAGGAAAACAATTTGAAATTTTTTAAATGCCTTATCTGAAAATAACAAACGATGGTTCATCATAAAGGGCTATTTAACCCGATATATAATTTTTTAAATAATTTAAATTTAATTTTGTGTCCAAAGATAACGGGCGCTATTCAAAGCAGTCATATTACCGTTTTCTCAAAAAAAAATAAATGCATGCCTATAATTTTTTTTATGTGTTTAATAGTCCATTGATTAAGGAAAATAAATACTGAAACCGGAGGTCGATATTTCTTTCAGTTTTAACATTATTGCAAAAATAGTAGAGTGGCGTCAGAGGGAGCTCCTTTATTTAACTCTTTAATCAAATTAAGTTGCTCTGTATCATATATGGGAAACCCCGTCCCCCGGCCAGGATCCGGCCCTCCACCAGCTTCAATCCGGCCCGCGAGAGATGCAGAAAATTCAAGTAACGATATCAAATCAAATCGATAAATAATATTATTAAGCGTGGAACGCCACAGATCGAGAAATAGTCGTTAGAAAGAGACAAACATAAACACTCGGGAAGCCGCGCGTGCACTTGAAACACTCTCGTATGACCGAGAGTATTCTAGTTGCTTATTGGGGGAATATATAAAACGCTCAGCTCAGCGCGCATGTCATCTCATTACTTTAAAGTTCGAATAGCATATTCGCGTAAGGTTAAGAGTATAACGCAGGAAATATTCAAGCAAATTCTATCCACATGTCTGGTTTAAGAAAGCGGAAAGTGGACACAGAATGTCGTCAATTCCAAGACAAATGGACTGATGAATACTTTATCTTGCACAGTGGTAAACCTACGTGTTTGTTGTGCAATGAAACAATTTCTGTTTTAAAAGAATACAAAACGAAGCGGCATTGCTCAATTAAATTGAGCATTTCGCTCAATATTAAGCGCTCAATAATAAGGCTCTTCTTTTACGAGCATTTTGTTTTTTTATTCACTGATCTATCTCTAAAATTACAGCTTTTTTGCCGAAACCTTTCGTTTATCCCACACATTAAATTTATTGTAGGATCACATTGTCTATGAAAAAACAGTTATCGTTGTCATAGCAATTACTCACTATTTCACTCTATTGTTGCGTCATTGATGCCAGTAAAAAAGTTTTAGAGACTGTTTCGTAAAATGCATCAAATAAACTCTGAACAAGTAGCAAGATTAGTTGCATTAGTAAACTATGGACGTAGTAAACCTTACGCCGCTCGTGCAGTGAGTTCATGAAGCAACTGCTCGTAGAGCGATCCGCAAGTACGAACAAACAGGAAACACTGCTCGGAGGGTGGGTTCTGGTTGCCCTCGAAAAACTCCAAGAGATGATCGCTTCTTGAGATTACGGATTTTACGAAATCGATCAAATCTGCGGTAAATCTTCAGCAAGATCTTCGCCAAATTCGTGGTGTTGCAGTATAAGTAAGCAGATAGTATGTAGACGTTTGTTAGAAGTTAATTTAAAAGCTAGGAGACCTGCAAGAGGTCCTAAATTATTGCCTGTACATCATGCTGCTCGAAGAAATTTCGTTGAAAATTATGGACAATGGAATATTCATGAATGGTCGAACGTATTGTTTACAGATGAATCAAGGTTTTGTCCTAACATGGTGGTTGGAAGAAAAAGAGTGTGGAGAAAGACTGCTGAAAGGTTTAGTCTTTAGTCAGAGCTGAATAACAGAATGCGTAAGTTTTAATGGTGGGTCGGTTATGGTGTGGGCAGGGTTTTTCAACAAATGAAAAGACACCCCATGTTTTTCTACCGAGACAGTCGATGACAGCCCGAATCTACATTGTCATTTTACAACAGTATTTCTTACCTCTGCACAGGTGGGCAATAATTTTATATTAATGCAGGATAATGCCCGACCACATACCGTGGCAATAGTGCAAAATGTCTTAGAAGCTACGGGTATCCATACATTACAATGGCCTGCGAGAAGCCTCCTATATGAACCCTATAGAATATTTGTGGGATGAATTAGGGAAAAGGGTACATTTCTAGCGAGAGGCCTCCGGAAAGTCTTGCTGAAATGGCACATGCATTCGTGGAAGAATGGGACCGTATACCAATGGAAACGATAAGAAACCTAATTTCCAAAATGCCGCGTAGACTAGAGGCTCTCAGAGTTGCCAGGGGTGGCAATGCACGGTCTTGCATTGCAAAGCGTCTTTCATATAGAGTGTAACATTTTCGATATCATTACTTGATTAACACACAGGGTGAGTTAAAAACTAAGAAAACAACATGGTTCGAGGTTTTCCACTACCATCTAGGAGGCTTTGAAAAAATTTTCACCTCTTTAATTTTTTTTTAAAGACAAGATAAGTACCTACCAACCAAAAAAATAAATAAAAATTTGGTCCATTCGTTCAGAAATAACAAGGTTTCAAAGTTGTGCGTCACTTTTTTTGGAACTGAGTATATATATATATATATATATATATATATATATATATATATATATATATATATATATATATATATATATATATATATATATATATATGTACATTGCCAGTATATGTGTATTTATCTGCGCTACGAAGAAAAAACGGATCCATGTGTGGCGCCACAGAACTCTAGTAGTAGTCTCGAAGTATGCCACGACATATTCCCCATCGCAAATTGAAACCATTTCTTAGGAAGTAATAGGCCCAGGTGCCACCGCCTTGACTCTTGAGACGATATACCATGGCACACATTTTTATGATCGCAGGAGGTCATTGAGTGCATATACCTACATTAAAAAAAGTACCTACCGAGTAGTTGCCTACAGATGATTAAACTCGCCATTTCAAGAAATAGAGGATTAGATAAAATTTTGTCATTAACACTTTATGAAAAGAGTAATTTGATTTCAGCTTCTGAATTGATATTACATTGAATTATATTTACTGAATTATATTTACATTAAAAATTGAGGTTCTTGTATTTTGTCGCAATCCTCATTCCCTCCAAAGCCCTGGATACAGTGGATACGCCTCTGTATGTTGTTTTCAAAATATAATGCCTGTCCTCGAACGAATTAATTACCCAGTATCTCATCCGTACACAAATTATTTTCCGCTGCAATAATTGTATACGAGTTAAAAGCGGAAATCAATTTATCAACTATGTTCTAAAAGTTATACCACTATTTCTGACTGATCTACAAAGATATTAGCAATAAATTAGCGACTGACTGTACGGTCAGAGCCAACCAGTCAACAATGGAACCGATTATCATATTGCTTCTAATACTACTGTCGGTAGACGATTCAACTGTTTCTTCTAATACTGCCTTCATCTAGAACGTTAGAAACTTGAAGTGCAATGTAATGGCAACCAATGTTGGCAGTCGGATCAAAGTACCTGTACTATGGCAGCCGGATCAAAGGGGTTTCTTAACCAATTTATCATTTCCTCATCTTAAATCAAATTGCTTTTCCTTGCAGCTTCTCCCCCATGGTGGTACGCATTTTCTTTTAAGTTTAAATATGCAACTTTTGCGATGAATTTAACAGGAAGTCACTTTTGACCTATCAAATTAATAATTCATATTCCGGGACCTCCGTAAGACAGGCCGGTGACAAGAATTTGTGACGTCACGATCCTGGTCCCGTCACGGCATAGCGTAATATACAATATACAGAGGTTTATATGAGTAAAACCGAATATATTTCAAAACAAACTGTTACTTATGATAAAATAACTTGAAATGGGGTTTCCACATCATCATAGAGGTACCCTAATAGACGCGTTGGCTCTTAAGGAGGCCTTACACTCATAACACGTCACTCATTACAATTTTTGACTCAAACTTAAAAATTCAAAATGGCGGATTATCTAATTTATAAACCGATTTGTCTCAAACTTGGTACTTAAGGGTTGTTTAAGGTTACTGGGCCCATTTGGTTGTTCCATTTATACTTTGTGACGAGGGTTTTATGAAAACTAAAAACTACAAAATAAATACAGGTAAAAAAACTTGTAACTTAAACGGTTTTATTTTAAATCATCATTTGTACTAAAAACTACAAAATAATTAGGACACAAACTTAGACCTCCCTGAGATTCTGTAGTTTGGTAAGTTCTTATTTAGTACAACTGATGATTTAAAATAAAACCTTTAAGGATAAAAAATGTTACCTATTTTTTTTTACTTATAACTATTGTTCTACGAACAGCAGTTTCCTTCTCTGGCTAACTTACGTATGTACTGCTACTTTGGGACTCAAAATGGCCGCCGGCGTCGCTAGGCAATGGAGCGACTATGCTCTGCAGGCTGGGTAGCCATTTCTGACTGCGTAGATACAAAGTAAGGGGAAGAATAAAACAAATAATGCATGTTTTAACGAATATACTTTTCATAATTAATATTCAGTTGGATATACTGGCACAAATACAATCGATAACAAAAATAATTCGTACAATAAATACAATAAAGACTATATATATATTTATAAGAAATAAAGAACTACACATCCGACTACAATGCTTCAGAACTTTACAATTTGTACATGATAAGATACTAGGGACTAATATTCGGGGTAATTACTTACTACTTAATCACATAAAAACATTTAGGACGTTGACACAAGCTCGAAAGATCGTCTATTGTTAACCTGGGACACATTGGGTATTCGTGACATTCACGACTAACAGTGAGTAATACTTGGTTGTTAAACTAATATAAAAACAATAAAATTGCAAAGCAACAAGAGCTCCTCTATTTGGCTTTACATATTACATATTTATCATCTTCTTCTTCTTCTTCGCTAATAAAGAAGACCAAGAGTCCGTTATCTCTCTTGTTTTAATAAGAGGAAACTTACTGCAACCCAGTGAACTCAATAAAATAAATAGAAGAGACTAAAAACTTGCAGTGGTGTTATTTAATGCCGAACTAAAAGTTGTGATTTTTAACCCCGTTTGTTTGGAGTGTTTGATATTCCAGAACATTAAAGTTGTATTTCTAACGTTGCTTATAAGTGCAACAATGTGCATGACATAAATAAGGCCATATATTTTCATACGTAAGTCGATGTTTGACATTTTTTAGCACAAATCTTTCTAACCTTAAAAATGTTTTTGTAGTTTGTCTTTTAAACGTCCAGAAATTTTAAAACGTTGGATAAGAGCCACACGCAAGGAATATTGAAATCAGTCGACTATGTGGGGACATTTCTTTACCATCAGATCACCAAGATGTACTACCAGGTAGCAAAATAAACTTGAGGCCGTACCAAGTGTATTTAATTTTCCCAAACTTGTCAAAAACGTCACAAAACCTTCAAAGTAACCAACGTCGTGTTAGTTACTTGTAAAATTTTAAAGGATTTTCAATAAGGTTAATTTATTGATTGCAACTTTATTCTAGAGCTTCTTTTTTTAAAAGAAAATTAAATACATTGCAACAAAAAAATAAAAGGAGAGATAAAAATTCAAATATAAAAGATATAATCAGACAAATTTGGAAAAGTGGCTCCAGTACATAAAACATTGGACGAGCTTTTAAATAATTACACTAGAATTCGGATATAACGACTTCTTTTACAACGACTAACCGTTTTTAATGATGCAAACTCAAATTCGGTGTCACTATGAAAACATCCGTTTAGTACGACTCCGGTTTAAGCGACCCATAATCGTCCGCTTAGAACGACGCAGTGTTGTTTACAATACGCCCGGCTTTCTCTCCTCTCCTACGTACGTATGCCGATTAGAAACAGGTCCTAGTCAACAGTCAGTGATGTCACAAGTCACAGTGACAAGGCCAAGGACTCACTACGTGTGCTGAAATGAGTTCCGTGAAGCGAATGTTTCACAATTTAAAAAAAAGTACTATAACACAGTGAGCTGGTGTATTAAATATAATCGTTGGTTTGTGCGTCATCCGGTTAGTACGACTAAGCGTCGCAGTTGAGGGTCGTTATATCCGGATTCTACTGTAATTTGAAGATTAATTTACAAGTTATGACAGTTTTTATATATTTTAGTGTATGTTTTTTTATAATTCTAGGCATACCCTTGGAAATACTCCAAAAATACGCTAAAAAAAAGTTGATGGTATATTAAGTAACGCATCGTGGACAAAGGCAAACATTTTTTCTATCAATATTAAGTGAATAAATGATAAGATAATAATACTATTACTGCGCATAGTGCTCATACTTATATTCAATGTGCTATTTAATTTATTACTTAATTCTTGTCCATTTTACAATTTATATAAGACCCAATAAGTTTTCTAGACTTTTAAAAATAATTTCCTATTAATATATAATGAAAAAAATATTTGCAAATATGTTTAATTATCGCCATTTGCGAAGCGTGTAAGAGTGCGACGGAGATACTACACTATACCTATTCCAGTCGGCCTCACTTTCGCGGCGCTACAGGCGCGTTCCATTTATTTATTGAGTTCACTGCATAACATCTTCGTCTTCTTCTTCGCTGATAAAGAAGAGGAAGCTCTGTTATCGCTCTTGTTTTAATAAGAGGAAGTTCACCCTTCAATAAAAGAACCCTTGGCATAGAACATAGAACACGTGTCAGGGAATTAGTTTAGTGGCATGGGGTGGTTTATGTACAATAAATAAAAAATATAATACTATTTTGTGATGTTATGTGCGTCGCTGCGTGATTTCCAAGAAAACGATCCCGGATTCTGCGGAAAGTGCACGGTCCCAGACGGCGCACCATCGGAACAGGTATTTTTAGGCTACGATATCGAGAAAATATACAAGTCGACGCGCGTATACGGCTAAAAAATAAATAAAGCGCCTAACGAAAATAAACTCGCAGACATTAAAAAAATACTTGTACTGACTGTTAACATAAAAACACTTGATATACTCCATTCTATATATACACCGATCACTAGCTACAATATATTACAACAAAAATCACAAAGCGACGTTTACCATTACCTGTGACTCAACTGTTTTTGTTTGAACTTGAACAGATACGCCAAATCGTCGATTGGGACCGACCGATAATAGTCGGGGTGCTTGAACTGGTTCTCGTCGAGGTAGACGTGCTTCCTGGAGAATCTCAGCACCAGGGGCTTCTGGAAGCTCGGCTGGCTCCACCTCGGCGGCAGCAGGTACATCCCGTTGTGTTTATCGCGATTTCTCCGGTTGAAAGTGCGCGCGGTGGTCGCCAGCTGCACTCCGTTGCTGTAGTCGAAGTTGGCGGCTTCCAGCTGAGCCGCGTCGCGGAAAACCACTTTGTGGTCGCCCGCGGGACCGTCGGACAATTGGGAGAAGCGGTCGGGAAAGCGCCTGCCGACGCTGGAGATGAGGTCCACCGATGGCGGTATCTGCGTTTGGAAGGACACCTCGGTATCCGTACCGGGCAACTTTACAAATGATAGTTTGCCTTTTGGCTCCTCCGGAAACCTTATTATGTTAGATGTTGAAGTTTCTAACGCTATCGGCGATACTGTTACTATTTCTTCGGTACTTGATAAAGCAGTAACGTCTGATAAAGCAGTAACGTCATCGGTGGTTGTAGAAGCATCTTCAGTTTCGGTAGTGCTTCTTTTAGTATTGTGCGACTCTGTAGCTGTAACGTCCTGCTCAGTCGCTACGGATTCCGTAACAGGCGTTAGATTGTCAATTATCGTACTACCACCGTCGATCATCGCAGTGGTTAACTCTTCCGAAACCGTGGTATCATCTAGAGTTTTCTTGGTGGTGTTCTCGCTAAGCTTCTTCAAAAACGTTTCCTGATTGCTCTCGTCATTTATACTGTCTCTCTTGTCTACGAAAACACCCCCTTTATCAAAAAAAGAAGCTGGCGGAGTTACGATAATAGCCATATCAGAGTCCTCATCAAAATCCTTGTCATTCGTACCAATTGGCAGGTTGAATTGATAGGGTCCAGGGGTGGGAGTGTCCTCTTCTTCATCATCATCCTCGTAGTCGATTACCCCGAACTTGTGATTAATCTTCTCCGCTAAAAAGTTATAATGCTTGTCTTCATCCAGCTTGATGATTTTTATACACCTGCCCATGGGATCAGAGCCGTAGCCATCCGCACAAGGAGGCAGCTGTTCCGGACGAAAGGTCGGGGCTATAAACACGGATTTGGCGGTGATCCTCCTCCTCCCCATCAGAACCCCATCGGAGTCCTGCTGCCTGTTTTGGTTCTGGTCGTCGATCACCAACCAAGCCTCCCAAGTCGAGTCCGTGGACCTCTCGTTGAGAGGCTTCGCTGGATAACAATGTACGGCACACGCACAGTAAAACAACAATATAGCGATAAACGTGCAAATATCCATCATTACACTTCTGACAATTATCATTTCAAGTCATCGTAGGTCCAAGACCTGTCGCCGCGCTTGCACTTCACACGTCTCGATAACGATTTGTTGTGATGGGGTCTGAGTGACTACTGCGATTGGAGCGAGCGGTGCTGGTGTACTGAACAAGTGAACATCTGGAGCGGGCTCGGCTGCTACGATGTACGACCGCCGGTGATATCTGCAAATAAAATAATAAATTAGATTGTGTTAGTGAAACAATTAATTTTTTTAAAAGTGTATGTTTCCATTTGGCGTTTGGCAAGGGGCCACGGGATCTGACCATTTTGACCCGTGTGGGCTGCTATCGCAGTAATTTGCGCGGATTTTTCAACACCCTACAGATCCGTATTAACTCGTTAAAAATATCCCTACTAAAACAAAAACTGGTAATAGATTTAAAATGTGAAACATTCCATAGGAAACATTTCCCAGTTTGGGGTATTTATGTGAAGGAAAAAAACTTGTTTTACTGCCATAAAACATAAAAATTGCAAAAAACATTTAGTTGTTCTAAATATTAAAGATTTAAAGGGGATTTCATCTAAAAAATGTGACTGCTGCATTCTTTTTCAGTAAAAAAGTTGCTTTATTAAATTCTAGTTACATTTATGTAATTAGAACATTTATGTAATTAGATCTACAACTTTCTCAAACTGTTGTAGATGTCTTATTAAATATTAACTTTATTCACTTATTGGGTTGTTAATTATAGTAGCATATTTCGATTTGCAATTTTTTTGTTTATCAATGTAACATGGAATCTTACGTTTTTCGAGTAATTAAAGTGTAAATTTTAATAAATAGCTCAAAATTGTACATAATGATTAAAAATTTTTTTTCGGATTCGAGTCTTTTTCGCTTCTTTGCATTTTCTGAGAACATTCACCATAGTAATGTATTTTTTTTTACACCATCAGAAAGTAGATATTTCAACGATCAAGGCCCACCGACTTTTTTTAAAAAAGCAGATATTTTCAGGGGAGAATTTTCGATTGAAAATTAGGGTGCGTTTTCGATATTAAGTCAAAATAGGGTGAAAAAATAAATATTTTAAATCAAAAAAATTACAGTGTGTTTGGGACATAAAAAGGTAAGTTTTCACCAAATTTCTTTTAAAGATTTTTTTTTGTAAAAGATGAAAATAAAAAACCAAAACTTGGTTATTTGAATTTTTCACATAAATTTTGAGGTTAGGTGAAAAAAGTATAAATACAAAAGTTGTATATCATTTTATTAGCTACAACTTTGCCATATAACTTTTTTCCATGGGACTTGTAGTTTTGCCGGAAATCGAGATAAACCATTTTTTACCCTTAAAAACTCAGCCCCTTTCATCCTACTATATGTTTTTTACTTTTTACCATTTTCAAAGGCTTCAGCCCTGGTCTATGAGGATTTAAAATAAAACCGTCTGTGAATTTTTTTTTACCCATTTTTATTTTGTATTTTTTAGTTTTTTTAAGTTTCACTGTCCACCTCCTGCCTCCATCATCAAACCCTCGTCACCAAGTATAATGCATGGGACTCGTTAAAAGCAACCAAATGACCCCAGTAATCTTAAACAACCACAAGTACCATGTTTGAGACAATGCGGTTCATAAATTCGCTAATCCGACATTCTGTATTCGCCATTTTGCAAAAAAATGTATTGAGTGACCCTAAACACCGCAGTTTCAAGTTTGGGGCAAATCGGTTCATAAATGGGATTGTCCGCCATTTTGATTTTTTAAGTTTGAGTCAAAAATTATATTGAGTGACCTTAAACACCGCAAAGTTGCAAGTTTGAGACAAATCGGTTGATATATAGGATACTCCGCCATTTTGGATCCGCCATCTTGACTTTTAAGTTTGAGTCAAAAATTGTATTGACTGACCTTAAACACCGCAAAGTTTCAAGTTGGAGACAAATCGGTTTATAAATAGGAAAGTCCGCCATTTTGGATCCGCCATTTTGAATTTTTTGTAAGTTGAAAAGGCTATTGCAAGATTTGAAACAAACAAATATAAGAAGTCAAGCTAAATAAAACCGTTTAAGAACAAAGTATACAGTAAATCTAGAAACTTTACAGGCGAAACCCGCATCGGAATATGAAACATCTTAAAATATATTGTAAAAAATAATAAATTAAGTGGATATTAACGAATTTTCACTCATTTGCCCACGTAGTGTTTTAACGATACACTAATTCGATTGTATTTAAATCGGGGTGATACGGTGAAAGCCTTCAACCTGCATTGACCATATGCAGCCCCTATTCTGTTTATTTTGTAGGCTTAAAATCAAGGTTACGCATTTTAATTATACTGTATAAATCAATTTCTAACGCATTATCTGTAAAAGGTATGTTACGTTGTCTTAGTGCGTCATTTAATCTTTCCTAGCCACATATTCGGACATTTATCGAGCTAGGCGCTGTGAATAGACTAAATGTACTAACATTCATCAGCTGCAAACAGGATAAGCCTATTTTTGGGGCCATCGGTGTCTATATCATTAATTTATGTTAATAACAAAAGTGGCCCCGACATGGAACCTTGGGCAACCCCGCGTTTTATATTTCCCATACCGATGTAAGTGTATTCCACATATAATGTATTCTGCCTTTTTTCAGATAGATAACTATTTAATAAACTTGTGGTGGTTCTGCCAAACCTAGTAGGGTAAAAACTGATGGTGCCTCTTACCTTTAGCTAAAGATATTGGCTGCTAAACCCATAAAACGAGAGGTTATCTCATTAACGTTGAATATAAACACAATCAATAGCTTTTGAAAGGGTCACATGAAAAGGCGTTATTGAGCGTTGAGCAACATAGCTTTTGATGCCAAATTGATGAAATTCGGATATTGGAGACTTTTTGGGCCCAAAATGACAAACTATGTATAAATACTATTTCTGCTTTTTACCGTTTTTCTCTCGGTTCGTTTCTCACTACCTTTTCGTCAATTTTTTCTACTTGAATATCCCCTTTAAATAAAAAAAACACTAATTTTTTGTGTGAGATGAATTTTGTGAAAAAACTACTAAACTAAACTTCGACGTCTCTAGTTAACAATACTAACAAACCATTTGTTTGAATTCCAATCAACCTAACAATCAAGTAACTAGAGTACAGACAAAAATCATTCGGTCAGTATCACATTATTTTCCGCTGTCAAAGTGACAGTTAACTGTCACTTTAACTGCCATGAAAATAATGTAGGTTGTCGTGGCAACGTGCTTTTTCCGATGTAATTTTTTTCCTCTACCAAACACATCAATATTTATTTAGTTATTTATCAATAAAACTTCTTGCAAAAAGTATCTTCTGAAACATTGTATAAAACCTTAATTTTGAGATGACATTTATATATATTGCTTCCAAAAAAAAGTGAGTATAATTTTAGAAGCTGATACTACATTTAATTGCGATATTTTACAAATATTTTAGATATTTTCCACGGTTTTGTTTATTATGTTCCCCGTCCCAGAAGCAAAATTACTGCTTCTATTGTTGATGGCATTCAATTTAATTTCATTAATTAATTTAATTTCATAATATGTGTGCAGTTCCATAATTTTTTGTTTTTGCTATAAAACAATATACTCGATATCTAGATAAATATTTTTCTATAAAAACAACATTTAATTAAACCAAACATCCATGCCCTTGTAAAGGCCACAGACGGGCGAGTCCGCCACTGTCCCAACCTTCACTTAGCTCTGACCACTTGTAATGTTTTTGATTGATAAAAATTAGACTGTGTGTCTGTTTTGGTACGATGTGTCGGCATAATTGAATTAAATCGGTAATTTCGAATGTTATTAATTCCATCTCGATATGAGGCGCTTTTAAATCAATGTACTCGAGAATATTGGAACGCAATAGGTTACGTTATCAGCGCACTTCATGGAAGCCAGACATGGGGGTCGAGGTAAAATTTTAATGAAATTGTGTAAGGTGGACTATATTTTCGGGGCGGGGAAAACAAACATAACTTACTTTCCTTGTTATATGGGAAGGGTGTTAATGAAAACGATACGCCTGTCTTGAGAAATACTATTCGTAAAACTATAAAGAACTTTTTGATAGCACGTTATCCATAACCGTAACGCACATTCCAACATAGGGTTAAAACTGTGTTCAAAATAATTCGTTAGTTTGATATTGTGAATTCAAATTTCATGAGCCTGTGATTCGATTGTGGCAGATTTCTATTTGTATGTTTTTCAATCTTGTATATAGATATTTTGCAACCTACCCCCTAGGCGTATCTCCGGATTGAATTGAAATATCGCTTTGAAACTTTTTAAAAAATCGAATTTCTATTACTTCCGTTTATACCGACGTCAATTTTATTAATTTAAATGAAACCACCCCATTTTTTTACGTTTTTGGATTCTTCATCGATATTAAGGGTAAGTTTGATAATACAACCCTATCTTGATTCTCAACTGTTTTTGAGAATCTTTTTGATTGAGAATATTTTGATTTTTTTTAAATTCTTGCTTACAGCGTCTCCCTTTATTGTGGTTATCTTCAAAACTAAATGGTGTAAATTTATGATTTTTTGACATCTTAACATTTTAAAGCGTTATCAACCACTCAGAAGGGATTCTGAAAAAAAATTACAATTAACTCAAAAGCATCTCGTCAATATCACACTTAAAAACAAAAAAACTTATTTTTTTTAATTGCACCCCATATTTTTTTATATCTTTACATTTATTGTTCAGTTCGTAGTAAAAAAAATTATTTAATTTAACACAATTAGCAAAAATCTAAACAATAACAAAAAAAATAATTACAGAATATGTTCGAATTGTTGTCCATTTACTGCGAGAAATTTCAGTATATATTTACATTCAAACATCCATTTAGTTTTGCTGCTTTGTAGTGCAAGATTTGTGGTAACTGATATTTCCATACTACCATACCAAAAAATGGGGTGGTTTTATTTATATTAAAATAGTTGTTGTCAACCGGTATAATCGGAAGTGATAGAAATTCGAAAATATTTTAGAATGATACATCTTTTCCGGAAACCCACTCCACCCAAGTTTCAAAGCGATATTCCAATTCAGTCTGGAGATATGCCTAGGGGGTAGGTTGAAAAAGATCGCCCTGTATAGTAGTATATAAGTACAGTGACGTGCTATGTTGAAAATTATGCATACCGGGTGCCTACGATATTACTAGCCAGCCTATAACTTCCTTACAAAAAAAGATAAGTTGTATGGTTGACTACGACTACGGTTTGATTGCTTCATGATTTTCACTTCCGGTTTAACCCGAAACAGTATCAACTTTGTTATTTTTAATGGAACACCCTGTATATTATTCGAAATTTGTATTGCCCAGGAAATTCTAGGTCAAAAAATGTAGCATCTATCTTTCACAGTTTTCGAGAAAATGGCGGTTGAAAATGTTACATCAATCATAAATTATTTAATTTTCACTTTCACATAAAACTAATGAATGTAGGAACAAATCTGTTATTTAAGTTTTCTGGTGAGTAAAATTTGATAGTCTTCAAAATGTCTTCTTAGAAGGTAGTTCAGATAAATCAAGATCGATTAAATTAGATAGGTTATAGGTTGCCTCGTAACTTACAATCCGACCGCGCTACGTCATCTTTGTATAAATATTGCTAATATAATTTATTATATTGTCCTATCAAAAGTCTCAAAATATAATCATATAATGTTATTAAATAGTATTTACACATAAAAGTCACCAAATAACTCGGAAAAACGCTGAGAAACTTGAAAATAAACTATCAGACGTCTTCCAAAATACAAAGATGACATTCCCCCCTGCCGGATTCCCCGCAAGTTACGGGGCAACCTATCTTGGTTATAGATAGGCTGGTTAGTAATATCGTAGGTACCTGGTATATCCTTATTGGAATAAGTCATATTTGGATATGTATTGGAAAAGAACTTCTCAAATAATTAGAAGATATAAAAGTAAGGACAGGATCCGGCAACCAATTCGTGATTACACTAGTTTCCGAGTGGGGCAGTTGCAACGTAAAACCAATTGAGGAGAAACCCTCAGGTCGTTGTGTAATCTGTTAACGCAAAAGAGACAGAAAAATACGCAATAGATGTGAAATCAGTGGAAATTTTGTCTGCCAAGAGCACAGCAAGAAAAAAATGTTTGCTGACAATGTAAAAGTTAATTCATATTTTCATCATTCGTGCATTGTAAGTTGCTATTTGTTGATTATATTTTTTATAAACATTTATTACTTGTGTTTGCTTTTACATCAATTATAAAGTATTTAACTTAGTTTTGTAAAAATATGTAAACATAAGCTGAGGTACAGAAATAGTACTTCAAGGGGTATAATGTCACTCAGTATTAGGAAGGATATGTATAGATTTATTATGATCAATATGGTTTTCTGGGTGTCCTCATTTTAAATTATGCCTGACTACACCACTGGCCGGGTCACAACTGACGAATAACACTTGTTTTTAACCGACCGATTAACATTGGTCATTTCTAATCTGCTATCTGCTAATCTGCTAATAAATCACACTAGCAGGATTGCTTTATCTTTTTGTTATTATTTACTGTTTATATAGTATCATTTAGCATTTCATGATGATGTATCGACATGCAAAAAAAGGGTTTACTGGCAAAATCAGACTTTACGGAACGAATCGATTACGAAATATCTAAATGTGGTACATTTTGTCATACAATTTGAACATAAACACTATTTCAGACCGTGGTTTACGTAGAACGAGCGACGCACGTTTATTTTGTAAAATAAAATTTTATGAAGTAAGCGATGGTGAGCCGCCACCACGTAATGAAGGCTGAACACAAGCAAAAATTACCAACAAATATTTTAAAAAATATACATCAAAATATGATGATGAAAATATGTTTTATATATGTTTTAATTTAGCATGCTGAATAAAAATCGCGAATGACATTTCCTAGAAAAAAGTTTCGATGCCACTGATATTTTTGACCTTAGGAGGAGGCGTCAAGGTCATTCAAAGTCAACTTTATTTTCTAAAATGGAACATCCTATTTTTCCCATCAAGAGTCGATTTTACGTAAAAAACATGAAACTTTTTTTAAAAAAATGCAAATTGACAGCTTCCAAAATTGAAATTTTCAAACTTTGCGAATTTTTCCGTCGCGAATAGGGAGATTCTGAGTAAAATCGCAAAAGACGAAAAGTTCTTAGAGGCTTGCATAAAATCTTCACGAATTTTTGCATACTTTTCTGGAAATTTAAAAATTACAAAAAAATTTTAAAATAATTATTTTCTGGAGGGGTAAGGTTCAAAGTGAACTTTATCTTCTAAAATGGAACCCCCTATTTTTCACATCGGGAGTCGATTATACGTAAAAAAAACATGAAACTTTTTTTAAAAAGCAAATCGCCTTATTTAGCTTTCAAAATTGAAATTTTCAAACCTCGAGAATTTTCCCTTGTGAATAGTGAGTTTCTGAGTAAAATCGCAAAAGACGAAAGTTCTTAGAAATCTGCATAAAATCTTCACGAATTTTTGCATACTTTTCTGAAAATTTAAAAATTACAAAAAAAAAATATTAAAATAATTTTATGGATATTTAAAAATAAAAAAATCAAAAGAACTTTTCGTCTCTTGCGATTCTTCTCGGAAACGCGAGATCGCAATCACCAAATTTTAAACACGATAAAATGAACATTTATTTTGGCAACCCGATACATAAAAATCTCTGGTGTGAAATTTTAAAATCGATGTGGTATGTGATGATGAGCCACCACAAAGCAATCATATTGTCTGACTTGAGTAATTGAAGAAATGTGCAATTCATGTAAATAAAATATCACTGGGCTGCTAATGTTTTAAATATGGTGGTCAGCCACCACGAATTAATGGGACTGAAGCTCAATTTGCTAACATAAAGAAGATTACTGTTGCTTCTGATTTCTACAAAACAATAGCTTTTTAAATTTACCGTATAAAATATTTATTATAAAACAATATACCCATGGGCGCCGTTACACATGGGCAAGGGGGGTGGGAGGATGAGAATAGAAATAGATCAAGTCATTTATTTATTTGGATTGGACAACAAAAATTAAAATGTATGTTCAGTGACTATGACTGATACTTAGTAATAATACTTAGTAGTACAGATTAGGAAACGTATTTTACTGGCATAAAGCCAAAGAGTTTGTGATTTTTTATTATGTTTTTATTTTTTTTTTGTTACGATATGTACAGTTTTTATTTGTAACATGTATTTTTATTGTTTCCTTCAAATAAGGAGATAATAAAAATACCTACACGACATAAATGTATTGTCTAGTTTAATTTTGATACTTTTTGATTAAGCTGTTTTCAATTTTGATTAAATGCTTTGATTTTATATGTACCTATTTTTTATAAGTAACTTCAGCGAAATGTCCTTTAAAATTTTGTGATAAAGTGCTCCTCACCTCATTCAAAATATCTTGCCTTCCCCCCGGAAAATATTGGAACGGCGCTAATGAATATACCTATCGAGGAACTGGAAAATTAAAATAACCATGACTATGACATATAAATATGATATGAAATTTGATTATTCATTTACTCAAGAGCACAATATAAATTCGATCAATTATAGGAAGTAAATATTGTGAATAATGCCCAGGAAAATAAAAATCATTGTGTTGTTAAGTGATCGAAACGAAAAATAAACTCTTGTCAATAATAATTAAATAGATTATTTGTTTTTAATTCGTGTATGCGTCTGATTTTTTAGGCAAATATATTTTCTACAAATTCCATTACGTTACAAGCATCAAGAAAAAGAGAAAGTTAACTATCTACGTACGTAAACGTTTTACATAATTTTTTATCGGAATTAGAAAAAAATGTTTTAGTATAACACAACTATGATTAAATGAAGCCGCTATCGGTGTTTGATTGTTTTGTTTATAATTGAATGTGGTACACCAAAACATTTTTAGTTTAGCTTCTTGCTGGTTCAAGGTTGTGGAATTTAACCAAAACAGATCTCATCGTTTCGATGTTGCTGGGGAAATTTGCAACAAAAACGGCACTTGCAAGTCTTTCACGAAGGGATTTAATAGAAAAGTCACTGTTTCACTAAGAAACATTATTGGTAAAAAATTGATGGGTTATTTTTTCTTAGTGGATATCGTTTTTTATCTCCGAAACGTGAAAAGATATTTGCCTCAAATTCGGTATGAAATCCTTTGAGAATAAGTCTCACTCTACAACCATAAGATCGCGGAAGTTCGTTTATCAGTGGTGTGCATGTGGGGCAACTTGACCTCCCTTTGGCACAAAAAGTTACGCCAATGTTTTTTATATGATTTTTTTCCATTTTTATACAATGTACATACAATGTCCTGCGCTTCTAAACCGCGTGCCAACGACAATTTTCCTCCAAGATGGACTGGACGTGGAGGACCGATTTCACGGCCTCCTCGCTCGCCAGACCTAACAACAATATTATAACAATAATAATAATAATAATATTTATTAAATTTTATTATGGACAGGGTATAGAGTTTTATTATGAATTTATATTCTTTCTAACATAATATGAATGTTTTTAATTTTGTTTTAAACGTTTTATGTACCTTTTGACTTTTATTCCAGTTGGCAGTTCGCTATACCCTTTTGCTGCGAGAAGATACAACAACGTGTGTAACAATCTCGTGGGTATTAAATAACTAGAATGTTTTCTTTTTGCGCCATCAATATGGGTTACAGGTCTTAATGCTTCATTTTTATTTTCCTGCTGATTTCTATTTGTATTTAGGTAGAAAAACCATCAATATAGGTTACAGGTCTTAATGCTTCATTTTTATTTTCCTGCTGATTTCTATTTGTATTTAGGTAGAAAAACTGTCGTATATAAGAAAAATCATTTCCTTAAACAACTCATCGGAAGGAAATGCAAAATTCTTTGCGCAACATAATTTTAAGAAATCTGTTTTGCAATAGATATAAGAAAGTTGTATAAATAACAATTTGGCACTAAAAGGGAAAAAATCACGATATCATCATCTGCGTAACTGATGATATCATCATCTGCGTAACTGATTATATCTCCCTCATAATATTGTAAACTAAATAAGTGGTTAACATACATGACAAAAATTAATGGGCTTAAAACTGTACCTTGTGATACGCCACGCTCGATATTTTCCAGTTAACGACATATTTCGCCTATTTTAACATATTGTCTTCCTGTATTTGTTATACCAACGTTTTCTAACATTTACAGAAGAAATTTATGGCTATCTATTAAAAGCCTTTCCCAAAGCAAAGATCCCCCTTCATTGAAGGCAGTAAAGACAGGCAGTGAAATTATCAGTAGGAAACAAGTGAATGAATGAATTGAGTCTCAAAAGGTTTCGTACCAAATTTGGAGCAAGGATCTCTTCACGTTTCGGAGATAAAAAAATTAAACTTCAGCGAATGGGAAGATTTTACCCATAATCCATTTCCTTCACCAGAAACGCGATTTACATTATATATAGCTCTTTATGTGTGTTACTACCCTATCGTTATGACATTAAATACATCATCCACGTTATCAACATAACTGCCAGGTCTTTGCACTGGTCCCGTAAAAAAGCCATTTGTGTAATCGTAAAACCACTTTTCCAACTAATGTACCATAAGAAACTCGTTTGGGACGCTATCTAGAAGCTTAAAGTATCATTGGGCAGCATTCACACTTTTCGCCTATTCCCTACTAACATCGGTGGCATAGCCTAAAGAAAATAACTCATAAAGGTTGGTAATTATAACATAACCCTCTGTGCTGTGTTTAGTTTTCGTTTAATAATACGTTTTGAACTGCTTATACGTTAACACTTCTCGAAAATTTTTTACCGTTTAGCCGGCCATAGCAAAATGACTGAAAACACAAGCATACATAGGAGAATATACGACAACAACCCATATTATTTATTGTTTTAAAACATGTTACTTTTCATTTTACATCAAATTAATGCATGTGATATATTAATTGGTAGTAGATTTTCCATAAACAAATCATCCGAACAAAAGTGCTCAGTGGTAGATAACCTACTTTTTATAGGTTACTATTTATAGGTTAGATAGAAGATAAATATTTATTCCTCTCGGTATCGCTACGATTTAGAAAAAATCTTGCTGTGTAATGTTTGCTGTGTAGGTCCTAAATAAATATTTTGAATCGTCGATTGAAAGAAATGGGATATCTCTACAATTTTTACTGGAAAAAGAGTAGGGTCGATAGGCTGACCATTTACAAATCGAGCTGTTATACGGATAGTTCGCTCAAAATAAGTAATCGTAGAGTCATCTGTAATGTGGCTTTCGGTAGTCAGGAAATGAGAGCAGCAATGAGAAATGAGAGAGAATCAGTAATCATCATAATCAGGCTAAGCTGCTTTTAAGTGGTTTATTAGTGCTTTTGGGAGGTTTTGGCTTCTGGTAAAGCTTTACCCAAGGCACTCAAAAGCTCTTAAAAGCACTATAAAAGCTCTTAAAAACACTAAAAGCTCTCAAAGCTAACATCCAACGATTTCGAAACAAATTTAAAGGCTCTTAAAAGTACTCCGAAGCTCCAACTCAGGAAATCTCAAAAAGCACTCTTAAAAGCACTATAAAAACTCTTAAAAGCACCAAAAGTTTCCAAAAAGCACTCTAAAAGTTCCCAAAAGCACTCTACAACCTCTCAAAAGTACCCCAAAAGCTCTCAAAACCACTCTAAAATATCTTAAAAGTACTCAAAAACTTCTAAAAGGCACTCTAAAGGCTCTCAAAAGAAATCTAAAAGCTCGTAAAAGCACTAAAAGCAACAAAAAGCACTCTGAAAGTCCTCAAACGCTCTCAAAGCCAATTTAAAGACTCTTAACGTACTCAAGCTCTTAAAAGTACTCAAAAATTCCTAAAGGCCATCAGAAAATCCCAAAAAGCGCTCTAAGAGCTAGCTACAAGATCGTAAAAGCACTAAAAGCTTCTCTTAAAAGCACTATAAAAGCTCTTAAAAGCACTAAAAGTTCCCAAAAAAAACCTCTCAAAAGCACCCCAAAAGCTCTCAAAACCACTCTAAAATCTCTTAAAAGTACTCAAAAATTTCCAAAAGGCCCTCAAAATAAATCTAAAAGCTCTTAAAAGCACTAAAAACTCCCAAAAAGCACTATAAAAGCCCTCAAAGACCCCCAAAAAGCACTAATAAAGCTCTCCACATCACTGTAAAATCCCTTAGAAGCACTAAAATCTCTCAAAAGCAAGCATACAAAGCTCTCAAAAAGCCCATAAAACTCATAAACTTCCAAAAAGCACTCTAAACGCTCCTAAAAGCACTCCAATAGCTCTCAAAAGCACTGTTATGGCCTTGATTATGATGATTGCTGATTGATTTACCTCTCTCATTTCCTAACTACTGTTTTCTTCAGTTGGAGTGTATGTACTCAAAAAACTTTTTGTTTAGAACATCAAATCGAAAATTTGGAAAATTAATATGTTTCCAATCAGTAAAAGTCGTTATTTCCAAACACTATTTTTATAGTCACAAATTTTCAGAAGTATTGGTTTTCGTCCCACAAATGATATAGGTTTATCACCGTCACTATTCCAATGTTGTGATCCTCTACTAAAGGTATTTGCACTTCTATTCTTCTATTTCGGTTCAGAGTTGCTCTCCAGGCAAATTGCGTGGAACTGCGGAAATATTTACTATGGCATTTTTCTAATTCTTCAGTAACTCAGCAAAAGTTAGCGGCATTTTCCAGTAACTGAAGGAAATACAATATATTTTAATCAAAAGTAATGTACAAACCTATACCGTCCGTTTCAAAGGACACTGTTTTTAATATAATATTTTTTACAGTTTGGATAAGTGTGAGGTTATCGAAATTAAGGCATTATGAATCTATATTGTACCCAAATAAGACTTAATTACAGTCTTAACTCTCAATACAAACTACAGTAACACCTTTTCTCACTCATTGTAGACCCAGACCATCCCAAAACATATACATATAAATAACTCACTTAGTGATGTAAAGCGGCTTCAACAGTGGCCTATGCGAGATGCATCTCAATCGACACTAGGGAAAAGGCAAGGCGCGGTCTAGAGACCACCGAAAAAGGGAAAAAAGACCATGGACACTAGGTTAAAACATCGCATACCTTAATTTATGAGTTATTTAATCCGATGTAGCCGTATATGTGTTGATTATCAAAACACAACAACACATAAACAGTGACCTCCCTAAGAATCTCAAACTACATGGAAATAACAAGGTATGTACTTACATAATAGGGAAGCACTTTTATAAACTCGAAATATAATAGTCAGCCCAAGCACGCTGAATGAAAAAGATGGCTCCCTCCGACAGAGCGAAAACAGGAAGGCTAAGAATCACATTTTTCTCCCCATCGATTTATCGGCGATTTTTGGGCGAGCCACAGAGAACAGAATACAAAAGGAAGATCAAAGAACAAAACTAGCACAACTAGTTTGCGACTAATAACCACTAAGAAACCTGTAATAATCCATACCTTAGTCCTAATCACGAATGATAGAGGGTGTGCTTAGTCGTTTTTCACAATATACCGATTCCGAGATATACCTACAAGAAACTTCCGAATATCTAAATTGTCAACTAGCGAAAAGTGAACGACAACCCTATGATATATGCTGTCACCAATAGATCTTGGAAAGCAAAGAAATTCTTATTGAAACTGCTTTTAACATATCATTAAATCGCGACAAATTTAAAATCTCAAACCCGTCAATTTTTGTTACTTTTTTTAATATTACAAACCGAAACAATCTAGACATTTTTGCCAAGAAGAAGAGTTCATCTCTTACATAATGTTAAAACGTATGGCGTGTTTTATTAGATAAATACCCTAGGTATATAAGAAGTACTTAATAAATGCATATATGGACTGAAAAAAAATGCTTGTAAAAAATCTGCATAATTTCAGTTACGAAAAATTTCTAATTAACCCTGTATTAAAAAATACATTTTAATACTGTTTATCTGTATTAACTTTAAATCGATTTTCGTTTATTAGTGATATAAACTTGAAATGAATTTTTTTGTTATAAGTATAAATATTTAAACGAGCTATAGATGATAACAGCGCGTGTAAATAATTGAAAAGTAATATTAAAAGTATTATTTATTTAAGTTGGTGGACTATGAAGCAATATAAGACGATTTAAAAACGTAACGGAGACTAATGGAAAAAGTTAATCAGGAAAAATACTAAATGTAGGTATTAAATATTTGCAACATTTCACTTTGTATTTTTTAAAGTTTAAAAAAATGGTTAGGGTGGGGCATGTAGACAAACCAGTAAACTTATAGACAGTTGTCACCTAGATGCTATTTTGTATTTGGGTATTCCCGAGGGTTTGGTATTAGGCCCTTTCCTATTTGTGATTTATACTGCTGATATTTTCAAATATGTACAATAATGTCTAAATTGTATCCTTACGTATTGAATAATCAACGACTACATAGAAATTAGTTATTAAAACAACACAGTTACTCGCTACATGAAGTCTATAATTTGTAATGACATTTAAATGTATGAATAATGTCAGATACTTAACTGATAACCTCAATATCTATATCAGAGATGAAAACCCCACATATTCTATCCAAAAATGTATCTATATCTCCATACTAATGCAGATCAGAAAGATAGAACTCAACTTTTTTAACATATTAACTCGCATTTTCAGATTAAAATTAATACACCCATCTATTTATATTCTATAATACTTGGACATCTTCGAATGTCAAAAATGTTTACTCACTTTTAAGCAACAAAGTAAATTAGACAAGGTCACGCCACCAAAAATCCCAGCAACAACTTTGCACCACTATATACAACATGCAATCACTGATAACCGTAAGGAAAACAATACGCTGGCGCTGCAACACCGCTGGACCTCGATCTGGAAACGTATCGCGACGGCTGATGCTCGTCACATGACTGAAGTTACAAGCTGAAGTTACAACTCCATTGAGAGGATCGACACGTTCGGTGCAGCTCTCTGGCTGTGCACCGGCTATAAACTAGATAACAGCCCCGATAAGGCTGCCACCTTCAACAATATAAGAATAAAGCGTCGTAAATGTTTACTGCAGTTTTATTTGCAAGGGACCCAAAATATAAGCAGCTGGCCAGCCTTATTTATTGATCGGGAATACCACGGGGGGCTAGTTGTAGGCCGCTATATATCATCTTTTTAATAACTTGTAATGGAGTGAAATTTTCACGACCTTTCTTACCATAATATACCTATACTACAGTTTAGATTTTAAGTGAATATTAATCGGAGCGATCGATTTATTTCCTCTTCCGTAGATATTTGATTGGGCTTTTCCACCGATTTTTTTTATTGCTTTATGTGATAGTTTTTATAAAAAAATATACGTCCTTATACGTCACAGAGCCTACGACTTTGACCATGACACAACGGTGAATTGGTACTATTTTCCAAAGTTGCTTCCCTGCTTTTTGACAGTTGGCGTTGAAATTGACTTTGTTGCCACCTAACTTTTGCTGATAAATAATCTAAATTTGACGTGCAAAACTCGTGCACCATGCTAAAATCAACTTTCGGCAGATTTTCTGCACTTCCTTTAGAAAATCCTGGCTCCATTTTCTTACAATAATGTACAGAAACAAAGCAAAACACAATTCGTAGAGGAACGCACAAAATAGGACCACAAAACTAATCGTAAACAACTACAGTTGTGGGCATGGGCTATTTAGGCCGTCTGACAAATAATAATATTAATAATAATAATAATAATACACCTCGTTTTCAGCAGCATAGGGTTAGCTGGGCTGAAGTCAGAGACCGAAGGTTTTATATTAGCTTGCCAAGATGGTGTACTGAACACCCTGATCTACCGAAGTCGCCTGATGGGTACAGAAGTCCCTGACGTCAGCTGCAGAGCATGTCGTCAGGCCCCAGAGACCATTATGCGGTCTCTGCCTATATCCATCGCCATAACGCGGCATTACGAGTGCTGAATTACCACCTACGGCACTCGTACGGTATAGATCCGGTATAGATACGTATAGATACGGTATAGATCGTACGGTTATGGGGACGGTTTATAGAGTATATATAATATATACTTACATATATACTTACATGTATGGTATATTAAACTGTATTATTTAAAACCCGGTTTTGTCACTGGACGAAAACTGGAACTAATTTAATTATTATAATTTTTAAATAGCAATCTCGCATCATAGACAACATTTGACAAGGACGTCACGTCCGAGTAAACGCGACCACGAAAGAACATGTCATGTATATACATAATATGATATGCTGTGATTTAAGTTAAATATACCAAGACAGCATGAAGTGTTTGATAAAAAGAGAAACATTAAAAACATATATTGATTAAACTTTTAAGACCTAGTTTCTTTTAACAGCCAAATATATGTATCTAAAAAAAACATTTAGCGTAATGGTATAATTTCAGATGAAGCCACTATTATTTTAAACAAAATTTTATATTAATCTAAACAGACTAGTTTAATAGCTATTATTGTTCTAGGTGAACAAACGATATGACTAATTTAAGTCAACTGTCTGCAGTAATACGCTACGTTAAAATTGATAAAAATTTAGTTAGAAATAAGTGGGTTAATAAGAATTGCTCCCTTATTTGAAATGTCACCGTACGCCATTGGAGTATATTGCCTCTATTGAAAAAAATCTTACATTTAAAAATTATGTGTCCGGCATTTTGGAAAAATGGCGTTATCGGGTGTCCTACGGGTCCAGGAGGGTGGCTTGTCGGGTCAACTCCCTTAAAATGTCGTCTTTTCTAACTGTGCCATATTTCATGCTTGTATCACAATTTGGCGTTTCTTTTCTCGAGGGAAATTCACTATTACGTCAAAATCACAAAATTTGAGAGCTTCTGGAATTTTGTTGGAACAATTGACATTGAATGTCTTCAGTGACGACTGTACTATATTTCAGGTAATTATTGATGTCGGCATGGATAGGTACTACAAGTTCTCGTTGTAAAACGAGATCATAGTCGAAAATCACTTACTCACCTTGGCGTACTGGCAATATTAATTCACGTACAACATTCCTTATAAATAAGGAAAACGTTCATTAAGATATCAAGGCCCCTAATATGCGACTTCAGCTTACAGCCCAAGACATTTCTCAGCTCTACTAGAACGAATCCAAAGAACATACTTATATGCGTTCCATAAATAATATAATCACGTAAAACTATTCGGCCAGATTGAATACCGGGTCATAAAAGTCAATTAGGGTCAATTACATTAAAATATGTACAATCTAATGGTAGTCCATTACACGAAAAATTTAGAAGTACCTAATATTTCACGCTTCGCCATACATAAATCATATTCTATCAGAAAAGTTTCTTTCGTGAAATACAAGGTGCATGCAAAAAATAAATTGTGTATTTTTCATTTATTAATGTTATTAGCCATGTAAAAGGAACAATTATTGCGTTAAATGGTTTTCATTGTTTCATCTAATATAAACCACCGAATATAATAAAAAAAATCAATAAATGTTATTAACTTTAAGGGGCATCTTTGAGAATGTAACGAAAGGGGTGGTCTTTGGCAATTCCAATATAACTAGGTTGAATTAAAAAATAGAGCAGAATATTTTTGTGTAAGAAACTAAGTTTTACATTCTTTTTTTTTTTGAAATTGTGGTCAACCCAATTTGCGTTTTCAAAAAAAAATTTAAAAAACGCACCGCCAAACTCTACTTCCTGGGTGCTGTGGAAACAAGATTGGTTTAGAAATCGCTAATGACTATTTTTGGTTCTTGTTAAATTCTATATAATTTATAAAAAGTTGTTGAAACCGAAGGCTACAAATTATTAATAAGGCTGGATAAATATTGTGTTGCCATCCAAAAGCGTTTTTGTTACCTACCCCTATATTTCGTCGATTAACATGAAAACCCTCGATAATCTGCAAACGACTTATAGGACATGTTTTATAGAAAATTTAATTCTGAATATTTTTTGGTACCTTTATTTTTGTCGTAGAATTTCACATTTTCAAGATATTATTGAAAAACCAGCGCGGGGTCATTATAAGGGTGAAAAGGGGATGAGGCTCATCAGTTAGGGATGGGAACTTTTCGATCCTGTATTGCTACCCCTATCAACTGTCGATTCATAAAATATCAGCTTATTATAATTTTTTTCTTCTATTTTTGCTAATTTCCATGTACTATATAGCACAGTATTACTAACATTTCTGATGGTATTGACAAAACTGGGATATTTTAATTTTCCTCTATTATCATTCTCCTTTTCTAGCAAGATGAATTCTTTGTATTTCTTCAGTGTTGCAGATTTTTCTTCCTGTTGCAGTGTCCACACTTTGTAAATTCTAATTAATTCAGGGAATAACAGCAAAAAAAGCCAAAATTTCGAAAAAAGTAACCTTATTTTTGTGGTTCTAAACAATATCCCAAAAGTCCCCATCGATATATTCATGAATTTTCGCGAAAATCTCGTCAACGGTAACTTTTATCGAAAAAGAGTAGTCATCAAATTTGTAGTTTAGAAAATTTCTACTTACAGTGTCTCTATTCCTTGTATTAAATAAAGATCTTCAAAGGCAACATTCAGTAGGAAAATGTATCCCGTTTCCGGTAGCAGTTAACTACGAAAACTAGTTATAATAAAAGTCCCACAACTAACTGTACATTTATATTAGCGACATGACAACTTCCAACAACAGCTTATTATGCAGAATAAGCGTAAAAGATTTAGTATTCGTGGCAGGAACGGGTTTCACGCGTTTCACAACTTTGGCGCACATGTATCGAATTGCATTTACAAGTTGGTAGGTACAAAACGGACTTTCAATGGACCCTGTGTTTGGATATATCGTCCACTTTCAATTGTTTCGTCGATCAGTTCGTTTTCTAATTCAAAATACGCCGAAAGTTTACCGAAAGACGCACATTTCGTTGTCAACGAGTCCTGTTGCGTTTAGACAACAAATGTTATCATTACTGACTATTCTTGTAGCAGCCGGATTTATTATTAAGGAACAACGGGGTAATATTGAAATGATTTAATTTAATTTCTTGTCTCATCAATTAATTGCCGATTCAGACTATCCTTATTCTTGGAATAAAGAGATATCATCTGGTAAAAAGTGGCTAAGACAACTGTCTCGGCAGGCCACAAGATCTGCCCCTTCGAAAACACATCCCCTACAGAATACGTTATTGTTATATAATATATAATACGTATGTAATACAATATTGAATACGTTATTGTTATACTGTCAACACTTCGGTACACTTTTAAGGATTCACTGTGACTTCGGCCGTGAATTTGACAACCGCTTACTCTATAATCTATGTACCTTATAAAATTAACCATTTCAAGCATAAGTCATGCGCAATCAAACGGATCACTATAAACTGAAATGATAAGAGTCCACCTCTCTGAAAGTTCAGACGCCCATCCTTATAACATCCTTCCTTACACTGTAATCAGTTATAAGAATTATTCTGTTAACACAACGCGCGGATTTACACCGTATGAGTTAATTTTCGTACACAAATCCAGTAGACCACCTGAGACATTGTACAACGAAAAAGAACTGATCACAAAATATGTACGAGACCTTAACAATAGAATATCTCATTATTATAAAGTTGCCCGATCTCGAACTCACGCACAAAGAGAAAAAGCTAAAATACGATTTGATAAACACGTCCCAGAAACATAGCCATACTTCGAAAATTATTTTTAGGTTTCTTCTGCTGCTGATCGGAACAGCAGCTTCACATTACACGATAATTTCAATTAATAACATCATAGGAGTACCTATACTATCATGAATACACAGCTCGACGTTACTCACGACAAATGGACACTTTTGGTACATAAAAACATAACATCCATCAAATTAGCACTTGACAACAACGACAAGATCCTATCTCAAATACTAAATATCTCGCTATCGATAATTCCAATATTTTTCAAACTTCAGCCATTTAAATCAAATGTCAACCTCCATTGATTCCAAGTTTAAGAAGTATTTTATGACACCAAACGTTACAAACGCGGACTCTTTAATGGTATAGGTTCTCTATTTAAATCACTTATTGATAATCTTGACGCATCAGATGGAGAATATTAACTGTATAAATAAATTACGCATTGATGGATGGTTTTATCAAACTTTTATTTGACAATTCCAACAACCACATGTACGGCCGAACGGGCATTCTCTAGTTTAAAACTTAACTATGGGCCGGGAAAGGTTCAATTATATTTAAATTTTTAACATTCATATAGATTTAGTCTAATCCTCTAATTAAACTATTAATGGTATAGCAAACGAATTTATTCTAAAAGCAAGTGTCTGTCAAAACACTTTTCTATAAATTCAGCAATTATTTAACCTTTCCCCTGACCTAATCAAATGTGTATATCGATATTTATTTAAAGTTACTCTAATAATTTATGACTGACTTTCTTTGTTTATTTATATTTTATTAATTTATATTTTATTAATTAAGCAAATATTTGTCATATTTTTAGAAATATATTTTTGTGTTCCGACAATGGCATTTATTTATTATTATTTTGTGCCCCCTGAGAATTCCAAAAGTCGGCGCCCCTGTATGCGATTACTTGAAGACTTGTAAAATATCCGCTGTACGGGTAGAGACTGTAATCCAAAATTGCTCCCAAAGTGCAGTTGTTTCCTTACTCGTTCTACTACCTGTATTTTATTGATAAATGGTAAGAAATTAGCAAATATAAAAATTATTCATTTTAAAACACTTGGCAATGGAACACCTGTAGCAAAAGGTATTTTGCATATAAGGTCAATAATATAATTGTATATGCTGTCTAGGTCGTTACCTTTGTATTCAATTTTGTTAGTTATATAACGTAGTGGATAAAAATCGTGATTGTTTTGTATGGCATTTATATGGCCAAAACAAAGTGTGCACTCCCATCGTGTAACCACATACGCGGAGCATAAAATTGATTACTAAAAAGAAAAATGGGTATATTCACGATCATAAATCAAGACCGCTGGGCGCGACAAAGCTGCTGTTGAAAAACCAAGGACCACCGGTAAATTTTATCCATCGACAACTCAAATTCAAAAGTTTTTTCTTAATCTATCAAGTCGTGTCCCCCCATCATTTTTGCATGTTGTGTGCAAACCGTGTCAATGGGGGGGAGTGGGAAACGATCAATTAAAGGAATGGCAAAATCGTTTTTAATGCATATCTCAGCGGTTTTTTACTTTACAAAAAAAAGTTGTCATAAAAAATGAAGAGTACGACAAAACACACACGCTCGTTTAAAGCTGAGCGAAATCTTATAATTAGTTCGCGATATATCGCGAATCGTAGTTGCAAAACTAAGAAAAATCAAATTGATTTTTCATCGGGGGGGAGTGGAGTTGGAGGCTCAATTTCTTTTTGCGGGAGAGCCATTATGAAGGAATTACGAGGCCGCAGCAGGCTGGGGATGATGGGATAATTAAGAGGGGGGGGGAGAGGGGTAAAACGAAATTTTTTTATAAATACCCATAACTTCTCTGAGTATTGACTGATCTTAAAAAATCAAACGGGTTATCCTTCGTTTCTTCATACGCTATACGATGGCATTAGCGAATATTTTTTTGTTGCAAGAGAATGTCTAACGCCCAAAAAACGACTTGCCCGTTTTTTCAAACGGTGTTTCCGGTATGAGCCAAGGGAGTGGAGGAATTATTTTACCAGTCGACAGATTTGTTTTCTATCTTTAATTTTAGCCCAACTAGATCAAACTCGGGTGATTAGGAGGGAAACTAGGGGACTTCAAAGTTTTTACTACGCAGCAGGAAAACGGAGAGGAGTGATTATAGTATTATGTGGAGTCACTACACTCATCTACTGAAAGGCTAAGTCTACATATTAAAAAAAATGTTAGATAGATTTAATCTAAACTGATCAACAAAATAAACGTTACCCTGCCAAATTTGCTCTGATTTTGGAACAGAATAAATCTGGATTTCCGCCGCCTATTTAGTTTATGTTTGAAGTGTTAGCTAGTACAATGTTTTGTTTGCCAGTCCTTGTTTGTACCAAGGATATATGTTTCATATAAAGTTTCTACAGGGCGGAAAATAAAACAGTGCTAAATTTCTGAAATTTCGGCATCGTCCCATTTCAGGCTGATCGGCCTGTAATTTTGGGGGAAGAGGTGGTCCTTCCCGGGCTTGGGGATGAAAATCACGTCTGCCTTTTTCCATCTGGAGGTTCCGGTATGAGGTTTTGAGGCTCCGGTATTTGGAGCCTCAAAATAGCATTTGTGATAGCCACAAGTGTGGCCACTCCTTTAAGAGGGAGCTTCCTGAGAATCCGGTTTCCTATCCCGTCTCGACCAGGTGCCTTCCGTACGTTGACGTGGGCCAGGATACCGATGATCTCTTCTGGAGATGCTGGTCGGATCTGGTCCTCGTCTGGCTGTCGTCTTAGCCTCCTAGCCCTTCGGTTCACCTCGTCTACGTGGTCCTCGTTCTCGTCTGGCGGGTCGAACTCCCTACACTGCAGTTCGAGATTGTCGGCGAAAGCTTCCGCTTTTTCTCGTCGGGTGTAAACAAGTCCTCTCTCACCGTGGATTGGAGGCATCGGTTTTCGGGTGGACCTCAGGGCTCGCTGCACTTTCCATAGGCTGTTGTCCTGGGGATCTAGGGACTCCAGATGGAGCTGCCATCTTTCGTCTCGGTGCTCTTGGAGGGCTGCTTTGACTCTCCGGTTGAGTTGGTTGACCAAGTGCTTATCCGCTGGGTCCTGCGTCCTGAGAGCGCGTTTCTTCGCTCTTCTGCGGTCCCTGATTAGCTGCTTGGTCTCTTCAGAAATTTCTCCGGTTGGGTCTGCTTCCCGTCTCACGCTGTTTTCCGTTGTGCTGGCGCTTAGCGCTGTGCTTATACTTTCCTCGAGGTGGGCTATGGCTGCTTCGACTGCAGGTTCTTCCTCGATTCGGGGTACTGCAATGGACCTTTGCAGATGGGCTTGGAACTGCGGCCAGTCCGTCCTTTTCTTGGTGAACCATTCGTCGTTATCTGCCCGTGCTATGCCCAGGTGAAGTAGGATGGGGTCGTGATCTGAGGATCCCTCTCTGAGGTTCTCGAGGTGGAACTGCATAGGCACATTGCGCATGAGTGCAATGTCCAGCACGTCCGGGCGCCCTCCGTGAGAGGGGAAGTGGGTGGGTTCCGGAGGTCCCAGCGCCAGGATATTGCGGTGCTCCAGGTATCTTCGTAGCTGGCGTCCTCTCTGGTTGGTGTTTGCGCTATTCCAGTCCGTTGTCTTGGCGTTCAGGTCTCCGATGACGATTCCTTGTGCCCCAGGTGGAAATAGGGCTTCCATATCCTCGTTGAGCAGTTGACTTCGCGGGGGAAGGTAGGCTGCCGTGATGTTAATAGGTCCGTTGCTTCTGGTATTTATGGCCACGGTAACGGCTTCCATATTATCCGTGGTGAGTGCCAGCGCATGGTGGTCCAGGCTGGATTTCACCAGCTAGGCTACGCCTCCCCCGTTTCTGTTCGGGTCTCTGCGGTGTATCTGGTAGCCTCGTACTTTGAACCTGAGATCAGGCTCTAGCCTGGTATCCTGCAAGGCGATCACCTCTATTTTGGTCCGCGCTAGAAGTTCTTCTAGCTCTACTTTTCGGGCTCTAACACCGTTGACGTTCCAAGAGGCGATCTGCAGGGCATCAGGCTTCACTCTATTGGCCATTCAGGGTTGGAAGAGCCGTGAAGAGGAGGTTTAGGGCCTGCCTCAGCTGGGCAATCAACTCCATGTTGATGGGCTGCCGCTTTTCGGGGCTCTCGTCGGCTTTAGGTGGGGCCTGACTGGTCTTCTTTGTCGCATCTGCAAATGAAAAACCGGTTAGTACGGGAGTAGCTTTTGTGCGCTTACCTGTGTTTGTTGGTGTTCCTGTTGGGGCTTGTTGGTGTTTTCCTAGTTGCGTCATCTTCTTGGGTGCTTTCGGGCAACCCCTGTAGTTAGCGGGGTGGCTTCCTCCGCAGTTGGCGCATTTAGCTGGCAGCTCTCTTATCTTCTTGCAGTCAGAAGTGCGATGATCTTGGCCGCATTTCACACACTTGGGTTTGGCCGTGCAGTTTCTCTGGGAGTGCCCGAACTTTTGGCAGCGATAGCACTGCCCGACCTCTCTCGGTGTCTTTCCACCTTGACGACGAGGTGGCAGCATCGGGACACCTCCAGGATCGCCTCCTCGGTGGTTGGTAGCTGTATTAGTACCAGCGGGATTTTCTCGCTGGTCCTGCGGCTTGACATCCTCTGAACGGAGGATGGATGGAAGCCCTGCTTTGCCAGATCCTCTGCGATCTCGGCTCCGGTCATTCCGGATGGCAGTCCTCGAATGACTACTCGTAGCAGCCGTTTATTTTGTTGATCAGTTTAGTTACAATGTTCAACGTCCACAAAAAAAACACAATTTTTTTTAAAAATTACTATTTTAATATTTTTCGATTTCAGTCATGGTCAGTCAAAATTATATGGATTTTACGCTTGAGTAAAGAGTTCTACTGAAATTAAATTTCTATAGTAGTGCTGTATTCCATACATCACATTAGTGGAAATTTTGAAATTGGCTTCAAGTTTAAGCTATTTTGATAGGACTATTATACTTAAAAAAAGTAAATAGTAGTTTTTCCACGTGTTTCAGATCTCTATTTGTGCACATGTAAGCCTATAACCAACCTTAGACTGCAATTTAGGAATGTCTTTGAAAAAAATGATGCAATATGGCATTTTTATCATTAAATCAATTATTTCAATGTCAAGCAAGGTCATATGCCCCTGAGATATTTTTTTTGAATTCACCATACCCGAATTATATAGAAAGAGTACAATCACGCCAATCTTATGCGGATATAAATTTCAGCGGACAATTTGAAATATTGGCGAAATCTCGAGTCCTAAGGGAAAATTTTTACTAGTCACGGGCCAAATCGAATAAAATATCCTCCTTAACACCTGTATCAAGTGCTTGTATCATCAAATATCGTTTTCTTTGTAATATTTCGCTCGAGTGCCATAGAGTTGGCCATTCAGAGTTGGAAGGGCCCTGAAGAGTAGGTTTAGGGCCTGTCTTAGCTGGGCATATTTCTCTACACGGAAATTATCGAATATCGCCCGTTGCTAAGGCAGAAACTCTAGAGATATCATACCTAAGATACAGAAAATATCCACAAAATCGAGATTTCATTGCTTGTCAATAGATGAGGGCGAATCTCATACCATAACATCTCATAACATAACATCTCATCTCATAACTTTATTATTGATGTCGAATATACAGTACACCTATGTACCTATTTGTTCTTTGCAATGTAATGTTCAATAAATATCCATATAAATTTGTTTTAGTTTTTCTTTAACACATGTTTAACAGGTACTAACAAAATCTACAGAGAAGGTAAAGAGAGATTATTCAACATATTTAATGGCATATATTCGCATGGTCGCCGTATCGTAATCAACAGCGACAAATGAGAGTGAAACCATTAAACCGTTCTCGTACCTCGTTGATTTATGACCGAATCACAATGAAACTGCATTAAAAATGTTTAAGAGTTCCGTGTATGTGTAGAAAATGACCGATTCCCCAATTGATTTAGGCCACCTTGTAGGTATGTTAAAATAAATAAATGCACGCCGCTATTATTAATGTCCAGGATTATAAAATTCAGCAGACTGCACGATTTTCAATAATAAATTAAGCAGCGAGACAGACGTATCTTATCTCACGTTTTACAGCAACCGATACATTTTCGTATTTTGGTATTCTCGATCACGTCACCACCGCCTTTCTACTTCTTAGTCACGTATGAAATACTTCCCAGTATACGATAAACATAAGCCGAGCTTTTTGCAACTTTCCCATGAAGCTTTTCGGCTTTACTACCTGTCAATTTCACCGAAAAAGTCGACGCAGAGAAAAACTAAACCCCGAATTTTAATCCCTATCACGTACCTACCAGACAAATATTGTTCTCAGGCACACGGCCGGAGAAATATTCATAAATATCAATGATCACCGTTCACATTACCGTTTTGGTGGCATTATTTCAGTTGTGTAACTTCCACCAAATGTATTCGTCAGATTTATCGCATATTTCCCAAGGTCAAAGACACTTGGGGAGCCATTTTCAGTTATCAGATTTAAGACACATCATTTCGTGAATCCCAATAATTTGGTTCGTGAATAACTGAACACTGTGATTACTTCATTTCAATCTTAAATCACATATATCTAGTTCACTGAATCTTAAATCGCATAACCATTTCACTGTTTCTCTGCGAATGTGATCGTGGTCCTAATATGTTAAATCATATAATCTCATTATATCTTAATAATATACTTAACAGCAACTAATTTACGACAACTACCTCAAGTCAATTTTACAAAACAAAATGCAGGTTGATTATATCTATGCATATTTCACAAAAGCATTCGATTGCGTGAATCACAATCTATTAATTGCTAAACATTAATCAATTGAAGTCCTTATTTGGATCAAAAGTTACTTCACAAACAGAACTCATTGTGTGAGGTAAAGATCCCAATCCTATCGTAGTACACTCAGGTCTATCGGGGAGCACATATTGGTCCAATCACATTTAATACCAGGGGCTTGCGGTGAAATTTTAAGTAAGGGAAGCATTTTTTAAAATATACCTATTTCTTACCTATGCATTTTTACATCTTCACTTCAGTAACAGTTGAAAACCAAAATATATACAACATTAATCATTAAATAAACAATTTTGATATTTATCGGAAAGAATTCGATCAAAATATCATGTAACCTAAGATTCAATCGAACATTGAGCATCTACGACTATATACAACATATTCAAACTTGAGATACCAATTACAAATTAAATGAAGTAAAGTATAACATGAAGTAGATTACTAGATAACAAAGCGAGTGGAAATAAGATTAGCATCTTTATTTAAAGTAAAAATATTGTCCAAATGGTAATTTCAAATGACAGCTTATGTCACAAGTAAGGCCACCTTCACAGTGCAAAACGATAATACCTTAAACAAATAGAGAAATGTATAAATTCAAATAGCATTGTAATATAACAATAGTATTAAGTATTTATAATAATTAATATGTGATATAGATATTTTAAAAACAATGTGAAAGTGCATAAATCAAAACCTCTTTAGTGAATAAAATCTAGTGAACAGACTAAAAGGAAACAAGTATGTATATCCTGGTTGCCAGGAACTAAAACAACTGATAAAAAACAATTTATTGATAAGCAACGCATTGGCTCAAGGAAGCAGCATATAAATAAGAATTCCCCAGTTTTTCATCGTAAAAAGGTAGATTATATTAGGTAAAAAGGATATATCTACTCAAAAGAACATCTATGAAGACTTGGTACGTGTGCAACGAGGAGACGAGGTTCCAGAGAACATCAGAAACTTGTAATATTCACCAGAAACAAAGATATCAGTGGATAATGTGCAAGCAGTCCTAGTTTTCACCCCCAGCGAGGAATAAAGACCTACAATAACATCGCAATGATGACTGAAAGGTATAGCTTACAACATATATCTGATCAGAAATAAAAAGCTACCTAATTAAAAGTACATGAATTAAAGTAAAAACCATATATAAATGAATAATACATATATAAAAGTTTAATTAGCAATATTGAGCTCCAAAATAGATAAAATCTTTGAAAATTTATAAATAAACACGCACATCTTATATGTGTAGCCCATTTTAATTTTAGGTTATGTAGTAAAAATCTACTATAGATTGATTTATCGACTTTACCAAGTAATTTAGTTAAAAACTAACAAAACAATATTATCTCAAATGGCACACCAACATGTGGCAATAAAATAAATAATATAACATATAAACAATTACTATCACAATATATATTGTTTATTGCAAATTGTTTAAGAAAAACCAGTTTGAATGCAGACCTTTTTCATTTTCAAAAAGTAAAGATGGTCAACAAAATAATTTACTAATATTTTCACATCCTGTTAACTATTTAAATTGTTAGTCATGTTTTTCCAGATAAAAATTATTAGGTATTTTTATTTTTATGGTTAAATTTTTCCTATTTATGATGTTTTGTCCTTCCTTTAGTAACTAATTGAAGCTTATGTGCAAAGTTTAATGATGAAAATCAATTTATTATTAAGAGACACACCACACATTCAAGTGGACGGCATTTGGAGTCTTTGCATGCACATATCCGTATTGTCGTCTTTCATTTCGCTGCTTCGCATGAGACACGACACAGTCCGACGCACGTATCACACACCCGTTAAAACTTAAACTTAAAAACAGAGATCCTACCCCAACGATAGCTTCCGCGCGCCTACTCCAACTTATTATTTTTTAGCTTACAAATATGTATAAAAGGGTTTCCAAGAATTGTGTATTAATGCTAGAAATATACGTGCAAACAGTAATCCACATATACCTTTTCAAATTTTCAAATTTATATTTGTAAAATAAGATTTGCCTGGTACGTTAGCTGGATAATGCTGCCACCTACCAGCGGTTATCCTAGCATGCGGGTAAAATATAAGTTCGGCAACAACGCTTTCCAAAGTTCGTATCAACCCTGAGCGGTGAGCGGTAAATTGGAGTACCTACCTACATTGTCTTTAAATAAATAGTGATAGAATGTAAATAGTTATTTGTGTGTTAAGGACGCAAAGTACTGCATTGCCTCTTGCGAAAGAAATTTACGGTATTCTTTCAAAAGCGGCAATGGCAGTTTGTGCTCGTAATACATACATTTTTTCTACAATCGCTTAATACAGTGTAATTCTTGTATGCATTTGACATATGTTTATATATGAACCGATTTTTATAAGTTTTTTTTGTTAGCTACATTTCTCATGTGTCATTTTTGATTGACAAGCGCCTGCTAAAGAATTTATAATAAAGAAGCGAGCGACAATTATGTAATTCATCGGAAATGGCGTACTTTGCGTTGAGAATTGAAAGCGCAAAAGCCTACTATTGAGGCGATTGTAGAAAAAGAACTTTATAGAATGAATTATAGTTCAGCAATAGCGATTTATGTAACCAGTAGGGAAAAGTACTATTTTGTGTAACGAGCAGATTTCTGCGGAACAAACGCTAGTGAGTTCCGCAAAAGGATGCGAGTTATACAAAATACGTGTTTCCCAACGTGTTTCATACAAGATTTTTTTCTAATTTTCACCAATTTTATATTTTATGAGAAGAAAACTATGAATTTTATACGTTTAAAAACAAGCCAGTAGGTTGTAACGGTGTGACAGCTCGTCACTTTCATAGCTTGTCAGTGTCTAAATAACCTACTATGTAATGAACTTTGCAAAACCAGTTGCGTAATATTTTACTTTTCGTAATTGGTTGTGAAAAGTAAGACGTTTCCTAACGTCAAAGGGTTTTGAAAAGTCTCACTTTATATGTCAAAATTAGAAAAAATATTTTAATTAGATATATCTCCTGGAGAACTATTTAAATTTAGTGAATTAAAAATTCAAATTTGTCTGAATATGCGGCGAAAGCGTGTCTTAACTGGGGCGTCTTAACAGGGGCGGCAATACCACTGTTTTGCAGGTATTTAGTAATAATTTGTAAACTGGCGTAGGTAGGTCGTTCCTAGTTCAATTTTATTAATGATTTGTGATTCTGTGGTGATTGGTTGCGTTTTATAAATTATGGGTAAAATATAAGAATCTAAGAATATCTGAAAAGAAAATACTTTCTTTCTCAACGAAGTACAAATAGAAGAATTGGCGCATCTAAAACGTTAGTAACATTTAAATAAAATAAGTGTTATTACAGTAAAGATTAATTAAAACTAGCAGTTTATTTTTATTTTATTTTAATTTAGTTAGGTACAGTGCCATTCAATTGAAAGTAAACGACTCGAAACGAAATTTTGGAAATTTTCCCATTGTGAAGCAGGCTTTTGTAAACAGATCACATTCAAAATTATTTTAGGTTGAAGTATCTGTCAGTTATAGGGTGACAGCATTTTATATACAGTATTTATTAAAGAAAATCTATATGGTAAGGACGTCTCTTGTAAAAAAATCCATTCAATTAACAAAGTAACTGAGAACTTCACTAAGCACCATTCGCGTTTATAACTTTTTAAAGCCTATTTATTTCTCATAGACAATATTAGTGTCCTGATGTAATCCTCGCCAATATTTTCCCAGGCATTTTCAATGGCCAACCACAGTTCTTCTACGTTCGCTGGTCGGAAATTTCTGCTGGTCTTTCCATTTGTGCCCATACATTTTCTATCGGATTTAAATCCGGCGACTTAGAGGGCCAAGGCAGAGTTTTAATATGGTTTGTATTCAGCCATTCAGTAACAACTCGTGATTTGTGAATAGAGGAATTATCCTGAAATATGGAAAAAGGAAAGAGGAAATAAAAATATTTTCCTGCTGGAAAGTGAAATTCTCGGGATATAAAATGGAAACGGAAGGTAACATAACATATTCCAAAATGCGAGCGTAGCTTTGACCAGTAAGACGCTCTCTGATTCTCCAAGTAACACATGCTCATTAGCAACTTTATTTGCAGCCGAAAAATTCTTCAGCTCAGATGCTCTGATACGTCGTCTTGCGGTTTCCACCGAAGTAGGAAAATTTGTTAAGAAGCAGGCAGTCACTGCTGTATCAAAAGGATTCTGTCAGAGGTGGTCAAGGACGAGTTCGTCTACCTCCATAGTACTGAATTTCTGAAGGCCCCCTCTATGGACGTACTCAACAGTTCCTTCTGCATTCCATGTTTGCTTAATTTTGTAAATGCAACCTTTACTCACATTCAAAGTATTTGCAACTGCTTGCATTGACCATCCGTTCTGCAGTAACATCACAACTCTCATTTTTTGCGGTTCAGTTAAGCGCGGCATAATAATAATAATTATAATTATAAGGAAAACTTCCAAATATAGAATAATTATTAGTAAACTGACAAATAAAATTGACAATCAAATTTTGATTACCTGAAAGCCTGTTTCACATTAATCTAAAAAAACGTTTACTTTCAATTGAACAGCACTGTACCTACCTACTTAACTTGAATTTGATGTATGTATTTTGCTACTTTTAGTTCAGTCAAGAGTGCGTGAGCAGTGACCACCTAAGCGATTTTCCAGCATTTCTGCCAAATTGGGTGATAACATTTTAAGCTTTAAAAACAGTTTAACTGAAATCTTTCCAAAAAAGGTATTCGCTACGCAATGAAAACACAAAATTCTCGACATTCTTACATCAACTTATCCTAAAATCGGTGAAATACCGCCCAAAGAGACAGCTAATTGGACTGAAATATGTACTCGTTCACCGAAAATGAAAGTAAATGACAATAATGGTCCGGTCAGTCAGCCATGAACATTCAAATTGTTAACTTAGATATGCTCTGTTTTACATTAAGAATGTCTTTACTTTTCGATAATCACCAATAATGATAATTAGGAAAGTATTGGCAATCCATTTTCTAATTCCGAGTAATACTCATATATTATATCCTAGTTCCAATAAGATAACTTATTAAGAAAAAAAAGTCATTTTTTTAAGTATATTGAAGCATTAATATATACATAAATTGACAAAAATAAAAATCAGTATGTACACAAATCAATAATAATATCAAAAACAAAACTTAACTCTACACTTCTACACATACAACATACAGTGCTATATTTTACTTATTTATACATATATGGATGTATAATAGAAATATAATAATCTAACACCTACAAAATAGATGATCTCAAGTATTTTTCTGTAGTGAAAGGTATGGAGGAGAGGGTATTCAAGACTTTGTGAGTAAAAATTAATAAGTTATACGAAGTTATTTGTAAAGATTTTTATTTTTAGCCAGTTGAGAGTTAAGATTATTAATTTTGAGAGAATCATGATCAAATTTTGGAGTCTGAAAATAAATCTACAACAAATATTTTGAATTTCTTGTTTTTCTTTGAATTTCAAAATGGAAACATTATATAATAATTTTAAAGCTATGTAATTTCTAGTATTGAAAATACTTCTGGTTGCGTATATGGAAGCCGTCTTTAAGAAAACGTTCGTGAATGCGAGCGACCTCTACATGGTCACATCCTCCTTTAGACGACCTAGCTGTGTTGTTCTCTATGTATATGTTTGGGTTATATGGTTCATTCAGTTACAGAAAATGTTAATATGAAAATATAAATCATATCGGCTGGCGTTAATGTTTATAAACATTTAGGGACTGTGTGTGACTGTCACCGAGCCGCCGCCTGTCAGCATTCATTGCATCATTCCCGATCGTGAAAGCTGCCTGGGTCACTTGGCCGCTAGTGTTTAATAATAAAATTATTAATCATATGCATATTAATTTTACCTGTAATATCAAAACTGTTCAAGTATAAGTAGTAATTCCGTTAATTTTACTTGCCCAAAAAATAGGAATGACGTTGACAAAAATCATATTTGTTACACGGGGTGGTCACAAATTAAAAAAACTCAAAAAATGTTTAGTTTTCGGGAAAACGCTATTATTAATAAAAGTTTTTGCATGCCTAAAGTAATGTCGACAAAAATTATGTTAATTATACGCGGTGGTCAAAAATTACAAAATATTAAAATTCGTTAAGAGTAAAGTTGTACTTTTTGATCACCACGTATAAAATTTTACATTGTCGAGAAAATGTTACTGTTTATAAAAGATTTTACCAGTTGTGTCTGGTGTTTTCAATACGCCTGCGATACTTGCGTAAAATGCAAGATCTGTTAATTTTTTTATACAACTAGATGATGCTGGCATTGCCGTCATTGATACCGCACTATATTTATTAAGGATTTGCATTTTAATGGGCTTTTATTTAATTTCTAAATAGACTACTTACTTTTTAATTTACTTAATAGTATAAACAACAACATACTTAATAGTATAAATATCGGCAACGTTCCCAAGATAATCACTTACCCCTTTTTTTTTGACTGCCTAAAAATCCTCGTGCAACTATTTATTCTAAAAAGCAACGTTTTGGAAACCTTTTTAAGTCTGATGGGCAATGCGAAAGTTATATTTCAAAACATTGCTCCATCAAAAGCAATTAAAAATATCTCGGCATTTACAACATCTGCTATGAAAGCTTCTCGAAAAAATTCAACGTTATTGAAACAGTTTTTAGCCTTATTAAGTTTACTTGCAACAAGCACTTGCGAACTAAAACCCGAATGCCGGAAGACACGATGTCTACACTGTCCGCACGAACGAAATAATGGGATAAGTCATCGACTACGCGTGTTATTAAGCACAATAAACGACTTTAAGCATAACGAGCCATTGTACGAAACCAATAAAAGTGTAAACAAAGAAATTGCCATTGAATTAGCGTATATGTATACAAGAAACGTCGGAGATGTTTGCTTAAATTTTGATACAGGTGTTCAAGCAATTAAAACGTTTGGGAGATCTGAAAAAACAATTATGTTAAAAAATATCCGCGTGAAGCCACAGTACATATGATAGAAGTGAATACTTCTTTACCGATTCGTTAAGAGAGAGACAGGGAGAAATAGGGAGAGAGACAGAGGTGTGAAAGAGAGGTGAGAGAGAGAGAGACGTGAAAGAGTGGTGAGAGAAAGGGGGGGAGAGAGAGGGGGGAGAGAGAGAGAGGTATTATACATATTGGCTTTAATTATTCTGGTTAATTCCGAATTCCACTTGTGGGGGATCATTGCCCAAGTCAAAGCTGCATTCTCTCTCTCTCTCTCTCTCATACCTCATATCTGTCATATGCTTTTACTTGTGAGACGAAAATGTTGAAAAATCGCTCTCATGGGGCTAAAGAGGTATTCACTTGAAAAAGTGTATGGTTATTTTTTGCTGTCTGATTAAACAGTTATATTAACATTATATTTTTGTTAAACATCAGCGACATCGTCAATCCCTAATCTAACCGTTTTTACGCAGAATCTATCTGGAGCTATTGACGCAAATCAACAAATCGACGTAATTTACCTGGACTTTTCGAAAGCTCCGGACCAGATCGACCACAACATCATTCTGCAAAATATCCAGCCAAGGAGGCTATAATAATATAATATAATATATAATAATAATAAATCCAGCCAAGGAGGCTATAAGCAAAAATATCGCTGCATTTGGATTTTGTGACGAATACCGTTCAGTTTTATAAATCATATTTATCAAATCTTTATCAACATGTTGAGCACAAGCGCTTCATCACCTAAATTTCTTGGTACATCAGGAGTTCCCCAAGGATCCATCTTAGGGTAATTGGTCTTTAGTTAAAAAAACATAAAATACACCACATTAATTAGACAAACCCCAAGTCAGTATGTTTATATCCGCATTTTCGATGTAAATTCAACTATGTTTCCGATGTCTATATTTTTGTTAAAATCTTTGGAATCCAATTAACTTATTATGTGTCAGATAAAACCTCATATATTATGTATCATATATCTGAAAATTAATTGATTGAATTAGGCTTGAACATCGAGTATCGAGGGTTCCTGGCCGCTTTCTCTGCAATGCACACAAACAGCATCGTCCTGCGTCCTGCACACAAAGCGTTTCTTGTTCATCGTCAACTCAAACGATCCAGCGTCGAAATGAGTTTTAAGGCCGTTGTCCCTTAAATACCCGGATGTGGCCCAAGAATGCAGTGCCAGTCTAGCCTATCAACGTAAATCTTAATTGCCGCGGATGATACGGTAAAGCCGTTCAAGGTACCTTGAAAGATGCCCAGGGGAAAGTGATCTGCCAGGCCTCATTAAAAGGTATTGTGTTGACTTTCACTCAAGGCTGCGGAGGTGTAAGGCAACCATAAACAAACTATCCTCCCGGTAGTTAGTAGGTACGTACCTACGAGGCCGGGTAAAAAATATCTCTGGTCTTCTACAGTACATCTGAATTTCATTACAATTTGACAATTATGAATCTGCATTTTACGTTGAAGCGCCAATTAAATGTTTTTATGTTCCTTGTGAGATAAAACTATTAAATTTTGATTTTTTTAGGTTTATTTTCTTTTTTTAATCGATTTAATAAAAGGTTTGCAGAATTTAAGTAGATTTATTTGATACATACTCTTATACCCTTTTAGTTGTAAACAAAACATTAGCAAATTAATACTTACCAAGTATTAAAACAAACGCATAATTTAGTTGTTGAAATGTATTAAAAGTATGAACACGCACGTTTTCACAACTCAAGAGCAAACAATGTTCCATCCGGAAATCCCTATTAATTTATATGTAAATGTGTTAATCCAGCCAAGGAGGCTACAAGCAAATATTTCTTCTATTTATAGTGTTTTTAAATAATAAACACGAAGTGCACGATTAAACAAAATTATGATCAAAAAGTGCTACATTCTTTTTCTCATCATGCAAGTAATTGAAACAAGTTACCAGCAGTCAATTAAGCAGTTCTTATCCTGAGTAAATAAATAACCATTATAGCAGAGGAAGTTAGGAGAAACCAGATGTAACAAAGGTATTGCTAGCAGAGAGCAATATAAAAGCATAATAAAATAAAAATTAAATAATTTTATCGCCGCCACTGATTATACTGAAACAAATCATTGGAATGTTAAATTTTTTGGGCCGCCTCGTAGAAGCCAGGGCATCCCAAATATTTGTCGAACCGAATTCCGTTAGCGGAAAACACGATACAATTGCGTTACGCAATATGTGCATAGATGAAAAACTAGATCCGGGTTCCGACTAATGACCAAGGATATTTTGTTATTTGTACTCCGGAATCTGATGCGTTTTCGTCTTGCAACACTTTCTTTGTCACTAGGAAGGAATGTCACGCTTTGATTAATTGGTACTTTTTGCTATTGGTATGTTACCTCTTGGGTAGAAAAATAAGTATAAATATATTTATACACCATCTGAAAGATAGTAGGATACCTATACCTAGTAGTAAAAATATTTCATAAATTAAACGCTCATAACTCGATGGTTCTGAAGCTGTAAAATAATAACGCGTTTTGTAACGCAATAAACCTTCAGATATAAACAGCATAATAGAAAGAGGCGACCGTTCACTGCAAGAATCCTTGATATTTCATAAATCGAGCAATTAAACCCATTATCGCTGCCACAGCAAACATAACATTCATTTTATAAATAAGCAAGGTAATTTCTCATTAAATCTGCTACCACAAACAGACCGTCTATTTGTGGTAAAAAAATAATTTAGTAGTAAACTAAAAATTTTATACTCCATCTGAAGAAGGTGTTGTTATAACGAAACAATTGTCATTCGAAAAATAAAAGTAGGTATTGTCAAAATCTTATGAAAATGACGCCGTCGAGTGTATCTACGTATTGTAACGAATATTGCCCTTTGTACTCGCCACGGGCTCGGGAATGTTCATCACAAATGCCGCCGAGGATGACTCACGCGGGCGGTCGATTTTTCTGGCACTCTGTACTAGAATCGAAGCGCCCAGAAGGCTCCGGCGCTGCGAGGAGACAATGATCGATTACCAGGCCTCGAACACACGAGATGGTACTGGAAAAATCTGGGCGTTTCATATCGCTATAGAAGCAGTTAAGTGGAGGAGTTCAGATCGGACGACCAGTGACGCGCATCAAAATGTCTGAGTTAATTTGTTTTAATTCGTTTAATAAATTGCGTTAAAATTATTACTTTTGCACGTACGTTTCGAAATTTCGATAATCGTAACAATAATAATACTAGAGTGGTTACAGAGATTTAGAAATGTCTGCTTATTGACGCATTTCTGTACCAATTCGACTCGAATTTCGCCTTTACACAGGCCATCTTAATCCATGTAAAAATTGGTAAAAAACGCACGAATTAATTAGATAAGGGTCAAACAGCGCGATTCTAATACCTACTAATTATCGCACTTAGAAACGAAGAACGCTATTTCCCCATTTTGTTGAATAATGACTGTCACGCCCGATGAGTATCAGCTTAATCAGATTGTTTAATAAAATCAACCGAAACAGAGCGCCTACTGTTTCAAATGGGATGATTTATAATTTATACAAAACCGAGGCACGGTATAATTTCAAAAGCATCGCTCGCTGTGTACGCTTGAATGCCCCATTCATCCCTGCAAATCATTTCAAGCCACTGGAAATCCGCTCGGCATACGCGCGCGGTGTAGTTTTCCAAGGGTATTTAATTGTTAATTAAAACCGGTTGGTTGCCAAGTGCTATCTCATATGCAGAGAAAACCTAAGTACTAAGTAAGTTGAATGATTGATTGCCAACAGCAAAAAATATCTTCACTGTTAGAAACATTCCTAAATCGTTTATATAATATCTATACAGCCAAAAAGCCCCAGGTTATAATATAACTTACTGACGGTTTAATATTTTGTAAGACTTGCTGGGAACCTTAAAGCAACAATTATATAAACGTTTTTACAAAATAACGTCGCTATAAAACCGCTTTGCAACACTTTTATTATTTGCCTCATTTGATATTTATCGATGCCACGCTCACTATACTTATAAAATAATTATAAAATTGTTTTATGTTTATTTTATATCTGCTTTCATATAACGATTTTGCTATAAGAAGTTCGCTAATAAAATTAATATTCATAGAAGCCGAGACTCAACGATATTTAGTCACAGAATTAAATTACTATTAAAAGAAATATTCATAAAGCTTTTCTAAAACAGTTATATTATGAATGTATTAGTTATATCACTGTTATTGTAACACTGCTGGTATCAAACTTTAATAAAATAATACATTTTTGTAGCTTTTTCACCGAGTAATTTAATCGCAAACATAAAATATTTGTATTAAAGTTTTATAGGTATTTTATAAACCTATACCTAACCTAACTGTAGCTGTGGTTTTATAAAAAAAAACGACATATTATAAAAAAAAATCAATATAGGTTTGCGTTTATGTACAACAATTTATTTTCTATAATATTAATAAAAATAGTCGGTTTTCCAGATATATGTTTTAAGAGATTTTTTTTTATTTTTCGTTTGTGAAAAAAATTTATCCTAATATTACATTAAAAATATGCATTAGGAGAAACATATTTATCTTTAATCAAAAATGTTGTTCACTGAGAATGAGTTTTTATATTGTCATTAAAAAAATCATAAAAATTAAACTATTAGTGATAAATAAAATATTGAAAATATTTTTTTAGTAGGTACTACACATATTAGTAGTTATATGTGTAGGTACTACACATATATATTTTATAATAGTTTGCTAAAATAAAAGTATAATACATATTTAAATAAAAAAAATATATTTACATTAACTACATTTACTTTTAAATTATTTTTAATATAAATAATATAAAACTTTTTACATTAATCATTTCAATTATTCTCTTCGTCAATTATCCAATTTTTAAACAAATAATGCTAAAAATTAACTACGGATCCGAAGTACATGTCAAACTTGACTGATGAGTTTCTGAACACTGCAAAAAAAATAGGAAAATCGGTAATATCTATGAGAAATCAGAACTTCGATATTTCAGGCTGTCTTGACACGACGATTCAAATCAATTATCAAATCAACTGTTTGCAGTAACACGCTACATCAAAAAGGTTAAAAATTGAGTTACACCTCAAATAGTTCAGTTTATAAGAATTCCTTTCCTTATTTGAAATGTCAGCGCACGCTACTGATATAATTACTTGTTGAAACCAACAATAAAACTTTAAAAACCTAAAATGTAGCTTAAGTAAAAGCTTGTAAAACAAATTTGCCATTTTGGAACTTATTGTAAAGCTAAAAGTTACATTTCCTTTAATATAAAACATGTCGTAGAACATCCGGCTTTCCGAATCACCAAACAAGTATTTCAATTTTCCCGTTGTATCCACGCCACTGTCAATCGCATGCTATAATTACCCAGAAGAGAGAAAGCTTTGTATGCAAATTACTATGCACACAACTCGAGAAACTAGCGACTATAACTAAGTAGCCCATAATTACGTAAGTGTTATCATAATGTTATAAAAGCAGTATATAAAGAAATGGAGAAATTACCGGGAACGATAATTTAGGATGAACAATTTTTTAAATATTTCAGAAAATCATACCGAATTAAGACAACTACTATACAATAGAAAATTAAGACATTTCAAGTAGGTACTTATTAGTACTTATTAGTAGTATATTTTACACAATTTATTTGGTAGAATTTCAACGGGACCGAGAATAGTGCTTATGTCATTCTGACCACAAGAACATTTTCGAGTAGGCTTCTGTAATAAAACAAAAGTAACGCAAACACATCTATAAAAACAATTGATGAAGCCACCTAAGAAAACTAATTAAGTTTGATTTATTTTCAGGGAAGTATTCAACCGGAGCTGGGAAAACAAAATTTTATTTTTCTGACGCATGATTTCCCAACAACATTAGAAAAACAAACCGCATATGGTTGTTGGCACGGAATGTTCGTTCTCAAAGTTTAAAAAATTTTCTTTATATTTTATTTTAATGTCAACCTCACCCGTGGTGTCAGTTTTTTCAAGAATTTTCAGTTTTATTTTTTTTTATTTTTCACTTCTATTGATCACAGTCCAAAATGGAATGAATAGTGCTATACTTTTGCGCAAAAAAACATTATTGTCCGATATTTTAAAAATAAAATTTATTTTATTTTTTTTTCATTTTTTTTATTTTTAATTTTCTTCCTAAATATTACTGATTACGACAAATTTTTTTTCGCCGAGGTATGGCACTATTAATTTTATTTTGACACCCTGTGTATAGGTATAGTTTGTAACTTCAAAATATGATACATAAAAAAATTTCAAAGGATACCCACAATAGATCTGTCCACAAAATTTTGCTTTCAACTGAAAATGATAGATCTATGGATATTATAAACCCCTATAAAGTAAAAAAAATAATAGTTATTTACTTTCCGCGTTATTCGTAATAGCAATTACCCCAACGCAGCGAGGCTAGGAAAATGTTCCCGCGATCGAGACTAGGCGGATGACATCACATGCCAGCTGTATGCGTCAGACTGGATATTATAGTAAGGTTAGTGACTATTATGAGCTAGGACGGGTCGGTTATTTGTGGCGATAGTTATTGTTATTGCCGATAGTTGTTATGCCGACTAGCTTTCACACCATTGGATAGGTGCTGGTTGAAATCGGTATTTGACGCGAGAAAATACCATAATCACGTCTACCATAATAACGGATACCATAATCACGTCTACATTCGGCAAATTATGTGAATCTCCTTTTTGGAAACCCTCCTCCATATTTGACAACAAGCAATAAATCATCGTCAAATAAACAAACTATATTTGACGTTCTAAATAATAAAGGCATTACTAGATAATACTGTGCATAATATGCAGACTTCGTTCTAACGAGAACGTCACGGAACAAACGTAACGCTGTACAATACGGAGTACGGTTGATCTATGGCGCCTGCAGACCTAGCAAGCATGTGACGTCAAGCCAATGACAACGCGTTTATCCGATTCAAATAAAGCAAGCACTTTCTATGGACGATGTTGTGGTTCGGATTGACTTTTTTTCAGGCACAGTTCTAATATTGCTATTATTAGGTCAAAAGCTTAATTCCTCACTACTTTTAATGTATATTATTTTTTTTGTGGACACACCTATTGCCGCAATGGGAGATTGGGGCAGTATAACTTTTCCTACAGTAAGCTAAAATCGTCACAAGTTGTTATGTTTAGATAGAATACTAATAACTAATCAATTTTAACACAAAACCCATCAAATAATACACTAAATTAAAGAATAACTGTACTACTTTTATTTCAAGAATGACCCCACCACACTTTACCACAAAACGTTCGATGGTTTTAGGCAATTTAGGGATCCAATGAATGCCAATGATGCCGTGTGACACGGCCGAGGAACGTGTAAAATGGATCCGTAACATTTGAATGGGAAACATTCTTATTCTGCATCACATTCACCATCCAATTGTTTTATTATATGACGAAAGGTATACAGTGTGATCAATATTTTGTTATACTACATGATAATGTCATAATGTGATGGGCAATGTATATAAAATCCTTCGTTTTTCCTTAAATTCCTGGAAATCGGTTATACTTGACAACGCTGTTAAAAATGCGGTAGAACGTGCGAAGGCATCGATATAATGAGGGTGTTTTGTTCGGGTTTTTATGTCTCATATTTCGATGTTACAAATTATATGACATATTCAGCTGTATTTTTTTAATCCTTTAATCGGTATGGTCTTTGGCAAAATTAGCGTCAGGAAACATTTCCGGCCATAGCCACTGACTCACTGATCATCAACCGGATATTTCAAGAAGCAATTTACAAGCAATTGCCACTTAAATGTTTATTAATGTCAGTTTCATGTTTATGCACATTACGCACCCGATTTGAACAGGAACAAGTGTTAGCGAGTGTCCCAATAAAATCGATACCCATCAGAGGGGCATTCGCAGAATGTGTCTGGAATCGTAATACGGCGTCGCGTCGATGTATCTGTATACTAATATCGAAAAGAGAAGGGAAGTCGCTACGCATAACCGGATATCCGTGACGAGAGCCGGCCATAGTTGTGTCCATCGAGCGTTCATTCTTGAAAGGTTCTGTGTGGTTCAATGTTTCTATTTTCCTTAAAAACCTCTTGCACTGGCTGTGATAGGTTCATTTATCATTACAAACATGTTTCTTCTATAGTTTTTACAGTATTTTGTAGAATATGGCTGCTATCATATCACACAACAAAGCAGGTTCCTACTCTTTAAACTTATATTCCTAAATATAGCACGAAATTAAGATCTGCTATATAACATTATAAAATATTTATTATCAAGTTAAAAACACAATTAATATTGTTTATTATTGGCATGACATTGGTATTGCGGTATAACTGTAAATCTTTTTATACAAAATAAAATAGAGAAGGCCGCATAAGAGTTTCTAATGCATTATCTTTTTGCATTATTATTATTTCTATCTGTATGTAGTACAATGACAAGACTGAAAGTGGTTTTGTTTCATCTAGGTTTAAGTATTTAAGAATTTAAGATAGGTAGTTAAATGCGTCCATCTTTAGTCAAATATTACCTCTGGATTATCGGCTAAATAAAATAATTTTTTTAACTTTAGAAGGGTTGATACTTATATTTCACTATTGCTGCTTATGCACTATTAGAATTATTTTGCTAAATGAAGGATAATTTTAGAGCTCTTGCCTCAGAGGGGGTTCAATTAGGCTTAGTAGTTGTTGATTGAATTTGTTTAAATGGAAATTAACTATTCATCATTGTTGAAGTCAAACTATATGAATTTTTTTTTATTAAAAATATGAAATATATGTGATGCTCAAAACTATGGTAGTTATACTGTTTGTTATTTAAATTATTTACACGAACAAGAAAGAAGAAGTTATGTTTACATTTGATTATGTTTATTATCAGAAATTGTTAATATTCAATAAAATTTAAATTCCTATAACTTACCTGCGAAAACCTACTGCACATAAACTCTATTTAACATGGGACTAAGTCCTCTGGAACAATATTCCTTAATACTAAAATTACTTTGATTGTTTATTACCTTTTTACTATAAAGTTAATCCTTTTTATGTACCTACACTAATCACCTGTCACTTTCGAATGCACTGTAATGAACTACTATGCGAACTAATGAACTACGCTGCTGCTGGGCTCTGGTGGCGGCGTCATCTAGCGGGATATCACTTGCACTGCCTCTGGAATGCTGGCTGGTTCCGCTCGTACTCTGCTTATGTCTTGGGATTTATCTACCCCTAATTTTCACTTGCTGCTGCTAGTGTCTCAAAACTACTATCAGTGGATAGTCTCACTTTGGAAGTTTGTATCTTGTCCTTGCAGTATCTTTTATTTGCCGTTTCACTGCTCCAAAACCATATGTAATTGTATTACTGCTTACTTGGCACGAATTTAAATTGATTATTTTACATTTAATCACTTTTTACTTAATATCTTTTACAAGACCTAAAAGTGTGGCTGTTGCTTTGAACGCCGTAACTAGACTCTTTTAAAATGTTGGTTATTGCTACGGATGTTCTCAGTTTTCGGAAACAAAACAATTTCCTGGTTACATACTTCTTTCGTTTTATACCTTGATTCCTAGCTACAAATCTCGAACCTCTTATTGACACCTATGCTTTCATATTAATCCTTTAATTTAGACATAATTTATTGGTTATTGATATTTGATAATTATTAAGACGACTTGCCTATTGTAATTTCACTTAAAACAGATTTTAGTCGCGAACATTTATTGAACTATAAGGATAATATAGACCAATCAGACGCGTAGCTGGTTGACGTTTAGCTATACTCTGTTCGTTTGTTGTGGGCAAGGGTTTGCTTGCGCTTATGCTATACTCTGTTTATTTGTATGCGAGTCCAAATAATTTAATTTAATTTGTTACAATTTAATAATCCTGAAAATCGAGGAACCAGTTAACTAAAGTCCAAATCCCAAAAACCCAATATATTTTCATCGATCCTTCTTAACAGATTGCTTCTTTGGGTTGATGATTGCAATGTATTACCTGAACGTCAGACAGGTCGTGAATATATTGATATAGTTATTTAACGAACTAGTGTATTAATGACAGCGATTAATAATCGAGATATTTTAAGGCGCGTTAATTTTTGAGATTATTAATCGCGTTTTAATATACGAGTTAGTTACAAAATTTTTCCGTCGATTGTACTTTGAATAAAGTGGAGAAAACCTTATTTTAAATTTTTATTTAAGAAAAATAAGTACAAATTCAATTATTCATTATTATTATAAAGTATCATAAATCTGATTTGTGTTTATACAGATACCTAAATGATCAGTTTTATGATATTGTGAATTTAAATTTATGTCGTTATCTTGGATGATTGTTTCGGCGCTGGTAGAACTAGTATGAAGAGTTTTTGTGAGTTTCACATAATTTTTTTTAACTATGACAACTTTATTTTGTACTGAATTTTCAATATATCCTTTTGCAACAGCAGTGGATTTCCAACCACCCAGTCGTTTAATGGCTGAAAAGTCTGCACCAGTGTCAGAAAGTATGGAGGCAGAAGAAGGCGTTTTACAAAACTATATTTCAAATATTAAGCGTGACATTACTGACAGTGACAGATTGATGACACGGTATCTTGATTTGGAAATTTAAATTTATACGTATGTTTCACTAAAATCGTTTATTAATAGAAAATCATGCATTAATAGGGGTCATTAATAAACGATTTTGTATACATTAATTAACCTCGTAAATACACGGTCGACGGAAAATGTCTTTACCTTGACATCAGTTCAGTGGCGCAGACAGAAAATATTTTTGGTGGGGGGCAGAACATATTCAGGTGTATACAATAATAAAATTATTTAATTAAGTACTAATATGCACAAAAACTGCAATGATTTTTTGTTGGTTGCCGATATTATGAAACGTTATATTATGAAATTAATATTGGCATTATGCAACACCCTGTAGATATATAAGAAATACCAGTTTTACATAACAAGGATATCAGAATACCATAACATTAGCATAATATATTTTCGCAAATTATAGTACGCAGATTTTTTCATTTTTGAGAAAAAAATATTGGCACGTTTACTGTATATCTGGAGGCTTTTAGGTTTTTTTAAACTACTTATTTGCGTAGGATTATTATTATTATTCTATTGTATAATTGAGGGAAAATGGTATTCGATTTTTTCATCGTTCATCCTATACACTGAGGCATAGCTCAAGACTGATAAGAGGGAACAATATCTCAAGGCTGAAATACCCAATAAACCATCGTGTAATGGATTGCGGCCGTGACAGCCTTCATCAACAAATATTTGGCCCAAAACCAGAATAAATTCTTTTATATATTTACTTTATCTACCGCTGTCTCAAGTGCACTCTTAGAAAGTAATGCCAACGAAAATCCGGGGCAATTATAAGCATTTCACAACGTTCTGTGATTGAGAATTTCGGTTTTTACGCTCATTAAAAGATAGCAGAAAAGTTACGTTATATAAAACATGTCAAACGTGGTTACTCAGCCTTTAAGACTGTTATTAAATACTACTTATGAAACGCTAGGCAACGGGAATGCCCCGAAATATTTCAAGTTGTGAAATTTTGATGCCACTTTCATACACTTAATGATGTACCTACTGTTTTCTTTGTCATCGCATGGACCCGTGTTCGTGTTAAAATCACCTGGCAATAAGTCAATTAGGAGTTCTCTTATAAAATATCTTATTCAAAGCTGATAATTGCCCTGACATATTGAGAAAGTACATTCATGTTTTATTTTACTTTTCAAATTCAACTGGAACTACTTCCGCCTTAGAAACATACACTTACTTTTACAACTGAAATCTTAATTTTAATCGAAAGGGGTTTGAATGACAACACATCCGCCGTAATGGACATTCACTGTAACTGTCACTTTTATAACAAGCATAATAGTTTTATCGTAAGCCAAACTGACCCGCTGTGAACTGTCTTGAGCAAGCAGGACTCGCTTTATAATTGCGATGATGTCAAGAGTGCAAAGAAGAGAAATTATGAGTCTTCTGTAACAAAATAGTGGAAGGAATTGTGCCGAAAGAATGAATTAATTACAGTAGAAATCAGGGTTGCGCAATATTTGATTTGAAAAAAAAATAATTGTTTATTTACATTTAAAAAACCCTGATTTGTTCTTAGTGTAGTCTTAATTTACTACTATCGTATTAAATTTTTGACGGGAACGTTCACGTCAATTTTTTTTACCATATTAATTTTAAATATTTCACAAAATGTTGAGATAAACGAGAATATAGAACCTAAATCGACAATCAAATACAATAAATACAACAAATGAAATGAAATTAAATTCAGTAGCCTACAACTAACGAACAGAGTATAGCATAAGCGCAAACAAAGACTTGCCTATAACCAACGAACAGAGGGGCTACGCGCATAATAGGTCAAAACATTGTCGTTATAACTAAATAATTAATCGCCACAAAAATCTGAGACAAAGGTCTAGAAGCAGGAAAACTGAATGAATAAGTGTTTTCGTCGTTTTTTAGGAATAAGAAGGGAAAAGCTTGGTAGCGTCCCAGCCCAGTGGAAGAATATTTGCAGTCAATATATCATACAAGAGGACACAAACTTTCATAGTGATTAAAGAGATAGCAGATTAAAAACTACAGCCCAGCAGCAAGTAATATAAATTTGAGGGAAAATAAATCACAATGCGAGACACCATCGAAGGCAGTCAGCATTCCAGAGGCAGTGCAGCGATATCCTGCTAGATGACACCACCACCAGACACAGAAACAACATACCCTGACAAGATTTTTACCCTCGCTTCCACACCAAGCGGTGTAAAGTCGCAACCGGAAGTATCAACAGAGTCAGAGTCACGTCGGATCAGTTGGAAAGAAAAGGAAATCTGAGAGTCCTTCCTTGGCTAGTTTTTCGGTTAGAACATCATCAGCCGACAAACAAAATATTGGCAAACAGGTTGCGAAAGCAATTTTTGCTACGAACTCTCGCTATGTGAAGTTTTTTGTTACTGACGACGCTGCAAATATGACGGCTATGAGACATAGTACTGAAGAAAAAATCGAGTTTATAATTTTCTCAAATTTATCTTAGTGATTTTTTTTAACAAGTCAACTGATTTAAATCATGTTTTTACATTATTTAAGATAGATAATATCTTGATTTAAATCAGCCCAACCCTGGTAGAACTTCATGTTTAATTAATCCAGTAGTTACGCAGAACATGTACCTAATTATAGTTAGATTACTCACAGTAGAATATTTACCAAAAAACTATAAACAAATATATCAGATTCGACAACTAATAAACTTTATTGTTCTCCAAAATCCCATAGATTGGCTGTATTTACTATATTAAATTTATTTCTATCAACTATTCTACTTGAGTCATCGCAAAAATTCCAAAAAATACAGCGCGTTGCGTCCAATTTATATTAGCTCAGTAAATTTTAATGACGTCAGCGGCGCACTTAATGGGGTGCAACTGCAAGGGATGGATCTACTTGGATACACCTAAACAGTCACCGGAAATTCTTAATTCGTAAATTGGGAACCATGTTTAGAGCTGGGAATTGCAGAAAAAAATCTAGTTTCAATTATGTAAGGGGAAGTAAGGTTTCCCTGTTGTGCATTCTATTCCCATGAAGAAACCCTTCCGATTGACAAGGTCTTTACTCCCCAGATCTTGCTCCCTGTGACTTTTTCCTTATTACCTACATTAAAAACAGTTCTGAAGGGACCATTGGTGATATTAAGATAACAACATTAAGATTGTCATGATTTGCTTGTCATTTTTTATTGTCATATGTGCACAGCAATGAATTATGTTTTGGGATATTTTTATTTCTTGTAATATGTGAACTTTTTGTAAAAAACGTTATTAAGTGCAAACCTGAATATTTGTTTTATGTGACAACGTTTAGAGAACAAGAGTTTAGAGATTTTTGTTCTTTTTGGTATTTTACTTTTAAAACAAAAATTGAGAACACAAGCAGAAAACGTTAGAAATATACAGGTTATTTGAACATAAAAAATAACATAAAAACACCTTGTAGGCATTGAATGTTGACGCCATCTGTAGGCGATACTTACCCATTATGCAGTGGCGGCTTGTCCTAATGGGCACAAGGGCACTTGCCCACCCTTCATTTGTGCATGTTACGCGCAGAATTATGACGGTAAAATAATTATACAATTAATTGTAATTTTATTATCGGTTTCGAAAAACTACTCAAAACTTATTTTCGCCAAACATGCACTCCCAGGTTATATTAAAATTTATTTCCGCGCCGGGGGAGATACGAATCGGTCTCATACTTTACGACGTTCGATACGCCGCAGAATGCGTAACGAAATTCTCCGATTTAAGCCGGCCTGGAGTCACGTTTCGTTGTTCCCTTACCCCTTACCCTTTACTCTTAGTGAAGTAGGGCGCCGTCTGAAGCGTGGTTTTCTTTCGTCGCGAGATCGAGAGTTGTAAACAAACTTACTACTACTCCTCATTTATTTATTAATTTTGAATCTAAGAGTAAAACGAGAATATATAAGACAGTTTTTAATGAAAACATATACCGTATGCCAAATATGAAAATATTAATGGATATGTGGGTGTTCCGTGACAAATAAACTGTTTTGTTTTGTTTGTTTAATTAATACAGTGTGGACCAAATATGGACACCAAATTTGACTCCACTCTTTGTTCCACGCAGTTAGCGATGTTAACAGTTTTTTGTGCATTTTAGATTGTCAATTTCTTTTTGCCAAAATATTTCATCAGAAACTTCTAGTGTCAGGTCGAGCTGAACTGGCCCCCATAGACCTAAATTTAATTTTAAATATTTAACATTTAAATATAGTAATCACTTATTGTCTCCTTACGTTATTAGGCATAATATGACCATTATTATTTTAATCCGTGAAAATTCAATTCAGACTCTTTAATTACTAAAATATCACGGATATTTTAGAGGTTTATAGCAAATTAGATTTATTTTGCCAAAACAAACTAAATATTTCACCGTTCCACCAAAAACAATAAATTCCTGTAATGTAATAATCTAAAAATATTCTTCGAAAACGCAGTCCTTCTGGGCAGACCTTATGACATGTAACGTATTTTTATTATTTAGTCAGCCGTCCAGCCGTGACAAAAGTAATTGTAAAAAAACTGGTATCTAAGTCAGTTATTCATACCTTTGAATATAAAGAGATAAAACAAATATTTACATTTTTATAAATCATATTAGGAATACACATGTAATATGTAATACACCTAGAAATATATGTCCATGACTTTACTTACTGTTATTTGTGTACCTGTTAACTGTTCCGGAGATACACACCGCATACACAATGATTTTATGAATTGCTAATACGTTGTTATTTATTTATTGTATTCTAACAATAGGGGAAGTGTATTGTAAAGCAGGCAGCGAGACAAATGTATATCATATCGGCTGGGATTTTACGATACTCCGTCAAAAATCGGAAACCCATTTCGACAACAGGGGCGTGCGGTGACTATTAAAACATTGTTAGGGTTGACAAACCTTTAAAAATTACAAAAAACAAATAATAAAATAAAGCAGTAGGGACAGCGCGTTTCTTGCTAAACTTGCGTTCGATCAAATCCACGATATACTAACACCGGTACATCGGTCTCTATATGACGTCACGTGGATAGCATATCCAGCGCATTTGCATTGGGGAGTCAAAGGACGTTTTCAATGTCAATCTACAGTTTTGTTTACCGTGGGATACTTTAGTGATTAAGTGAAATTTGTAACAAAATGGTACATTCCAGGCCTATAATTTTTTGAAAGTATGATTTCTACCCAAAATTCGTTTGTCGTTTGTTTAATGTTTAGAGAATTCTTAGAAGGTCCACCTTAAGCGGGTAATTTATCTTTATTTGTGTTCTCTGCCAAGCTTAGACTTCATTTCAGAACTTAAATAGTGAACGCATGTCGTATGACGCTAAAAGTACGGGTTCTTTTTCAAGTAAGATATCTAAAATCCATTGTCCTATTCTAAATAAACAGGGTCTACTCATAAAGCGGCACGAAACTAAAGATTCAACCATAAAAATCATAAATTGTTATTCCTTGGGTCAGTGGCAGTAAGAAGTGTCACTTAATTTATGGTTTCCGGTAAACCAAATAGCGAAATGGCCAAGCATTACCCCGAAGGTAATATTAGAATAATAATTTCATAAAACGTAGGAGCAGCCAAGTAATTAATGCAGAAAGAGTATCTCAGAAACTTCATAATTGTATTGGTTTGGAGAATGAACAATCTAAGCCTAAGAAGAGTTTTTCCGTGGGGTTTTCTCTTCATATCTGTACAACGGGCCACCCCACAAATATTGTTATTATTTATCAATGTCATGTAAAATGTTTAGGTCCTATTTTGCAACCAGATGTCGTTAGCGTCCGGGAATAGTTTTCTGAGATTATGTAAGGGGTAAAGTAGATCCAGTAGGAGTGGTTGAGATTTTACCACCGGTAAGTGGTATTACTTAAAGGGGATGAAAGGTCATGCTTGGTCCCGTCCAACGAGGGCTGTCAATCGGGCGACAATCTTAGCCAAAATTATTCAGTTTCCTGCAGGTTTTCATACAGTAAATCCGGGTTCAAAATCAAATAGTTTAGTAAGCAGAAAATATATAAAATCGTTTGTTTTTCCTTAAATTCCTGGAAATCGGTTATACGTTGTTAAAAATGCGGTAGCAGGTGTGAAGGGATCGATATAATGAGGCTTTTTTGCTCGGGTTTTTATCTCTCATATTTCTATGTTACAAACTATATGTAAGTATACATATTCTTGCCAACCCAAGACGCTCCCTTTCATTTTAACATCGTCCAATCTGAGAAATCCCAAGCCTCCAAAGAGAAATTCCAGTCCAATCAAACCCCAGTGGTTACAAATTGATAAATGTATTAACTACTTACATAGCACAAGTGACATAAGAGTTATGTCAGAAGTAAATTTTGTTTCTATGAATGTGCTATAAAAAGAAGCTTAAATGTGAATATAAATACGCCTAACTTTAAATACGCATTTAAGGATATTTTACGCCCACGTGTATAGCTAAAATAAGATTTAAATACGGGTGTTAAAAAACAATAAAGTACGTACCTCCTGTAGTGTGAATAGCACTCATATAAACAAAAAACGTAAAGAATAACAATGTAAAAAGTAAATAAACCAGACAATATGCATTAGACAAAGACGATGCTGAGGCAATTTACATGCCTAGCATAACGAAGATAGAACATCTAACCGGGTTGTCTAACCCGCATTGCGCTCATTGGTGGAGCCGTATTTTATTAATAACTTAATTAAAAATCACCAGAAAAATCATTTGACAATAATAAAAATTTCGACATATCAGATTATGATTTATTTAATATCAAAAACTATTAAACTATATCTAATTTTATATAAAAATGCATTAAAGCATCTCCGAAAATAGGGGGGCGAGGCTTTTAATCTGGAAGCAGATTCCATAGGTCGAACGTACGCTTACCAAGACAAAATATTAAACGTCAAGAGTGAAAATAAAAAGTTTATTTACTTTTTAGCTCAAAGATAGTAAAATTAATGTGATGTGTTTAAAATAGTAATCCTTAGGGAAAATATAAAAAGTATAAACAATGAAACAATGTGATTGGTTAACATATAACTACAATGTGTAAGAGAACACCAGTAACTAAGGAAATATCTTTGTTTCCGAGGAAGGTATTTCTTTAACTACAAATAATAATGCGTGGTCAGGTAATAAAAGACATTCAAGGCGTTCTACGCCAACTATAATTTTTTTCTGAGAAAATAAAGTAATGCTTTGATAATATCCATGTTAATTATTATAAATTGTGCAAGATAGTAATTACACGTGTTTCCATGATTTTCTGTAGAGAAAATAAGTGAAGTTAAATGATAGTGGGGTTATCCAAGTCGTAATAGAAGGTCTAGGCAGTTTCCTAGATGTTTCTACAACAGTTTTCGTCATAACCTCGATAAAGATTTTAAAGCAATACATAATCAACAAGTGAGTAAATATCTAAGAAGAAGTTCCTGTAGTTCTACGAGGTATTGTTTCTGATTTTTGCGTACGAGTGATTCTCGAAGCAATTCATACAGCCATTGCAGTTTCTACAGCCATTGCAGTTTCATCACAGCACCAATAGAGGTCAACACATAAGTGTAATAGTGATGTGCGCGAGTGTTTGTTGACAAATGGGTTAACTTATACCACGGTAATAACAAAACCACAACTTCTATTTTTCATATTTGTTATAACATACTCGTATAACAATATTGCTTATTTCCATATATATATATATATGAAATGTTGTTCGTCAAGGATTTTGAGATGTCATGTTCTATGAATCTAAGGTATGATAGGTTATCGCAGGATAGTTTAAGCTTTTGTTTTTCAATGATATTGATTCACGGTAACGTATAAATATATTATGTAAAATAAATTGATCTCCTAGTTAAACATGTAAATATAAATCTTCATGAGCTTGCATTAAAACCTTAAAAGTATATAATACTAGTTTGAATATGTAAGCCTATTTTAAACTCCCTTTGAGGTAAAATATCTATATGCTCTAATTTAAATTCATAAATAAGAAAAAAAAGTGTTTTTCATTTTGTCTACATACATATAAATAAATAAATTATATATATATTGCCTACGCCCCTGTCCGTGACCTATTAGTAACACCTACGACAGACTTAGAGCATACATTATTATTTCTCGCTACCTTATTTGACTTCTATTGATATTTCTGGAGCAATTAACACCATTCATTTTTAAATACATATCGGTCAAACCGACGTGGAATACATAATGGGCAGGTTTTCCTGAAATTAGACACACAAACACTTTTGCCTTCCTTCTTATTTTTCGCTTGGCGTCCTGAACTCTTGCTTCCGTTTGACGTTCGTTGGTTAGAAAATTGCCTTCATTTAAAATTTTGTATAATAAAAGTTTCTTCGGGTATTATTTATATACTAACTGCAATGACGGCATGTTCTTTTTTGATTTAACTATGCCCATGTGGTAGAGATATTGTAAATTATTACTACGGCTGTTATAATAATATAATTGAATGAATAATGATCCCACACCCTCAGTGGGTTTAGCGATAAATCCCACGCCCTGCTTCTAGGGGTTTAATGTTATTACTCAGGATACTAGCACGTGTATTAAGGACAGGGACAATATTGGCTGAGTTCTATATATCTACAGGGTGGTACAGCATTATTATATTAACGCCATATCTAACGCCAAGGATATTAACAAAAAGATAGAAAAAAAAGTAAGTAGTCTTTTGAAATTTTTAGATTGAAAACAGTTATATAGCTGTATCGTTTCAAGTTTCAATGTTAACGTTAACGACATCTTTTATATACGTGTGTTTAGAAATATTGAATTTATCCGTTACTTTTATAACGCACTGTATAAGAGTTATAGCAGAAAACCACACCGTCGAATAGAAACATTCGGGAACGTAACTGGAAATATATCTCATAATACCTTTATTTTCTCTGACCCCTCTCCCAAGGGATGTAAAACGAATAGGCCGTAAATATACCTTGTTTCTCTTTGTCTTTTTCTTTTATTGACTAATCAATACCACCTACGCCATAACACGTGCTGTCGGGGGGAAAACCAACCACAATACACGTACAAATACCAATGTAATACATACAATATCAAGAAAAGAGAATAAATATAACGCCAAGATCCTGTATTATGACTAAAATCATGTATTATACCGCTCAACTATTTAACCGGTTTAATCTTCCAAGTGTGACTAATATAACAAATTACAACCCTAAACTCTTATTATACAAACACACAATTTGTTAACATACATGACGAATAAGATGACTCATTTAATCCTAAAGATCAATCCTTACGCCCGAGCCCGCGTGAATCATTTAAGGGGAGATGTAAGAGATCTAGATCTTATCAAGGTGCAGAGAAACCTGATCGATGAAAAATGTCGACAGTTTCAAGGAACGAATTACCATAATCTGGCGTCAAAATGTTAATTATAGAAACCCCATTTTTACACAAAAAATGTAATATACGACTTGAGAATTGGATTTGGCAAAATTGCAGATATTTATTTGTATGTATGTCTATTAGGTACTCAAAAAAATTACAAGCGGGGTTGGTAAATAACCCCAGCACAACCCTTCGTTCGTAATGCTTATACTATTTTATATAACCTAATCCTCATACTTTAAAAAAAAAATAGGAAAATGTAAAAATTTTAAATAATTTAAGAAGTACCTTAAAAAATTAATAACCGACTACTTGCACTAGTCACATACTTATTCATCGTTCTCCGCACCTGCGTATTTATTATGTGCCTACATGGAGCACTGCGTCACTGGGTCCATAACTCACCCCTTTGGCTTGTTGAAAAAAATTCCGCTTTTTTGGCAAAATTGCCAATTTTTGAAGGGCTTTATGGAGGGGAGATTGAGAGTCATGACAATTATTAAGTAATTCCCATGCCGTTTTAGAACGCTGAGAGAATTACTTACCGTTTTGTTAGCCTTTGCCACCAGTAAGCGTCCTACTGTCACAGAAACAAGCATGATAAGTGAATAAAAAAGCTCGATCGTGCAAAAAAATTTTTTTGGTCCATCGGTCTACCCTTAGTTATTGCCAATTATTGCTCAACAATTATGCTCCATGGTGGTGGTTTAACCGATTTTGCTAGTGACGTCACTATTTCAAATCTGGTAAAAATGCTCGTTTTTGAACCAGCAAGCAATTGATAACTGTCAGTTTAATATTATAATAAGTTTGTAAACATTGAAACATAACCTGAAAAGAAGGGTGTCGTGTTGTGTTACATCAATATTATTTAATATTAAGTCTGAAATCAATTTTAAAATGAACAAAGATGATTATTACTACTTATATATTAATATATGATTTTTACTATTAGTTTGAAATTTAAGGTTGCCACTCTGAAAATACAGTTCTAACCGCTGACTGAGATAGATTTAAACCACAAGCAAAATAGTTAGTTAAAGTGCTTTCGTGACTGACGTCATTGGTTTGGCATGAAAATGTAGGGGTTGAAACGAACTCGCAGCTTATTAAAATCGCTGCTGCGAGAAAACATGGCCAATATTTATGTCTATGGGGTTTTAACCATTGAGGTTAGAGTATAATGAGGGGCATTATTTAACACGTTGACCGACAATAAGTATACCTGCTTGGTGCTTATAGTAGCACTAGTATTTTTCAACAAATTATATCTCGCAATACCTTTCAAAGTATAGAAACTAATTATTATTTATAATAAAAAAAAATATTTTGTTTTAGGGTGTTTAAAACTTGACGCCGATAAACGTCCGGTCGCTTTTGAATTAATATAGTATAATATACACTGAGCTCGTAAAGTTTGGAATAAATTCAATTAATCGTTATTGAAGGATTTTCACAGGAAATCCTCGGACACGTCAACCTTATTTTATAAAATGTCACTTTTTTCAGCCATCGATTTTTTTTTTGTTTTGTTCGTTTTTGAGCTATGACGTCATCGACAATTTTTTTAAATGACAACCCATTTTTTTTTTCACGGATTTCGATAGAGCACATTTTTCTGAGTGCGAATATGTCAAAAACATAGTACCTTTAACATTAAAGTTTTCGAGATATTCGGTTGCAAAGTTTATAAAATGTACCATGCTTATGCATGGTGCCATAAGCTATCGGGCGGGTCAAGATTTTTAATAGCTTATTGATTCTAATAGCTTATAGCTTATTACATTTTAAAAGATTAAGGAGTAATATTATTTATTTTGGTAGCTTATCGAACATTTTGAAAGATTTGGGAGTAATCTGTTTAATTTTTTAACAACAATTTAAACAAATAAAAAAATATTTTAACAAATAAATGATTAATAATTAAAGTAAAAAATAAAATCAGAGTAAATTTTCAAAGTGACCTCCATTCACTTCCTGGCAATATCCCATCCGCCACTGAAACTCCTGCAGAACCTTACCAACAGTATCGGGTTGAATGGTTCGAATTTCATTGCGAATTCTGTCCTTTAATTCTTCGATGGTATTTGGTCTATTGAAATAGACTTTGCTCTTTAAATAGCCCCATAAAAAGTAGTCTAGGGGAGTGAGATCTGGAGATCTAGGGGGCCATTCGATAGTTCCCCTGCGACCAATCCAATGGTTAGGAAATACATGGTTTAAATAATCGCGAACGATCACTGCAAAATGGGGTGGTGCACCGTCTTGTTGGTACCATATCGTGTGATGGGGCAGATCTGGATCTACGTCATTTGGGTAAAGTACCGCAAGTGCAGGGACTAAGTCGTCTCTTAAAAATTCTAAATATATTTCACCTGTTAATACGCCTTCAAAGAAAAATTGGCCCAAAATACGATTACCTACAATACCAGCCCAAACGTTAACTTTTTGTGGAAACTGACTACGAGTTTCCATTTTCCAGTGTGGATTTTCAGGAGACCAATATCTACAGTTTTGCCGGTTAACTGTGCCGTCGAGATAAAAGGTAGCCTCATCAGAAAAAACAATATTGCGTAAAAATCCGTCGTCATCAATCAGGCGTTGCAACATGGTTTGGCAAAACTGTAACCTACGGTCAGGATCATCTTCGTTTAACTCTTGGACCAAAACCACTTTATACGGATGCCATTTGTTCAATTTAAAATATTTCAAGACGGAGCTTTGAACTATTCCGTTGTTTGCCGCCACTTGGCGGGTGGGTAAATGGGGATTTTCTTGAAGCTCTAGTAGAACATTCAATTTAACATCTTGTTGCACTGGTGGACGACCCGTTCTAGGGCGATCTCTCGTATGACCCACTTCTAAAAACTTTTGTTCTATTTTGCTAACGGTGGACTGTGTAATTGGTTCTCTGTTTGGATATTTGTTGTTAAATAAACGGCAAACTTCTACTTGTGTGCGAGCTCTGTCCCCGTAACCGATCATCATCAAAATTTCGATTCTTTCCCTTTCACTCAAACGACGGACCATTTTTAAATAAAATGAATTATGATGGAATAATGATTAATCAACTTACTTAATGATATTATTCAACTGATTAAAACACAAACTTGCGAGGAAAAACTTCAAAATTGTGACAACTGTCAAAACTGTTGTTTTTCCTGCGCTTTCTTGATAAATGATTAGCATTTGGTCATCGCTTGTATAATTCATTCTTAAAACTTTGCAACCGAATATCTCGAACACTTTAATGTTAAAGGTACTATGTTTTTGACATATTCGCACTCAGAAAAATGTGCTCTATCGAAATCCGTGAAAAAAAATATGGGTTGTCATTTAAAAAAATTGTCGATGACGTCATAGCTCAAAAACGAACAAAACAAAAAAAAATCGATGGCTGAAAAAAGTGACATTTTATAAAATAAAGTTGACGTGTCCGAGGATTTCCTGTGAAAATCCTTCAATAACGATTAATTGAATTTATTCCAAACTTTACGAGCTCACTGTATAATAAAAACACATGTAATAATAATAATATATATAATAATAGGTATACATAACATATATAGTAATATAAGTTTAGACGCCGAATGACGTTCTGGCAGAATTAACACGCCAGAGAGGACGCCTTCGGGGTTGTCCTACGCCTACGTTGTTATTTTAAATATACGTAAACAATCTTTTTTTTCGTAACCCGAATTTTGCACACGAGCTCAAGTTTAATTGTAGTTAAATTGTAGTTAAATTGTAGTTACGCCACTGCCTATGCCTCTACCCATGTGTGTATTTATATAATTACGAGATTAAAGCGCAAAACTTAAGGTCACGTTACTGAATCGTATACAATTTTCACTCCTTTAATTTATTTCTTAGAACCTGGGGCAAAAATATCGTTAGCTCGCCAAAGTTCAAACTACCATACCTAATTGAATTTTGGCGTAATAATAGACATATACCTACAAATTTAATATAATCAATATTAGCTGTGAAATATTACAATCCATTAAAACCCGTTAAATTAAGGAAGTGACACACACATACCAGTAAATTTTTTATACAAAATTGCGTAAAATTGTTAGCGTTGTTAAAGGTGATTGTGTCACGTATTTTTTTTGTACAATTCGAATACTTGCTCAAACGCATTTCAAAAACTTCTAAATCTAAATTTTTAGCATCCTCCATTATAACCCAATTTGAAACACAAAACACATTTGAAGAACACCGTTGATTTGAGGTTAGATGTAAAGTGATACGACGGAACGGTTGTAATGGCGCGTGTTCTATTTATATTTCACTAGATTTGCACCTCCAGAGTTTTTTGTTGACTGTGAAACGCGAAGAGGCAACTACACCTCTAATACAAGGACAAAGTGCTGCCTCGTGACGTTACCATCCGGAGGCCTACGAGATACTTATGTTATTACGGGCTTTATGTAGTTATTTAGGTAGGTATGTCTGAAATCGTTTTAATGTAGTTTTGGAGATCAATAAAAAGATCAAACTAAACAAAGATATTACGGCATAAATCTATCGGAGTCTATGAAAAACACAGGTAAAGAATAATTTAAATGGTTAACTGTTAACTGTTTCGAAATACAGTCAAGATTATATGTGTCTAATTATTAGAGTCTAGATGGTTAATTGTTTTAAGAAAACTGAAAAGTAATTCGTGATTAATTTTAGACACAGGAGCAATATGAACAACTTCTTTAAAATTTGAACAAATGCTAGTAATCATAAATGTATACGCAGATGTCGCTAACGAATCGTTATTATTTATTGCAGCTCCTACAACATTACCACCTTTATAATCTAAATATGGATCAATGTGAATTTCATCCATTAGTAAACTTATTTAACGCATAACCAAAAAGTTAACTCAAATTTGACGTTATGTATTTTCGACAATTTTTTTTCGTTTTGGTCGATTTTTTTTTCAAATTGTAGGTTTTTCTCTTAGGAATATCACTGTCTTAGTTGTTTTGGTAGAACGAATGATTTTGACATTATACCAGGTGCTATAAAAATGTTGTTTTTTTTCCGAAATTTCAAAACGTCCTGTGGGCTATACAAGGTATTGCAAGTTATTGCATTTATAGCCAATTTAAAGCCTCATGTTTTTTCTACATTTTCTTTTTTTATTCATTTGTTTATCTCTGTTACTTCATGAAATACACCGTTTTGAAACACCATATGCTTTTATTCACATGAAATGCATTTATCGGACAACTCAAACAGCTAGCAAGCTATGGAAATCGAAGATTACACGTCATAAACTGACAACTGTGTCATTAGTTTTTTGTTGACAGTCCAGCAATAATTACTGAATAATGGAACGCCAAACCAGAAATTTAACTCGTGATGAATGTGTTGAGGCAGCTACATTACATGGTGAAGGGTGGAGTTACAACCGCATAGCTGAAAGGTTGGGAGTGTCTCACACAACTATAGCGAGAGCAATTCAAATGTACGCGGAAACAGGAGAACATTCCAGACGGGCCGGTCAAGGTAGATCTCGTGTTACCTCTGCTATCCAGGATCGCTTTTTAAGAGTAAATGCTGTAAGACAACGATTTATAACTGCAACACATTTAAGAGCACAACTTCAAGACGCAGGTGGTCCACTCATATGCGTTCAAACTGTACGCCGACGACTGAGGGGGGCAAATTTAAGACCCAGGATTGCTGCTCGAGGACCCGCATTAACAGTAGATCATCGAAGAGCCAGATTGAATTTTGCCAATGAGCATGTTAATTGGATGGAAGCAGATTGGGAACGTATTCTTTGGACTGATGAGTCAAGGTTCAGTTTGTATAATTGTGACAGACGTAATCGCGTCTACCGAAGACCCGATGAGCGATACAGTCAATGCAATTTTTTGCACACAACTTTATATGGAGGTGCATCCGTCATGGTGTGGGGCGGATTATCTTTGACTGGGCGAACGGACTTGGTAACTGTGAATGGAAATCTCAATTCTGACAGATACATCACAGACATTCTTGAAGCACATGTTTTGCCTTATGCCCCCTATATAGGACCCAATTTTTTACTTATGCAAGACAATGCGAGTCCCCACACGAGTCTTATCGTGAGAAATTATCTTGAAGAAGTAGGAATTGATCACATAGACTGGCCAGCCCGTAGCCCCGACCTTAACCCCATTGAACATGTTTGGGATTTTATCGGTCGGCGGTTACGAAGTGAGGGACGACAACCCCAAAATTTACAAGAATTGGAAGGACGCCTAGTCGAATTATGGAATGGCCTAGATCAGAACCTAATCAGAACTTTGGTTCTAAGTATGAACCAAAGATGTCGGGAGGTCCAGATACTAATTCTCTATTTACTTTTGTTTTGTTTCCTGTTATTCGTTGTTTTATTGATTAAAGCAATCCACTTTTCTAGGTATGTTTTTTGAGTTTTTGTCCTTTTAAGACCTTTTTCTCTTCTAAAACACCTTGCATCTCTCAATAAATTATAAGATATCAAGGAAAACAGAACGCAAAATGAGGCATTGAACCAGTATAATGAGTAATAAATAATGAGCACTTGACAAAAAAGAAAGTTAATAAATTTAATAAAAATCACGTCAACTCAAAAATTGGATATTTTATGAAGTAACAGAGATAAACAAATGAATAAAAAAAGAAAATGTAGAAAATACATGAGGCTTTAAATTGGCTATAATTGCAATAACTTGCAATACCTTGTATAGCCCACAGGACGTTTTGAAATTTCGGAAAAAAACATAACATTTTTATAGCACCTGGTATAATATCAAAATCATTCGTTTTACCAAAACAACTAAGACAGTGATATTCCTAAGAGAAAAACCAAAAATTTGAAAAAAAAATTGACCAAAACGAACAAAAATTGTCGAAAATACATAACGTCAAATTTGAGTTAACTTTTTGGTTGTGCGTTAAATAAGTTGCGCAGTGTCCTGGTCTTTTAAATATTTAAAGATTTTTTGTGCATATGTTAAAAAAGTTTTCTTCTCATCAATATGAGGATCAGTTAGAAAACCATTACAGACGGATTTTGTTACTTGGTACGCTAGTTTCTTTTAACCGGGGTAAAACTAAAATAACGATCTCACCAGTTTTTGTATATTGTTGGGAAATTTTGTAAATAAAATCTTCCTTTTCAAAGTGGCACTCACACACTCGGGAGTTGTCACTCGGCACAAAACTTTCACGTGGAATTGCAGAGAGCCATTTTCTGCGATACTCTTCGTCTCTGGGAAAACGAAACACCCGAACTTTTCTACTGGTTTCGTAATTTCCTGTACAACCGGGAACACAGCACTTTTGGGGCATTATGATATAATACCGCAACAAATGAACCGTTAAAAAAGATCAAGAATCGATTAGGAACTAGGCGAGCGCGCGAGCAATATCAATAAACCCTCTAGAGGTGTTGTTGTTCTTATTGGCGCGTGGCGCATGGCGGCGTCCTATACTAAAACCCAAAACAAAACATCGTTAACAGGGTTGCCAAATTACAATTGACACGAGAGTTATTAGTTGCTTGCTTCTTAATGACTTTTTGCAGCCAATTTGATTTGATAATTGACTAATGAGAAAGCTACTTTATTTTGTTTACATTCTAATTTGTTTACATTCTAAATACAGTACAACAATAGGCAGATAAGCGTCGCACTGGAACACATTCTGGCATCGCCGCTTCGACCGACCTAGACAAGCCTGTTGAATTAGCTTAGAGAGTATATTAGCCTCCATCTGGGTTAAGCCCCCAGAGCGTAACGTCACCATGATATTTAAAGTAAGCACTTTGTCCTTATTAGAGGGGTTATTGGAAAAGGTAAAGGGCTCCGCCTCCTTTACAAAAAAAATATGCAGAGAGGGTTGTGAACCTCTGAATCAATCCAGCTACGTATAATAATTAATTGTAGGTAATATGTATAGCAAACAAACATTTAACTTATAGCGTTATCAATGTTTTAGCACTTTCAAAGCCTGTGGTATTCCAAAGAAACCAACTCTTGGCACTTTGATGTATTGTAAGATGTCGTGGTGTTATTTTATGCTAAATGCATGTAATAACTGTCTTTGATCTGTCATATCAAACGATTTATCCGCGGTTTTAAGTACGGAACGGGACTTTCTAAGCTTGGAATAAATCGTTGTATATATCCCCACGTGCGACTTATCTAGATTTACAGATTATGTCTAATATACGGGCTGTAATAAATGAGCAATGAGCATACATACCATTTTAATTTCATTTTAAAAATCAAAGCTAATTTAGACCTTTATGCGACAAAAAATTATGCACCATTCATAAAAAAACTGATCTCTGTTTTATTTTTGAGGATTACAATTTTTTTGATGGAACACGAATTTTTCGAGTTCTTCGCGAAAAAACGTCCAAAAACATGCATTTTTAAGTTTGCAATCGCGAATATCTCGAAAAATATCGACTTATCGGAACAACTTAATGAACATTTTTTACTTAAAATGTGTCCCTGTAACCATTTCCGGGGTTATTTTGAGTGAAAATATGTCCACCCCCGAGAAGGGGTGGCATCCACCCTCGGCATACATCGGCGCTATGTCACTTTTGAGCCATCCTTGAGCCATCCCCTAACTACTAACTAAACATCACGTCAATCGGTCAAGGTTCAAAGAATTCGGAGCGGAAAACCTTGCACTAGAGGAGAAGTTGCAAATATGGAATACGCTGGCAATATGGAATAGCGGCTGATTTTCAAAACAAGTGTCGGTATCTATCGGCAAGCGGTTGAAGTTACTTATACACACAGTGATATTGTGAACCGCGTCCACATAAAGTTTTAGTAGGCATGTAGTCATGTAGTTAATATATAAATTAAATAAGAAATTGCTCTTTTGGAGGCCAGAACTACTTTTCTATAATTTAACTTCTGTAACGAGAAATATGGAACACGATTTGGAGTTAGCAGATGATTCAGACGACGATATGGACAATACTCCAGGACGTTGCAACCCTGGCTACAGCGAACTTTTTTCAACAAGCCAAAGGGATGAGTTATGGGCCCAGTGCCGCATGTGCTCCATATAGGCACATAATAAATGCGCAGGTGCGGAGGAAGATGAATAAGTATGTGACTAGTGCAAGTAGTCTATCCAGAAATTTTGTATTTTTAGTTTTTATTAATAAAAAAATCAGCTTGGTGATTTGTTTATTATTTTTTTATGGTATTCCATATTTGCAACCTATTTCTTCGAGGATAGATTTTGAAATTGTCTCTAACAATTTTTTTTCTCGAAAAGTATGACGTACAGATTATATTTTATTAAGGTCGCTTATCTCAACTATTTTAGGTGTAGCCTCGCCATGTTTAGGTTTGATTTACCTATTTGGTAGGAAGATATGTCTAATAAACAAAATGGTATTCCATATTTGCACCTTCTCCTCTATATATACCTAATTCCTTTATAAAAACTATGACACGGACTGCAATGACTGCATTCTTATAGAAACTAGGTGACCTGTATAAAATTACCCTCTAATAATAACAAATTCACCCCGTTGCTGTTATAATAACATAAAAAGAGACAGAAATCGAGTGAAAATCGGAAAACTACTAAGGCGTAGCGATCTGCGATTTGGTGAATGATATTCGACGTTGGACAATTTCCGATTTTCCGAGGTCCAACAAAGTGCCAGTGGCGTGCCCACAGTGTCATCGGCCCAGTTCAATGCTGTAAAAGGCCACCGGGACGTCGCGTTCTGCACGTCCGACCGAACGCTTGTTATTAAATTTATCGTTTTTAATACGAAAGTCGACGCGGGTGTTTCATAACAATTACTTAGTTGTGGATTGCGATACGAGGATAATTATTGTTATTGGCCGGTCGCAGTTGAACGACCCACATAAAAATAAAATGGCGAGATGCGGGGAAGAAAAGAGCGAGATATGCCCGAGGAGTGTTGTATGTAGTAAGTGGGGCCGGTTCGATTTCGGTTTCGTATGGCCTAGAATCGACCAGCCGCCGAAGAACAAGGTTATTAATAACAATAAAGTACTTTCTGATAGGCATCGGTTTATTATTATGAACGTTTCCGACGCAGAGCTAAATTTAAAATTCTTCCTGGTACAATTCGTCGTTGAGTAAGCAGGTCTGGTGTTCTTGTTGGGAGCAGTTGATATCACATGTTGCTACTCATTCTTACATATTTCAATTTGCCCATGTCACTTTCTAAAAGCCTAGGTGTTCTATAAATGCCCAATTTTACAAAATGCCTACGGCGTAATATATTCCACGCAATGGTTTTATATCGCGATAAATGCGATTTTTATTATAAATTATACGATCGATTATACGATTTTTATTAAAAGAAATTTCGAAGGAGTTCAAAGGGCTTCTGATGAGAGTTCAGAATGGCAAACGAAGAGTTCGTGCGAATACCGAAAGCAAAAAATTTCTATCGCAATAAATGCGTTTTTGATTGGAAAATTCAATTTCGAAAAATGAAAGATTTCTGCAAAAACAAATTTCCAAGGAGTTCAAAGGGCTTCTGATTAGAGTCCAGAGTGGTGAACGAAGAGTTCGTGCGAATACCGAAATAACAAAATTTCTATTGCATTAAATGCGATATAAATTTTTATTGCAAATTTAGTGATTGAGAAGATTTTTTGAAAAAGAAAATTCGAAGGAGTTCAAAGCACTTCAATGGAGTTCAGAATAGCGACCAAATAGTTCGTGGGAACCCAAAAGAAGAAAGTTTATATCGTGATAAATGCGGTTTTTATTGCAAAATTAACTATCGAAAAATAAAAGATTTTTACAAAAACAAATTTCGTAGGAGTTCAAGGGGTTTCTGAAGAACGACATTTTTTCTCACTAAGTAAGGAAAATTTAATTTTTTACTTCATTTATTTTAGTAATAAGTTCATTTTATTAATATCCATCTCATTCTGAACTCTCATCAAACGCCCTCCGACCTCCTTGGAAATTTTTTTTGCCTTGACGTCCTTTTGAAATTTACAATAAAAATCGCATTTATCGCGATATAACCTTTTTTTGGGATTCGATCGAGATCTTCAATCGCTATTGCATAGAAGAACACTAAAAAGAAATTTTTTTCGAAAAAAAATTTTTTTAATAACTGAAGTATTGTTTTTTTGTGGACTCCTGAAATCCTTCTTCTCTACTGAAAAAATTATCGTGAACTGTTTGTCGTTGAAAACACAGCGCAGCGTGAGGTTAGCGCCCTGAAATGGTTTTTCGCGATTTCTATACCTAAATTGCTTGAACTATTGCTGTTTTTCACATTGAACTTCCTGAACACTTTTGTTTCTATTGGGAACTCCCAAGAAGTGGATGATTTTTAAAAAAAGCAGCGGCAGCCTCACACGACTGATAGGTATATAAAAACGAATCAATAAATATTTATATTCAAATTGAGCACTAGTGCAGCTAACAGCTTGTTTAATGAAAAATTGTTTATTTATAACCACACAAAAAACAGCAAATACCAACAACTCGTTGCTAATTACGCAGGCTTGAACGTGTTTTTGCCCGCAATCCGTGTTTCCGTTGTTTTAGTTTTTTAGCCGTTATCTGCGACTTTTATAAGTATCACTGCGATGGTATTGTTAAAAAAATCCGTTAGGAGGAATTCTACGCTCTGGTTGATCTTTCCGTACTGTCATTACACAAATTCTCTAATTCCGTAGTCTTGAAATTTGTTTTAATTCCAATTCCGTTGGAGACAGTTTAATTCTACTTTTACGGTAACAAAGTCGCGGTTGAATTTTAATGGCACATATTTAATATACCTTCATTAAAAAGTGATAATAGTCCGGTATCATTGTCATTTAAGAGCACGCTTCTAGACAACACAAATACCTATATAATGTGTGTAATGCAAATGTTAATTTATGAGGATTTTGTTCAAAAATATTACTTTCTATACTTATGCCCTATTTATGCTCCCGTCCACCCTAAGAAATTTAAATAATATGGGTGTAAGTGGGGAAGAAAAGGGCTCGTTCCACTCGATGTCATTTAAGAGGGCAGCAATTAAATTAGACATTAAATTCCACGTCTTGCATCCCGAAAATAAATGACAGCTGATGTCAAAATTATACCTTAAATTATATTCAGAATGTAGATAGGTATCACACTCTGATTTTTGAATAAACTTTTATATAAATAAATATAATCACGAAGCACCACCATCTCAATTATCCATAAAAACATTGCTTAACATTTTGCTTGTTAATCAGACGTCATTCTCTAACGCTGCATGAATACTGTAGGTATAATCATCATGGTGGAAAACTTATTGTTATTCCAAAACGTTGTAAGTACTTTTAAGTTTGGCTTTAGATAACATAGGTACATGTTTTAAAATCATTTCCAAACGCCAGTAGATCAAAATAATTATTTCGATTAAGATGGAGTATGTTCCTAGTTTTCTCTTATATATAATATAAACACCACACCGTTTCTGTTATACCTAAATACCGTTTCTATACAGAGATTACGGAGCCATAAAGGTTTCAAGATATCAATAATTTTGCACTAATTTATTTTGTTTCTTATCTGCACGGTGGGTTTTTTAAATCACCTACTACCATTTCTATAAAAAGCACCCTCCACCCTGCCTAGTTGCTAGCTGTTCGTACAACATATAATGCCTACATCAGATATATAGCACACGTGTGTCATGTGTTTATTTCTAAACAAACTAACGATGCTCATCTCTATCAAAAACGAAACCAAACTGCATCTATAAATAAACAAAAACCTTAGCTTAGCCCATCTACTGATCCACATTTATATCGCACCAATTATATTGTATTCCACCTACTTCACGCGTTTACCTTCGTAGCTATTTATTATTAATTATTACCTTAATAATTATTCCATAGGAAAGCCATAAATCAATTAGAAAAAGATAAGTATTCAACTTTACATTATTTCACCCATTCCCTAACAAACACTAAGTAATAACCTTTAGGTACGTAGGTATCTCACCTTTACTGTTGTACTTCATGAGAATAGTCACTTAACCCCACTTTCCTCCGGAGCGGTCCACAAAATCATAAACTAAACCATCCAAAACAACCCTTATAACGAACCTATTACACATCAAATTTCATCAATGAGAGTCGCACTCATTGCGCCCGAAAAACAAGCAGACTTTGACAGCGAGCCTCGGCGAACGTAAACACGAAATTTCACCTGGACAAGGTCCACCACAAGCCACCACCGGAGCTGTCACTTGACTGGAGGACTGAAAACTGAAGAACAGAATAAGCCCGATAGCAGAACGCATAAATGGTATAGATAGTGGGCTCTGCACGGCCGATCTCTCGAAACACGACCTACTCGACAAGCAGGTGCAAGAGGGGATTCCGAATGCACTCGATGCGCGTATGCTTCCACCGGTGGACTTTGGTATTTGGTAGTGCGTTTTTTATTTTATGACACTGCCTTTTGCCCTTAAAAGGGTGCATAATCAAGCAGGCTAGGAGCTAGGATACTTACTCGGATTATGTAAAACTGACGCCTGAGAGTCGGCACAGTCCACTTGATTTTAAAGTCTATTTTCTTAATTTTCTTGTTACTTGATTTATAAATATTAAAATAACAGGTATTTTTTATATAAAAAAACAATGCCGATATTATTGTACCTATAGACTTTCAAACAAGACAGGAGGGACTGGAAAACTGGAAATACAGAATTAATTGTAATATGCATGATATATCAAGAAAAGCATAAATATAGGTATCATTTATTGTTGAGATTGGGTAGGTAGTTAATTGGCGGCAGTGGCAGTAGCGTATCTACAAGAGGGGATTAACAATTTAATTTAAAGTAGGGATAGGTATGCCGAAGTCAGCGAAGTCTACTGAAACTAGGTACCTACCTACTTTGCAAAAGCGATATACCTAGGTACATATACCTTACATATACCTACTAGCACAACTACTATTAAAGCTATAAACACAAGATATCGTGAGCAAAAAAAATAGAACTATTTTTTTCTAATTAAAATCTGTCCATATTTGATTAAAATTTGACAACTAGGTACTAACTGATAATGTCATAAAAATTAAAGTTAAATGTACACAACTAGATTTTAGCAAAATTTGGTTATAAACAGACTTGTCCTTTTTTTGCTCAGGACTGTACCTACCCATACCCACCTATGACATTTTTCCCAAAAACATCTTTTGCGCAAACGGCAACCGACTAGGTACAGTCGTGAGCAAAAAGAAATAGGACGTCTTATAACGTATTTTTGCTAAAATCTGGTTGTGTAAATCTAACTTTAATTTTTGTGACACTGTCGTTAGTTCTGTTAGTTGTCAAAATACATTCTATACATTCATTATTGAAATAGAGACTTATTTACATTGGAAAAGAAGGGGACAACCATATTTTCTAATGCAAATCTGTCTCTATTTGAATATTTTTCAGCAATGGCAACTAACCGACAACGTCACAAAAATTAGTTAGATAATGTACACAATTAGATTTTAGCAAAAATACGTTATAAGACTAAACTTCTATTTTTTTTTGCTCATTCTAGGTTCTAGGGCAGGTATCCATACCTGAACGTGCCAACATAGGTATAATGTTTAATACAAACATATACCTACGTTGGCAGTTTAAAATTCTCTATACATATAGGTACGCAGCTAAAAAATTATTTCATAAAACTAAATTCATATAGGTATTTGATTTATAAGCTGCAGGTTGGGATTTTGTAGAGTGAGAGGTAAATATATGCATTTATTTTGGTGAACTGTAAATAACTAAAAAGCTATATAAGATCTGATAATCAAATTAGTTTCAGGCACTAGCTATATTATTCTAGTGATGATTATAAATTATAACATAAGTTTTTGTCCCGAAATTTTCTTTAAAGCCTGTTCTGTGGTCTTGCAATGAAATTAAGTGATTTTATTATCATTGCAAGACCACAGACCAGGCTTTTAAGAAAATGTTGGGTAAAAACACTTCACTCACTCTACAAAATCCCAACCTTAACCTAACACATTACCAGACATTACTGAGAGATGTCGTACTGCTGGATCGTCTAATAACGTTTATCGACGCATAAAGATATTAAAGAGAAGAAGACGAAATTTAACAAATGTCAATAGTAGCCATAATATAACAGGACAAGGTTATGTTATTAAATATATCTTTTAAATAATGTAATATTCCTACGAAAAATCTGTCATGAATTTGGGACCGACGAATCCATATGGTAACGGACTACTGTACGCGGGTTTTAACCAGGATCAAGGTAACACTATTATCGCTATTTCTGTACTAAAACTTGTTCCTTATCTGAAAATATGTCAGTCGGCCGGTAATTTATCAGCTGTGAAAATAGGGTCAAGGAACTGACTTTTTAAATTTGTTACGTAGGCTGTTTTGCCTGTGCTACTACTACTGGATTTAGGATATACAATTGTGACCCGTTGAAGGAAAAAGAGCGACAGGATTTTGATAATGGAGGACTCAGTTATGTGGAAATGTTGTTCCGTTGTAACTACCTGGCTCTTGTCGGTGGCGGTTCGAAGCCTCTCTATCCCACGAATAGAGTCATGGTTTGGGACGATCTGAAGAAAACCACGCCGATTTGTCTGGAGTTCAACGCACCGGTTTTGGCAGTTAGACTCAGGAGGGACCGGATTGTTGTGGTACTAGGTTCGTACATATTGGATTATTTATTGCATTTAATAATTGAATGTGTTGATTTTAGAGGGCGTAATAAAAGTGTACACTTTTACACAAACTCCGCAGCAGCTACACGTGTTTGAAACTAATTCAAACCCTAAAGGTCTATGCGTTTTATGCCCGAACAGCAACAATTCGATCCTGGCGTTTCCCGGTCGGAAAACGGGACACGTGCAGCTCGTGGACTTAGCGAACACCGAGAAGCCGCCTTTAGACATTGTTGCACACGAAGCTAACCTCTGCTGCATCTCACTGAACCTACAGGGAACTAGGCTTGCTACGGCCAGCGAAAAGGGCACACTTATCAGGGTATTCAACACGACTAGTGGTCAGAAGATCGCGGAATTACGGCGTGGTGCCCACCAGGTACGTTTTTCCACGAATTACACAGAACTTGTTTCTTACGTCGTTGTTTTAGGCTACAATTTATTGTATAAACTTCAACCACAAGTCCACATCACTTTGCGTATCATCGGATCATGGCACCGTTCACATATTTGCACTGGACGATCCTAAATTGAACAAGCAGTCCACGCTAGCCAATGCTACTTTCTTGCCCAAGTACTTCTCTTCGACATGGTCATTCTGTAAGTTTACAGTTCCCAATGGGCCCCCGAGCATTTGTGCCTTTGGGGCAGACAATAACTCGGTTGTGGGTAAGTATAGTCTCGAGATTAACTTAATTGCTGTATTAACCTGAATTTAAACTTCTTATTTTTCAGTTATTTGCGCTGACGGGTGTTACTACAAGTTTATTTTTAATCTGAAAGGCGAATGCGTTCGCGAACAGTGCGCTCAGTTTCTCGAAATGACTGATGACACTTTATAAAGCTTGATTTTCAAGTCAGGGCTAAGGAACGGCATTTTACTGTGACAATCCAGTATAAATGTGCCGTACATGCGTACAAATCTGGATTTTGCTGTCTCCCTGGAGCCGCTTAAGGACAAAAATTATTGTGATCTAGATGTTAGAGACTAAATGGCAGTGAGGATTAATCGATCCTAGAGAATAATTTTCAGTAAATCTCAACTATTATTATATCAACTATTTTCGTTAACTTTTCAGCAGTTACACCCCTGTAAAAATGTCGTACATTTAACAGATTAATATTAATAGATGTGGTGATTGGTCACGCATGTCTGATTATGTAAAAAAACACCGTTCCGTTGCGTATAATTTTACCAACCGAAAACCGAATTTTACCAAACAAAAAAAAACATAATACTGTTTATATAAAATCAAACCGTATAATTTTTCAGCATCCCTGTTTATTAGATTTACAAAAAAAAATCTATTCGTGTTAGATAAAAATAATGCCATAGCTATATTTTCTTTGTTATAAGCACTTACATTTTAATATACACTTAGGCCTATTTTAATTTTACAATATTTATGCTGTCTATGAAAATAAAATGTCAAAAAAGTCTGTTTTTATTTATTGCAAATAGTCAAATATTTGTACAATATACAAAAATCCCCGTTACGTATAACTATCCTAGTAAAATAATAACAATAGATTGATGCTTAAAATAACACGAATTAGTCAGATTATTTACTGAGTTCTGACTGAGCTATCCGTTCTAGATCGTCCAAACTTAAACTACCAACTTTGGAATGGAAATTCCTCATAAATTCGTCTACGAGAAGTTTGCATTGGTCATCGGTGTAGTATTTTTTGAAAAACCTCGTCAGCACCCGCTCTAATGTTTCTGGTCTTTTAATAGCCACAAACATCTTGGTGCCATCCTTAATATCCGGATAATCCCCCACGAATTTGTCGTCTTGCAACGTCTTCCCAGAAAAAACTAGACTCTGCTGGTGCACTGGGATTTTTAGATCCCTTTCGATCAGTCTTTTAACTTCAGATATCGGGGTCTGTTCCGTAACGTCCAACAAACTACTGCCTCCTTTTAAAATTTTCACTGTCACCTTCATTTTGAGCTATTTTAAATACTTAAAATAAATATATCAAATAATCTGCTGCTTGACAGCTGTCATCACGAATCATTTACAAAGGCATTTGACAACCACTTGACAGAACGAGGATAGGTTCAGAAACATTACAATCATAGAGAATAAAATAGTATAATATTTTCTATGATCACAAAGCAGATGCACTATTGTGTTCTGGTACTTAGGAATGCGTATTTTTTTTATTTAGGTGGCATTAGTAAATGTCAAATTTTATGTTTATGTTTGTCTTGAGCACAAGACACTCTTCTCTTGTGTCTGTCATTGGTTCTACGTTCTACCGTCTTTCGGTACTTTGCCTTGGTTGTAGTCTCTGATAACTTATCGTTGCACCTAGCCTATTTTTTGTTGGTTTATATTAGTAGTTTTTTGGTTTATATTAGTAGTATTACGATTTTTTGTTTTTTTTCTTCTTTTTCTTTCCCTCCACTCTTTTTTTTTGGCTGTGGGGTATAGATGTTGCTTTTCTTTCCATTTTTTCTATTCGTTGTTTACAAACATTTATATATTTTAAATGCCTGGTCGGCTTACAATATTTCTAGGTGGTTCTGCGCTGAGTTCTATGGTTTAATGGTGTATGTTAGGGAGGATTATAAAAATAATTAAGTGAGGGGAATTTAGGATGGGTGGGAAATTTTAATAGCAGGATGCCAGACTTTCGAAGGGTTTTTCTAGATCTCTACAAGGTCTTATCTATGGTCACAAGACACTGTAGTAGAATGGCAGATGAATGCAAGAAACATTTTATTACAGTAATGCTATAAAGAACCAGTTTTTGGACTAAATATAGTTCAATAAAGTTTTGCTTTTTGCATGAACGTTGAAAAATGAATTTATACTGATAAATTTCAATTACGCAAATAATTATTAAAATCTTATCGTTAGTTTAAAATTTGCTATCTTTTTGAGTCGCTAGTTTGGATGATCGCACAGCGTTATCAGCTAACTTCAGGTCCTCTCACCATGACGTCATTGACATTGCTAAAATTATAAAATTAAAGATGACTCATCGGCTCACTCTGTATAGTTTTGTACGACGCATTGTTTTGTTGTTCGGGGAATTAAGTGGGTTCCTCAAATTTCCTACTATTTCCTAACAATTTACATACTACAGTGGATGAATCATATAAATAACTAGAGATCAGCTAGATTGTTTTCTAAGGTGGTTAGAGGTAAGTACAAAGATATGTTTAGATATTTTTAGATCCAAAACGTCAAGTTACACCTTACTTCTGTTTGTCCTTCACTATCTCGAACATATTATAGTAAACAACTATATTTAATTAATCTTTGTTTCAGCCTGCATGGAAATATCTGATAACATTTATTACTTCCTGTTAAGTTTGGTGGCACTGCCAGTGTATTTATTTTTTAAACTGTGGAGTTGGCTGGGTTGGGAACTATTTAAAAACAACTAATATGAGCCAGTTCAACAATAACGAGGACCAGAAAACGAACATTAAAAACATGAAGCAGAATTTAACCCTAGATTTTAACCAGGCGAAGAAGAACCTTAGTTTACAGTTGACAAACACTGGAGTATTGTCATCGCCTGACTTGAATATGCTTAAAGTAGATACTCCCGAGTTGGAAAATATGATTTTAAACAATGGTATGCCAAACACGCCAACCCCCTCGCTTCTGTTCCCCCGTACCGTAACGGCGGAGCAAGAACGGTTTGCTGGAGGCTTTGTAGACGCCTTGTCACATTTGCACAATAGCAATTCACAGCAGGGTTCAGACAGTAACAGCAGCACCATTTATACCGATAGTTTCATTCCTACGATCAAAGAGGAACCTCAGACAGTTCCTAATATAAGCCAGAGTCCACCGATGTCTCCTGTTGACATGGAATATCAGGAGCGGATGAAGTTGGAGCGAAAGAGAATGCGAAATCGCTTGGCGGCATCAAAGTGTCGGTCTAGGAAGCTCGAACGTATTTCAAAGCTCGAAGACAAAGTCAAGCTGCTCAAAAGTGAAAACGTCGAACTTGGATCCATAGTAAACCATCTCAAAGAAAAGGTCGGGTTACTTAAATTGGAGGTCATAGAGCATAACAAAGCCGGATGTCCTATCATAATGTATTAAAACGTATAGTCCAGTGCATTGTTTCTATTTATAGTGAATTTTTGTTGAAAAAATATACTATTTTTTTTAGAATTTTTACGTGTTATTTACGCAGGTTCCATTTGAAGTAGGCGATTGCACTGGATTTCTATGTTATACGTATGTTTATTTGAATTTTTACTGGCTTTTACAATTTGTTTTCATGATGTTACCATAAAAACCAGTGAAAATGTCAAAATAAATATACCGTGCCTTGTATTATATTTATATTTTTTATATAAAACATAAAGCTATATTTATATACATATATCTATATATATTTGTTAATTTGATATTTGTATGAAGCGCAATATTTCAATCAAGTCATGGCTTGTACCGTATGGGTATAATATATTATGAAGATATTTATAATAGAGTTTATTTTTCATCCTAGCATAGGTTTTTCTAAGATCGTACTACTGTATATATATATATAATTCATATTCTAGTATGCCTTTTATATTAAAATAAACGCTTGTAATAAAAACGTGTATTTCTTTAAAAAGATCAGGGACATGTTAAGTATAACTGTTGGATTCCAAAACATGATCGTTGAAGAAATTTTTTGCAAAATCGTAACTTCCGAAAAATATGTAACCGCCCAACGTTATCCACAGGGTCCTGGGGAGGAAGCCAGAAAATAACCTAAAGAAAAATCAATACTATCTCAAAGTCCCATGGATGGTATGCACTTACCCTTTAACTCCCTCCTTTTTATACAGATTTTTCAGGGTATTCCTGACTGTCATTTCGCCGGATTTAGTTGATTTTCTATCTGCTAACATTATCCTAGTTTTAACTACGTCTAGAGGTGTCGTAGCAGCTGCCGATAAACCACCTAAAAAAAGTACATTAACCAAAAATCATTAATGTCACACACTTACCAGCTATCGATCCACATACGGCTACTTCCCAAGACTCAAGAGGAATATTATTTTTAAATCGTATCCTGTATGTCGCTTTTAAATATTCTAAAATAGGGAATTGAATTACAGAAAACGGAACTTCTCTTATCATCGTGGAACCAAATCCTCGATACAAACCCTAGAGAAAAAAATTAGCAATGTAAACACATTAATGCTTGGTGGGTACCTTTCTTATTCCTTCATGTTTATAAGCCGCCATGGCAATCCTTATAGAAGATTTGTTTCCAGACTGAGTCTGCCGTCTTTGTTTAACTACTTCTATAGGAACTCTAACCAAACACGCCATCTTAAAATTAAGAGAAAATAAAACTTTAATAATTATATCGAAATCCAATCTTACCATCTCAGCCACAGATGCGCCAATCATATAAACGGCTGGTAAAGCACCTTGTGGTACCCTCGGCTCAGAGTAGTATTTAATACCCTCGTACGTTAAGAAAAACAGGGCAGCTAAAACAGACACACATTGGGTTCACTTAAAAGTGATAAAATGCAAAAGTACCCTGCGGAGCGCCCCCGATAGCCTGTGGGCCCAAGCCCTTGTAGATTCCCTTGAAACCCCCAGCCTTTTTAAACCCCTGCTCGGCTTGGAGCCTAGTTTTCATTGTATCTAGCGGAAAAAGGACCACATCCACAAACAACCCTGCTACACCGCCACCCTATATAAAAAATAAATTTTGAAATAGTTCACTTACCCGGTACATTAGAACTACTTACGAAAAATGATGATAAATACATATTCCTTTCTTCCGTTGAGGGACTCATCGTCAAACTAGAAAACTATCTAAATATCTATCACAATGAAGACATTTGAAAACCGACGTCCTGCTTACCCCTTTCAGAATAGCTATAACCTCATTTTGTAAAAAGCGAAAAACTAACACGGGACTTCTACAATCGCAGAAGCAAACCAAAGGGTATTAGTTTATCACTATTTAGTCCTGTTTCTTATCATCGTACTTTTTAAAGCTGCAATACACCACCGACATGTGTTCTTATGTAACTTCTTATGCATAACCTTAAAACTTGACATCTCACCAGCTGATAAACAAAACAACAATAAAATGGGAAGGAATATTTTAAAAAGTAGCGTTCAAAATGCCTCATTCAGCATAGTTTTTCAAGTAAGTTAACGTGAAAATAACCCGAAGATACAGTTATTTACATGAGTTTTTAGATATTATTCCGATGCATTACATTTATCCTAAATGCCTTTATAATAAGGACCGTAGGTCAAGAGGTTTTGGGTATAATGAACGTAAGGTTACTCCTGCTAGAATCCACGATAATATTCTTGTCAAAAGAGCCCATTCTAAAGGCTTGTCTGACTAACACAAAGTCACACAACTGGGCGCAAGTTATAAATCAGATTTGGTTATCGTAAGTTGCTGGTAGAATTTGACGTTAAGTATGAATTAATTCGTTTTTAGTGTGCCTATATCTGGATTGCTAGGTTTAGTGCTGGTGTATGTCTGGATAAATGTTCTAATACCCACAGAAGAAATCTATTTAACTCAGTATAGGTTAGGTTGTTATGCTATAGCATTATCATGTATCGTGGAGCAGATGACGCAAAGTGTTGTACTTGTGGCGCAGAGTTATTGTTTTATCAAATTAAAGGTAGTATTTTAAATTTAAATAAGGTTTAGTATATTTGTATATTTTAGGTTGTTATAGACACTATTTATATAGTGAGCCGTACAATGATATTTGTATATTTAGTCACCAATAATCCGAACAGTGCAATTAATGCGTTTTCTATAGCTCAAATTGTTTCATCTGTAATCTTATGTGGCTCTTATTACGGCTTTTTTTACTGGTACATTCCTATTTTGAACGAAATAAATCTTAACGGGAATAAGAAAGATGGCAAAATTAAGAATAACAAAATTTTCTCCGATATGGGCGACTTTGCGTTTACATCAATTTGGGACTTTTTTCCTGGGATTATGGATAACGAGGTTGGTAAGAAAATAATGCAAATTTGTTTAAATATCAAAGATTCTCCTTAAAAAATCATGTAGTATGATAGTCGATAGATATTAATTTTTCTGGAAGTGTGAGTAATGTAAAGGTAAATTAATTTGATAAAAACTTGCTAAATTGATTATAAAATCATATTTACCATCATCATGACGAATTAAATAAATATTTGTAGGTAGAAAATAAATTGTTTACACTATTTTCATCAGAGAAATATGAAAATTTGTATATTCCAGATATTACTGCCAATGTTGACTTATTTCACTTGTTACTTTTTCGATAAAATTGCAAGTTGTGACTTGATTAGCGAAGGAAATAAATAAAATCAAAATATTTTCATTATATTTTAGGAAAACGTTTTGAACAAAGATTTATGTTTACTAACTAAGTTTTGTTAAACAGTCAGTTGTTAAACAAGCTTTAACAGAAGGAAAAATAAATATATGTATTACTGCCAATGTTGACATATTTCACTTGTTACTTTTTTGATAAAATTGCAAGTTGTGACTTGATTGGCGAAGGAAATAAATAAAATCAAAATATTTTCATTGTATATTTTAGGATAACGTTTTGAACAAAGACTTATGTTTACTGACTGTAAGTTTTGTTAAACAGTCAGTTGTTAAACAAGTTTTAACAGAAGGAGAAAGATATGTTATGACTATATCCCCCGTATTATCATTTAGTCAGCAGTCAATGTATGACATCGTAAATAACTTAGGTAGCTTAGCGGCTAGGTAAGTTCTACATGCCGGAAGTATCGTAACATGAAGACACACAAACATAAATGTAACATTTTCCATTTTAGATTTATTTTTCGACCTATAGAAGAATCCGCTTACTTCTACTTTACCCAAATGATAAAAAGAGATCAGCCGTTTAATAAACAAGACCAGGTATTAGTATTAAAAATATTCATTTAGACATTAATCTGATGCTTATGCCTCAATTTATTCCTGTTCTAGAAACACATTGCTGAGTCTGCTGAAGTTTTAAGCCAACTTTGTAAAGTAGTAGCAAGCATCGGTCTCGCTGTAGTTGTGTTTGGTCAATCCTATAGTTATACTCTTTTGTTTTTATATGGCGGGCGAAAACTTGTAGAAAGTAACCTCCCCGTTATTTTACTACGTTTCCATAGTTTCGCCATTGTTTTACTTGCTGTCAATGGAGTTACGGAAGGTTATGTTTTTGCTACGATGAATAATCGCCAGTTAGATAGGTACAACATGCAAAATATTTATGATGAATTATAATAACAGCTGTCTCTACTAGGTATAATTACGTAATGGTGCTGTTTTCTATAATTTTTTTATTGATCTCGTATATATTTACAAATATTTTTGGACCAGTAGGTTTTATATTGGCAAACTGTATTAACATGTCGGCAAGAATCATTCACAGGTACGAGTTAAACACTTTTGTGAAGTGTGATTACTAAATATTTCATTTTAGTATTATTTTCATTCAAAGTAAATATAAAGACTCTATATACCAGCCATTAAATGGCCTATTTCCTGGGTACAAATTTGTTACCGTTTTGATTGCATCTGGCATTGTTACAAAGTTATCAGAGGTAGGTTGAAAAATAAACTTTACTAGAATTCGTGTAAACGTGAGAGAGACTTGGGCAGCGTTTCAATGGCCAAGTGTCCCTCTCAAATGAATTCCACTATAGACTTCTTTAATACAATTTTCCTTTTAGATTTATTTACTAAACATATCCATAATCCTTCATATTGGACTAGGAGCAGTATTTTTCTTCATAACCATTTCCATTTGGGCCTTAGAGAACAGAACATTGTTGAAACTAGGATATGATAAGTACAAACGTAAGGTGTCACTGAAAACGGAGTGAAACCATCCAGCCAAAGATTTGTGATAGTTATTTATTGTTATAAAATTATAATAAACAGTTTATTTTACCTATAAATATATATAATAGCCTATGTATTTTTTAAATAAGTTGGGAAACATTCTTAAAAACAGCCCCAGTAACAGTGCCACTTGTGTGAATCAAACAAGATATGTTGTCGTGTTCTAAGCGTATAATAGGCATTTTATTCTTTGGCTCTAGCTTGGCTGCCTGTTCTGCAATCGCTCTAATTACCCCTGCACTATCTGTAGAACACTGTCCCCGGGCTAGAATGTTATATGAATTAGGACTCCAATTTTTAATCTACGAGAAAACTAACCTCCAAGGCATAAACCTTGATGATCAGCAAAAACACAGCCATACACCCCTGGTTTACACGTCCTTAAAAATAAAAAAGGAGGCTTATTTATAAAGTAAAAGCATCCTAACTTACGCTTCTTCCATGACACGATCTAAATTCTTTTCCATATCGACTATAAGTTCAAAACAAAATACAAAAAATATATTTTATTTTTGATAGGCACCAAAGAACACATGAAATATAATCCCATAGAAAATATAAGTACTATATTCTCTATGATATGTAAAACCACAAAACAGACATTGCTTACACAAGACAAGATTACACAAACGTAAAACCACAAAATACGCGGGTCCTAAGCAGGATATTATATCGTTGGGCCTTAGTACAAAGAGCTCACCACAAAACACGAAAAGAGCATATATATATTCATTTATCTATGAAGAGCACTCACTGTACTTTATATAAATGCCCCTGCTGGCTTTGCAATTTCACACACGGGCATCATGCGTGTGTTCTTCTTTGTAATATGTGCACGTATGGTACAAGCAACAAGCCTTTGCTATAGAGATAGAACATAGAACGCTCAATTCTCAATTCGGTCTTGACAATATGCAACCTATGATGACAATTACAAAATTGAAAGCACAACAGCGCCACTTTGGGAAGGTTTCAACAAAGGTAATAGGGGAAGGTTCAAATTCGTGACGGCTACGGTCGGCACCTTATCTATGGTCGGCACATGTCATGTCTGGTCGCTTCAATTTTATCGGTGTTTAGATCCTTGTTTAGAGCTTATTCTCTTAGCAGGATCTATTAGCAGAAGCTTCGATTAAGGGGTACAGGTGACCTAGCTCGTTGCTAGGCGATAATCGACTGACGCGTGACGGCACAGTCTCATTAAACACCCACAAAAATAAAAGTGGGAAGCGCGAAAAGTGCAGAGCGCGCCTAAAGAAGTTTTCACACTTCAATAACGTTAGTAATTAATATCTGATAATAATGTTAAACTTAAGTCGACAAAACTCAAAAATCACAAAAAGATCTTCTGTATCAGCTTTTAAGCTATCTTATCTTTTAAATAGACTTGCGCATGGAACTCAGAGATTTTATTCTTATTTTTCTAATTTCTACTCCCTGGCCTTGTGTCGTGTGGTGCGTGTTTGGCGAATGTTTTCGTTTTGTCACCATTTGTTACTACGAGAGAATAGAGAATGTTTGTGTTGTGAACTGTGAACGTGATTTATACGTTCCCCAATGACCAAATTACTTTAGAAATTCATCAAGGATATTATAAATTGGATTGAGAAATGTTTTAAGTCTGCTGTTATAAAGAGCGTTTAAAAAGAATCAATGGATCCAACGCAGGAAGGCATGATGGAAAGACAAGGAAGGTATGAAATAAAACGTTTACTCATCGCGTTTTTGTTTATGTTTGGAATCTGCGACGTTATCATGTAAAGTTGAAATTGTAGTTTTTAAATGATAGCAAATATTATTTAAACTTATATTTCTTTACCTTATTGTAAGTAGTTTCTTTAATTATAAAAAAAACTGTAATGATTAGGTAAGTTTAAGTTAGCTTTGACTAGGGTAGATAGAGGTGAAAAACAATTTTTCAAGCCTTCTTATATAAACGAACCCTTGATTTCAGTTGCTTACTTCTACGATGTGCCAGCCAAAATTCCTTAGACGAAAGCTCCCAGAAGCACATTTCACACAATCACCCTCATAGTAAAGAACGGCCACCCTACAGGAATCACCTTCACACCCAAAAAGCGTTTGATGTTATGAATGTAATGCGAAAGTCAGTACACCTTACATCCTACCTATCTAGCAACATATTTACTTTTACTTTTTCTATTTTAGACAAAAATTGCTGTGTGACGTTACGCTGGTAGCAGACACTGTAGAGATACCAGCACATAAAATGGTACTAGCGGCGTGTTCCCCTTATTTTTACGCAATGTTCTCCAGTTTTGAAGAGAGCCGACAAGATCGTATAGTGCTACAAGCGGTTGATCACCAGGCATTGTTGTTGCTCATCGAGTACGTTTATACGGCTGAAGTGCATGTGACAGAAGAAAACGTTCAGGTGCTACTGCCCGCTGCGAATCTTTTGCAGTTAACTGACGTGAGGGATGCCTGTTGCGATTTTTTGCTGGCACAATTGCACCCTACAAATTGTTTGGGGATTAGAGCGTTCGCAGACCTGCACGGCTGTCTAGAACTGCTTTCTCATGCAGAGTCCTATATAGAACTCCACTTTCCGTAAGTTTTTAAACTGTTAGAACAAAAAAAATGTCGTTTTTCAGTCGTTAAAAGAGAGTTAGTGTATTAAAGCGTGATGTATTTGTAATTTTGTAGTGAAGTCGTTGAGTGCGAGGAGTTTCTAACCTTGTCGCATCAGCAAGTGTCAAAATTGATACGAAGCGATAGATTGACAGTACCTTCAGAGGAAAAAGTAAGTTTTATTATTTTTAATATGTACTCGAATATACGAGGTCTGTCCTAAAAATATCCGCCCTTCCCTCATATTATTTCTCCGCGTCTGTTATTCTGCATCAACGGGCTGGTGGCATCTTGAGAAGTAGTCCCCATTTCATTGAAAATACGCTTTCAACGGCCTTTCCACTGTTGAAAGCAGTCCTGGAACTCCTTTTATGGTATTGCCTTTAGAGCGCTCGACGTATTTGTTTCCACTGTTTCTTTGTCATCGAACCGGTGTCCTTTGAACAGCAATTTTAATTTGGGAACAGCCAAAAGTCGCAGGGAGCTATGTCAGTACTGTACGGACGCTGCAGGGCTGTATGACTGCTATGGCAAATATTGCTGCACGAGGTTCGACGCATGCGCTGGCACCTTATCGTGAGGAAGGAGGCACGTGTAGATGGACGCACGTGGCCACACATGCCACCATTTTTAACCACTTATACCAGTCTTTTATTGTGTTTGGCTCATACACTCGTCCCCAAATGCTGTCATTTCAATGTAAACTCGATGTAGACATGTAGACTCTATAAACAAATGCACACTTTACATAAACTAAGGCTTTCCAAAGAAAACGGTTGAAGCTTTACAGTTGACACTCGTATCTGGCAGAGGGCGCTAAAATTGTCAGGTGCGAATATGAAGGAAGGTCGGATACTTTTGAGACAGACCTCAATATTTCATACAGACCTCATATTTTTTTAAAATATTTATCATTTTAATTTAATATAAACTAGAAAATTTGAATTAGGTATCGTCAAAGTATGTATTTATGTATGTATTCACAAAGGCATCCCTGTACCTTAGGTATTCGAATGCGTTATAGCTTGGGTACAGAATGATTTGGAGGTCCGTCACAGACACCTCGCCTCACTAATGGAACACGTCCGGTTACCGTTGATGTCGCAAGACTACCTCGTGCAGAGGGTGGAAGAAGAACCTCTGTTAAAAGCAGATATCCAATGCAAGGACTATCTTATAGAAGCTTTAAAGTACCACTTACTCAAAGGCGATACCAAAACCTTGTTTCGCACACCCAGGACCAAACCCAGGCAGCCAGTCGGCTTACCTAAAGTCTTATTGGTAGTCGGTGGTCAAGCACCGAAGGCTATTAGAAGCGTGGAGAGTTTCGACTTTAAGGAGGAAAGGTGGTTTCAGGTGGCGGAAATGCCTACTAGGAGGTGTAGAGCGGGTTTGGCTGTGTTAGGGGGCAAAGTATATGCTGTAAGCACAAAAGTGAGGTTATATTCGAGAAATATCCAGGGTAAAGTATATTTTTTAGGTTGGCGGTTTCAACGGGTCGTTACGAGTCAAAACCGTCGATGTATACGACCCTCTGCTAGATGTATGGTCCAGTTGTGATAGCATGGAAGCTAGACGCTCTACACTAGGCGTAGCCGTGTTAAATAACTGTATATACGCTGTCGGGGGGTTTGATGGGTCTACGGGGCTTAACACTGCCGAAGTGTACGATCCGCAGACTGGGAAATGGAAGATCATCACGTCCATGTCGACCAGACGGAGCAGCGTTGGTGTTGGTGTTTTATATGGGCAGTTATACGCGGTAAGATTATTTTTTTTGTTAGTGTATTGTTACGCCACTGGGTGTTTAAAATAAGTGCTAAAGGTCAGATTCCAAATGCACTTTATTAACTTACTTGTTACTTTGTCTTGTCTCTAAGAACGTTTAAATTAAACTAATGTAATGAAGTGTCTCGATTATATCATCCCTTTCTAGATTGTTCTCAATAATTTCAATCCATTCTAGATTGTTCTCAATTATTCCATGCCATTCTAGATTGTATAGAGTGCGTCTCGAAGAGTTCTACAATGGGGCAATCCACATGTACTTATACTGGAACTATTCGAAATGGGACCGGGGGGTATCTCGGGTTATTGGAAGTTTGAGAGGGATGAGACTTTGCTCTTGGCAGGTTGTATCTGGCACCCCTAGATGCGATGTTGCCACACCGTCGGGTGCGCTGTTGCCAGATTGTGCAGATTTTCCCTAGATCTAGGGAATTTGCAGTATATCGTGTACAATCGCTTACGATTCTGTACCAATATTAATTGCACTTTCATGGTGTTTATTTTTTATGTTTTCCTTCTAGGTTGGCGGGTACGATGGTGCATCCAGACAGTGTCTGAGTTCAGTTGAGTGCTACACTCCTGAAACCGAGGCGTGGACTGCTGTGTCAGATATGTGCTCAAGACGAAGTGGTGCAGGTACTTACATTCATATTTAACGCAGGTTTTTTGTTTTTATATTATAAAAATTTAAAAAATTTACTTACAAAAGGTTTTTTAACTTCACAGTTATTATTCTTTGCATAATAAACTTTTTTTTAATTTTTTTGTTTTTTGAAAATTAAAAAAAATATATTTACAAAAGGTTTTTTAACTTCACACAGTTATCATTCTTTCCATTATAAAACAGGCGTTGGCGTCCTAGAGGGCATCCTGTATGCGGTCGGGGGACACGACGGGCCTCTGGTCCGCAAATCCGTTGAATCATACAACCCGGCCAAGAACGAGTGGACTCCGGTTAGCGATATGGCGCTCTGCCGCCGGAACGCGGGTGTTATAGCGATGAACGGGCTGCTGTATGTGGTAGGCGGTGACGATGGTTCCTGTAATTTAGCCTCGGTGGAGGTCTACAACCCTAAATCGGACAGCTGGTCCATGCTGCCCAGCTGCATGGGCATCGGACGTAGCTACTCGGGGGTGGCGATTATAGACAAGCCAATTTGAAGGTCGCCTCATGCTGGCAATGGGGTCGCGGCCGCTGCTTCGTCAGGTGGAAGGTAAGTGTAAGACGATATAATTTCTTGTACAAGTATTTTATTTAAATGTCTTCAATGTCATTATAATTTATTAAATATTTTTCGCCGTTTGTCACTACTCTTGGGTGGTTTGACGGTGTTCCGCGATCTATTTCCTTTTTGGTATAGGTGCATTGTAACGTTTATTTTCACACATTCAAACAAAAATAAAATTCCCACTGATGCCACTGACCATGCGCAAGTAAGTCAGGTAGTCCCCAAAATATCCTGGGTGTTGAATCTACTTTGGCACTTTCTTTAGTTTTTGGGGGAGAGAAAAATAAGACACACAGTATACTTATTACTAGGTTTACTTTACAAAGTTAGAAATGGCGATACAACAAAAAGAATTCAAAAATTTACCAAAAATGTGGTATTATACTTGGAAACGCAGCATAAAATACATAAACAGCTTATACAGAAAATGGTGTAAATGTCAAAGTGCACGACGACCTTTCGGCAATCAATATATTTAAAAATAGTGAGGCAATGCCTACCCAAATAGGTTGATTAAACAGCGTGAGAAACCAGGTGCATAACTATAGACACTTTGTCAAACGTTAGCTGAGGGCTTGTAACAATTTTATATTTTTGAGCGTACACACTAGCAATATCAAGTCAATCTAACAGGGTGTGTCTCCTTTCAAACTTAAAACTAGGCTTATTTGTGATATGTAACGAGTCTTCCAGTAAGGTGGATCTGTCCTGCAGGTGGAAAAACTGCACACAAAAATCTGTTTCAGATACGCAAATTGCGACGAGAACAGCAATGCCGAGGGTGCCATAGGCTACGACGTGCTACGTCAGTCGTCGCCATCCCACCCTAGGAACATCTACGAAACAATCTGCACCGACCCCACTGTCAGCACCGAAGAGGCAGAAAACATCTACGAGACCATAGAAGACATGCTGCTGCAACCGCAGACGGACCAGGACGAACCGCTGCATGACCCGGACCAGCCTAGCTGTAGCACATACGGGCGTATCGGCAATGCTTATGGTAGAATCGATATAATCGGACACGGCATAGGCCGAATTGAACGTCACCTCTCCTCATCGTGCGGGTCGATCAACAGCAACCACTATGCCATCGAGAATTTGTACGGTTCGGCGGCTGACACTACCGGCCGTATAAGTAAAGTATCCGTGCAGTGGTTGCTGGCGAATAAGTGGCTGCCGCTTTGGATAGCCAATACTGAGACGGGGCGGGATTATCGGATAATAGATTTTCTCATCGCGCAGGGGTTGGAGACCGATGACGAGGGGGAGTGCGACGAAATTAATTTGGGGGAGAGTGGAGGCGGTGAACCACAGCCGCCACAAAATTAACGGCGGTTTTAGGTTAACTGTATGTACAAGGCTTTCAGTGTCAAATTATGCAATGGTTCTGTATATGGTGCTAAAGTGAGTTGCCGTTGAGTGGCCCAAAAAAATTGTCCCGTTCAGTTGGTCAGTATTACATAATACTTGCGCCGGTTTGAATTTTTTATTGGCGAATTGGCACCTAAAATGTTTTTAAACAATTCAAACAATTCAATATTCAATGACACAAACAGATTTTTAACATTCACATTTTCTATGTGATGTTTGCACAAACTGCAAACTTTCCAAGGCTCAAGGTTAATTTTCTAAGAAACCCATTTCAGAACAAAAACACACGTAAACCTAAATAAACCAAAACTATACATTTTTGGGAGGAATTAACACTTCTACTCTCTCTCTCTCTCTATCTGTAAATCTTATGTCCTACGGAAGCCATTTTCAGGTAGGTCAGTTGTCTTGTAGAAGCTCTTAGAGAATTGGCACCTAAATTAAACAATTAAAATTCAATGAGGCAAACAGAAATTTAACATTCACAAGGTTTGCAGAAACTACAAACTTTCCAAGGTGTAAAAGTTAATTTTGTGAACAAGGGTATTTGAAAAAAATTACTGGATAGAGAAAATTATTTTTTTGTCAATACATATTGATTGACAGGTCAGAATTAAGGGTTTTGACAAATAAATTAAGTACTTATTCGACTTTAACATTTTCTTCGGGATCTTCTTTTAATAGATATTTCGATCTCTAAGCGATTTTCTCTGATAATTTGTTCCTAGTTTACGGTAATAATATTTATGCTCTCTTTGGTTTCTTCAGTTATTATATCTTCATCTAATTTATCTGAACCAGAATGTGTTTGGAAGGAATTAACGCTTCTACTGTTTCTCTATCTGTCAATGTATGTCTTATGGAAGCCATTTTCAAGTAGGTCTTTTAAGGTATTACAATACCCATTTTACAACAAGAACATAGAAATGATTAAAGTCTCCTAAGAGGTTTTAGACACATGCAAACATAAATACACCAAAACTAAATTTATAGAAGGAATTAAATAATTATTATTTCACTATCTGTCAAACTTTGTATGTCCTATGGAAGTCATTTTGAATTAGGTCAGCTGTCTGGTAGGCGTGCACTATCTGTTAACCTTTGTATGTCGCACGGAAGCCATTTTGAAGTCTTGTAGAAGCACCGTAATAATTTCATGCTGCCCATTGTGATTTTGAGGTATTTATCAATCATAAGAACAGAAATGATGAAAAACTCCAAAATTCAGGAGAGACACAATCGTAAATGCCGCAAAATTATAATTTTTGGAAAAATTAACACTTCTACTAGTTCCTGTGTTTTATATATAGCTATGAATGTTAAAAATTAGTCACATTCGGGCAAGTATATTTTTAGCAAAACTGTAATTTGGAGATATTTTTGAGCCACTCGGTATGCGTGCTTTTGTAGTACAAACACGGTTTTTCATATACTGGTGTAAAAATTTTAGTATTGCTCTATTTAAATTCCATTTTTTTATATATTGAAGGTAGGTATGTCAGTGGTGGAAAATTGGTGTTATATCTGATGAATATTGTTGTATGACTTGATTGGAAAAAATGCTCTCTGATGCGACTCAGTGATGGCTCATGGAGTGAAGCGGCGATTCACCCTTATTTTCACAGTGTATAATAATTATTTTTCAAGTCAATGCGCAATGCATTAATAATACATGAAATTATTATTTATAATAAAAATTGTATATATTAATTAGATGCAAGTACAATTAATAATAATACTGTAAAACTATTGGGCGCCATTTCGCCTGCCTATGTCAGTGAGAGACCACAGTTTAAATCACAGAGAGTGACGCGATGTAATAGACTGATACCATACAATGCACCAAATTATATGGTTGCCATGGTAACAGTATCCCATTATCTCATGCATCTGGCAAGCGAGTGAATCGCGGAAATTTTAATTAATTATTAAAATATTATGCGAAAAAGGAGTCCTATAGTATACGAAATACTACAAAAAATTAAAGCTATATTTTCTGGAGAATAGAAAAAAATTGTAGAATGTATTTCTGATTATATTCAGAAAACTATATGAAGAGAAATAGATGAAGCATTTTTTTTAATTCTAGTGGATTATACTACAGACATTGTCCAAAACTGGCCACTGGTGTGACTTTTAAAATCAGTTGCTTCCTACGTTGAAAAATCCAAATTTCCTATAATTTCTTTTGAAATCTTGACATCTTAAGTTGTTTTCAGTTACAAAGAATTATAAATACAGAGTTACTAGACATTTTACTGTTGCAACATTTAGGATGTCGCATATAGACCAATTTTGCACTAGCACTTATCATAGGAGTTTTATGGTAGGTTTTCCTTTCCTTTTTATTATGGAACTACATCATCGAGTATCTTTTACAAACGCAAGTGTTTAGTAGTTATTTAACGATTATACATTATTAGATCTGAATTTTTTAAAAGACAATATGTGGTGCGGTGCAGTAGGTTTTAAACTCTTATTCTAATTGGTTGTGATATTTTATTATTGCTCTGAAAAATGTCTTGTGATTTTTTGACATTTTTCTGGCGACTACTTATTTCCAATTCTCTCTATTCGGTTTTCTAAAACAAACATATATTTATATTTATTAGTCAATGTGATTTTAGGATTTAGATTCTATGGTTCCCGAGCTATTTTTTATATTTTAAGTAAGTGAGTATGGAAGGGTGCATGTTTGGACATGTGTATAGATCAATTGGTACAGGACTGTTAAACATGTAAGGTTATGTTTGTTTTAAGTAATGTAAGTATTTTCGCCAAATAAATAGTTTTATCATGTTGCGATGCTTTTCATTTCGTAACCCTATGATTATTTAATGAATCTTTATTTTAAAAACACTATTTCTACAGGATCAACCAAACTTAGTTATAAGTATTAAAAATGTCTGTAATTCTACCTTGGATTCGAGTAGGGGTGTCAGGGATACAAGAAGGAGAAAAACCAGGCTACTATAATTTTTTTAAACGCTCATATCTTCTTGACAACAAATCATTTTTTCACGAAACTTGTTCAAATCCATGTTTTTTTTCTCTGACTACATTGAATTTAATACTATAGTGCAAATAAGCGGATCTCGTAAAACCCACGTTTCAAATCATAACAAAATAAAAATATATCAAGGTATATTTATAAATTTTACTTTATTATATTGTTTTAAATGAAGTATTACATAATAATACGTAATTTTCTAGTTATTATAGAAAGATGCATGATATAATTCTCAAATGTGAAGGCAAACAACTTATGCACTTTCAACAAGCATCTCAATATTCTCACTAAGATGCTTATGGGCCGCTTGCGCCATTTTAGCAAGTTGTCCCTCAGGTAAACTCTCAGGTTCTTGCATCAAAATCTCCACCGCCTTGCCCAGAATATCCACAGCTTTTACCAGTTCTCTTCTGAAGTCCTGCTTTGTTATAACCTCCTGGATGTACTGATGTCTAGCAAGTACCATTAGAGGACTGTGGAGTTCGTATAGTGTAAGACCTAAAATTTCAGAACGTAATTGTAAGGTGTTAGACTAATCGGTAATGTATACCTCTTATTCGTGAGCGTCCAGGTTCAATGACGTCTAAAACTTCTAAGAGCTGATAGCAAAGTTCCACTTTCCTTTCCAATATTAGGTTAGGCAAGTCCTCTAACTCGTACCCTTCGACATTACCGTATAGTTGTGTTAGCGTGCTTCTTAAAATAGACATGTATGCGTTTTTAGGGTGCAGCACAGAACGGTACTTTCTATAGATCGCCTCTCTCCTCTCTATACCTAAAAGTTCAATGTAAAATCAAAGTGACTGAAAAATTTGCATTTTAAACTTTAAAAAATAACCTCCCGCTCCGCTGGTATGATCAAGAGCTTCAATTTCTGTTTGAATGGTTGCGAAAACCTTCCTTACAGCCCCTGCGCTTGTCTTAAATTCACAATGTGTGCATTTCCATTCGCAGGTATCGTCTGAAAATATCTATACATGTTTATCACTCGCCAAGTAGTTCAAACATATTGTTTTTAGAGTGCAGTTATAAAAGTTTTATATAGGTACTTACCTAATGGTTTAGTTGACATTATTATACCGTTATCGCATTTGTTGCACTTCAACGTACCGGTATTGGTGCCCAATTCAGTTTTGTCAGAGCAGCGTTCGCAGGTACAGTCAAAGAATTTGCTCTCTCGTAGAAACTCCCTACGCACTAATGTCGGCCAGAGTGAATAGGTGTAACTGCTGTATAACTGGCCTCCTTTGGGTATGTCAATAGCCGCGCGAACTGTCACGCTGAAAAGTCCCCACTTGATAGAATTCCACGAATTAATTCCTCACAGTGCCCTTACCTGTAATCGCCACTATCCCCTGTCCCCTTGCAGTGGATCGCGTGATGAATATTAGAAACGCAGTTGTGGGAGAGTATGGCTAGCTTCGGAAATAGGCATCTGATAAAGTACCCTTTGTCAGTCCTAGCCTCAAAAGCGTTAACTTCCAAAATCCCGCACACAGTATGAATCAGTTCTTCTGAGAACCTGTCCGACTTGCATGGTCCCCGCAAATAATCCACGATGTTGTGCTGGTTGAATCTCCAAATAGGCTTTTGTTTCCGTACGTCATTATGAGCTTCCATGAGCTGTATCTCATCCTCCCACCTTTTGGGGTCTTTTTCTTTCGCTAGTAGAACCCTGAAAAGCTGTTGCACTCAGGGGAAATAGTTTAAGGGCATGCAGCGTATACCTTAACGGAGTGATACATTCGTACTGCAGACAAACATCGGTAGGATCTGCAACCTGTTGGAATTTAACATTTGCTTTTGAAAATACCTGGCATTCATTTTCTCTATGACAGCTGAGTTTCTCGCATTCCGCCCCACATACGGGCCAGGAGCATTCGGAACACAGCACGGCGCAATCTACAGCGTTAAAACAACCCAAGCATACACATGGGCTATCTGAAATTGAAAATTAATAGTGGCTCAAATGCTTCATTATCGTCATTATTATGTACCTGATTTGGGACCGTAAGCGAAAGGTTTTTCTGAGAAAATTTCAGTGCCCGCCTTTAGGTTTTCCTTTGCCACTGCAAATCTGCCCACTTCTACGCTTTCCTCCACAAGGAAAAGGTCCTACAAGGTGTTTTATAAAAATGATATTTACACTGAATTGTTGTCAATTTTATTTTTTATAAGTTCCTAAAGTATTGAAACTCACTTTTTCACTAATTTCCATTTGTGAGAACACTTTTACTTTTGAGAGCACTTGTAACTTTTAAATCTGTTGGTATTTTTTATTTAAGCCAACTCTCTGGCAAGCATTTATAACCGAATGGAAATGTCTAGTGACTTCTGTAAACTTCTATGTTTTTAGTCTATTTATAAGTATCTAGAACTACCTACCTACCTATCTGGCAGCTGTAACTGAGACAATATGTCTGTCACTACATTATTCTATCCTATTAGCGTCCACAAATAGATCTTATTTTTAACTTGGATGTTGGTAAATAGTGATTTGTGCAATATTATATAACACATTATAGATGCAGGGAGTAAAAAAAACATAATGGTACTAATAAAAAGTTTTCATAATGTGTATTAAAAATGGTTATGCAACAGGGAACATGACTAAAATTTTAAATATAAAAATAATACTAAAAGGCATAGCGTAACGTTATAATAAAACGTGTACTTCGCATAAAAAAAAGATTTCTAATTCCGCGCAATCAGTATAAGGTCTAAACAGGGATAAAATTGACGCGGCCCGAAACGAGCTGTGACGTCACAGTCTACAATATTCGGTAGACGTTGCGCCGGAAAGCGGCCGAATGAAAACAAGCGGTCGAGTCCTGGGATATCCTGTAGCCGACCGAGTCGGTCTTCTCGTCGTTTATAAATTGTAGGCTGTGGCGTCACGACTTTGAACCTGTTTGGAACAGTTCCGCTGGCGCGCGAAACTTTAATAATTTATAACAAATTTATTATTGGGAATTAAGGCGTCATATTTTGCATATCTTAGAGATACATGGCAGCCAAATTTAACTTATTTAACACACAGTCAGACACACTCAAGTGTGTTTGTTGCTTTGTAGGTACTTGCGCAATGATAAATACTTTCTAAATTACGTACCTGTATGTTATAGGTAGATGTCTGCTTATTTTGAATCCTGTTATGATGATTTAGAGGAGGTTATCAGGGTTTTAAAAGTACCTAAACAAAATATTTCGAAAAAGTTAAATGACTATTCCTACTATAAATATAACATGAAACAGAATTTTATTTTAAAAACCCAGTTTGTGTTAATCCAACATCTCTCAGATTCGTAACCAAAGAAAATCGCGACAGATCACTGGCAAAACGGCTAAAATGCTAACTCTATGGAATGACACAGAACACCAAGAGAACCGAACAGAGAACATGTTCATAAAAATTTTCATCTTAAATGGCCAATTGACCGATTCCTGCAATAAAAACCCGTGAACGTCTTACAACTTCCTTTCTATATGACAAATCAATAGCCTATAAAGTTAAATACTTGACGACTGACCTTGAACATGAAGAATTTGACCTTCTACAAATATTTTCCAGCTACTAAATTTACCTTTGGGATGTATTATCGCCGAAACAAATATTGATTTTATATTTTATACATTCATTTCATATCTTCCAACAGATCTACAGATAATTTATTATGTAATAAAATTTGCCTGAATTTTTGCACACATCTACTTTGAAATTTTTCATCATCAAAAGAAGTAAAACAACAATTAATAGTCGTCACAACGTTTTATTAGCAACATAATAATATGTATAGTTTTACACCATTTTTAACAGCATCCTGACTATTAAAAATTACAATAAATAATATAAAAAAAAATATACTATCAGCATAACAAAAATATTAGTTTCAGAATTATTAACATGAGGCTTTCTTAAACCTATCAGAAACGTCTTTCCAGTTGACAATATCGAAAATAGCGTTCACATAATCCGCCCGGACGTTCTTATACTGTAAATAATATGCATGCTCCCAAACATCGATGCCTAGTAACGGAATAAGACCAGTCGTTGCCTGTAGAGGGTCCTGATTGGCGCAAGTGGCTATTTTTAAAGAACCTTTAACCCAATTAGAAAATATACGTTTATCAATAGCACCCGCTGAAATTAGATATTATTTAACATACCTGTGGTTTTGTCGTAACCTAACCATCCCCATCCAGATCCCTGGATGGCTACTGTTTGGGCGGCCATCTGTTTTTTAAAGTTATCCATGCTGCCAAAGGATTCGTTAATGCTTCCGCATAATGCCGAATCTGGATCTGTCCCGGAAGGGCTTAAATTCTGCCAGAAAATTGAGTGGTTCAGGTGTCCGCCTCCGTTGAACTTCAAGGCGGATCCAAGAGAAATTGCAGTACTAAAAAAGAGATTCGTTTAAACATACAAGCAATTGAGTTGAATTCATGACAAGAACAGTTACCTTACATCGCCCTTCTCGACTGCGGCTTTCAATTTTTCTTCCGCTGCGTTTAAGTTAGTTACGTAGGTTTGGTGATGTTTAGTGTGGTGTATATTCATGATGTCTCTAGATATAATTGGTTCCAGAGCTGCATAGTCGTACGGTAAATCCGGTAAAGTATGCTTGGTTCTGGCGCTCCTTCAAAGTAGGTACATTATTAATTATCATTCAATTATTTTCAAAGTCTCTCATACTTACTTTGCTACAGCAGTTGCAACTTGTTTTAGAGTATACATTTTTCCTCTTATTATAAATTATGATAAATCAGCAAAATAACAGTTTCACAAGAACTAACGACTGCCGACTGCTCAGAAAGGACTTTGGGTGACTTTGGCTCGATCACAGAATAATAACACAGAAGTGTTCTCTGTTCTCGTTCTGTGTGTCCTAACCTAAAACCAGAGACATATTAACCTATAATATGGTTAATTGCAATGATTGCATAATAACAAAGTAGTAGCGTGCGCTATCAGGGGCAGCGTTGCCAGCTGTACCATAATTATGGAATTGGACCATAGTTTTTACCTTAAATCACTAGCTAGCACTCCGTGAACGTAATATAATACATAATTGTACCATAATTTTGCTCAAAAACTATTTAACAAATAGTCGTATTCTCGATATCTTGATATAATTTAAAAAAATTTGATTCAAATGATTAAATCAGATGATTTAGATGCCACAGTTTTGAAGTATCCAGTTCATTGCTACAAGCAATGGATTAAAAAAAATTGTACAAATCCGATGACGAGGAAGACGTGGAGGTGTATTTCGAGACATAATTAAGTACTTTGTTAGTATATTATGTATTTGGCTGGTTAGTGTTAGTTAGTATGTATATGTATATATTATGTATACGGTTGGTTAGTATTATATTATGTTATATAGTACATAAAAATATATTGTCGTTTATTTTTTATTATATATGCATATTATATTTAGTTTTTTTTTAAATTTTACATTAAATAACATAAACTTGAGTTATGTTTTATTTTTGCTTGCGTGGCGAATACCTCCTACTTACTACAATTTGTCCCATAATTTTCCCCAAAATCCGATAATTATGGCATCACTGCGCCATAATTTCATATTTGACATCTTGCAACGTTGATCAGGATCAGGGGCAACAAATTGAACAAATCTATTTTTACTAATTTTGACATGTAAAGTGAGACTTCTCAAAACTCTTTGACGGTAGGAAACGTCTTACTTTTCACAACCAGTTACGAAAAGTAAAATATTACGAAACTGGTTGTGTAAAGTTTATTACATAGTAGGTTATTTAGACCTGAAAAGCTGTGAAAGTGACGAACTGTCACACCGTTACAACCTACTGCATTGTTTTTAAACGTAAAAAATTCACGGTTTTCTTCTCATAAAATACAAAATTGGTGAAAATTAGAAAATAATCTTGTATGAAACACGTTGGGACACTATTTTTTGTAACTCGCGCCAGCGCTCGTTCCGCAGAAAATGTTTTATGATGCTTTTGTAGTTTTTCTGAAAGATTTACTAAGTGTTTTAAAATAATTTTATTCTGTTTCCAAAAGCTTTTACAAAATAGTAACCAAAACTGAAATGTTTTAGAAAGTGATGCCAATTTAACATTTATAGCTGTTTTATAAACATTTCGAAAACGTTTCTGAGAGTAATGTTTGTTTTATATATTTTTTTTTTGGAACCGTTTTGACAACTGCATATTATAACATATAAAAATGTTAGTTGAGATCAAAGCGTATATGCGTTGTAAATAAAGTGATTTATACTTAAAAGACTTTTATTCAAAATAAAAACTAAATGTAGGCCTTATTTATAAATATTTTTACATTCTACAAAATCTCATTTTTTAATAATAATTATAATATCTACAACGTTTTCAAATTGTTGTTTATCCTCAACTCAACCTCTTAATTTTGCTAGCTGTGCTTCGATTTCGTCATCCGTCATTCCTTTAGATTTGGAGCTTTCACCAATTTGGTGAGCCCCTGGCGTCGGGGCGTTAATCATCTAAAATTAACCACATACAGTATGTTTCAACAAAACATACACGTCACTTACTTTTCCACTTATTTCGATACCGATTTCATCCAGAACTTGCGTTACAATGTTGTCGCTTTCTTCCTCATCTCCCGACTCAGTTAACATATCATCCAAGGTATCGTTTACTAAAACGAACAGTAGATAAACTAAATAAGTGAACCAATGACTTGTACAGAAAATATAAAACCTACTCATATCATCAGTCATTTCCATCTTCATATTTTCCCTGGAGAAGGCATTTATAGTAGCAGCAATCTGCTCAGGTTTCATCAGCTTGTTCATATCGCCCATAGTTTTACCAGCTGCACCCATGGCATCCGCCAGCTTAACATTAGCCCCCATTGCCTTGTTTTGAAATGCGATACCTTGCACTTTGCTGCCAGCAGTATACGTTCGTTGCTTCTGTTTCCGCAGCTGCACCAGCTGCTTGGCTAATAGACGACATCCTTCATTGTTACCTTCCTTCGCCAACTTCTTAATGTCAAGTTCCTAAAAGGCGGGATTACTCACAAGTTTATATCATTAATGGACGCATTACCAGCTTCTTTTCCTCTCTTTCAAGCTGTCTACGGTCTCGTTCAATGTCCCTACCTACTCTCCTCAACTGACGATCCGATTCGCGTTGTTCCTCTACAAGAAATTGCATTTAGTCCTTTAATGATTTGTTTAAGATACGTACCTTTGGGATCAGGCTTAGACCAAAAATTAAACATGATTTCATTAAAAGTTTACGTGCAGACAATTTTATTGATTCTGAGTCATACTTAAATAAAATTACTGACAAGGCGGTTATGTTTTTGCGTCAAATTAGTAGATAATAGATGTATACCATAATATGTGCTAATACCACAGAATAAATATTATTCTGTGCTAATACTTAGGATAAATATCTCGTAGTTCAAACGTTTCTTAGAAGTAATGCATAGAAAATGTTCCCCCGCTAAATTTAAATAGGAAAAGTGATAGGTGCAAGCAAGAAGATTAGAATAAGGAGTCCGAACTCGCGTCTTTCGGGCGGCACAAAATACATCGAAAGATAAACGTAATGGCGACGGACTCTTTATGGCCGAATGCACCGTACGTGTTAATCCTGGATTATGTTTAAGCGTGACTTATTTTGGAAACTTGGCCAAAATCCTGACTCTGTTTTATGTCTCTCGGTTAAACTTATCACGCGAGCAGCCGGAATCAAGAAAACGGTCACACGTAACCGCACTAGCTAGCGACACCGAACTATTAAAATGTATTTCCTTGTTAGTTATGCAGAAAATACTAAATAGAAAATGCTGATCTGAGATTTCAAATATTAGCGCGTACTTATTTTTATTCATACCACTCAAAGTAATATATACTTAATTATAAAAAATAAACTGTCCATCAAACATTTCTACCTTACACAAACACGAAAAATCTGTCGGTTTCCATTGATCTCTTCTCGTTTTGATCACCCATTCTTTTCTCCTTGCTGGGGCTCTGAGAAAACGTTTCATAAAAAAATCCCTTTTTGCAGAGTTACTGCTGCACAGGAAGGTATTTTTGCGTCCTGACTGATTTGTAATAAAAACAGTTTTAAGTAGAGTTTGAATTGAACAAGGCACTTACCGTTGTCTTTATAATATTTCGAAGCACAAAATTATAGATAAAACAAATAATTTGTACACTTATAACTGACTATTATTCTAAACAAATGCAAATAATTAAAAAATAGAAAAACACATCGACATAAGCCTCTAACCCAGCCATTTTGAGGCTTATGTCAATCACGTGATCTAGACAACCAATCAAAAATTGGTCGTGCTGTTGTCGCCAGTGTCTTTATATAGTCATTGTAGGTAGAACTTTTCAATTTAATAAAGAGTACCAGTTGTTCTTGATCATACTTTATTCACAAAACATTTAAATATACAATAAATCTACAATTAAAAAATCTAAATAAATATTTCCCTAAAATTAAAGAAAAATTAAAATAAATTTTTGAAATCTCTTTAGCACCTACGAAAAATATTACGACAGTCAGTCTTGCGTGAAAAGACAAAGACACCCAAAAAATGAAAGCACTTTGCTAAAGTTCACCAAATACGAGATAAAAAAATAACAAGAAATTATACGTTTTGTATGTTCCTTGATGTCTAACTATGAAATGTTTAAAAATAATATTTCGCTGCGGCATTCACAAAATATTTCGTCGGTACATTTCTAAAAATATCGCTCTTGTAAATTTTACTCGCCACATAATCACTATATCACACAAAATAGCTCCTTGAATCCCCCAAAATCATCTAAAAAGCAAACTCCTCTTGTACTAAACAAGAGACTGTAGAAAACAAGTACTGGACGGTGTTTTGATAATTAAAGTTATCATGGCAATCGTTCGGCCTGCACAATTAAATCATGTTTTAGATTGCATGGCAAGCTGCTTTTAAATGAGCAATGTATGCTTCTTCTAGTATTAAACATACACAAGGCCTAGAATACGTGATAAGAACTTTTAACTAAGAATTTCATGGACGCAGAGCTAACTTAAGTAAAAAAATATAGGCACGTCTTGCCTAATATCACTTTAATAAATAAATTCCCGTATATACACCTCTAAATGAAAATTTGAAAAATCAGTAGGATTTTCCCACACTAATTCCTACGAAGCTCTGGAAGGGCCACCTAAGATAAAATAATTTCGCTTTAAAAAATTCCGTGTTATAACTGGGAATTGTGACATAAAATTCTGATATATAACACGGAATTTAAATGTAAAATTCCGAGTTATAACTCGGAACTTTAATGTAAAATTCTGAGTTATAACACGGAATTTTAGAAAGCGAAATTATTTTATTTTAGGTGGGCCTTCCAGAGCTTCGTAGATTCCTACTCATACGATAATAACTATCATGGATCTCACAAAGCCTTTAAAATCGATACACTAAAATTGCAGTAAATGTCAATTTATATAAAACTGTCGGCTAGATGGGTAAAAAAAATTAAACGTGTTCCCGGCGTATTTAAAAATATGAACTTTGTAACATCTATATACACAACAGAAGCGAACAACTGAACCCCCTAACCTCTCCCGTCAACTTTGTACCTCACGAGACAGCTACAATAATATCACGACAATTCATTTGCATCTTTACTTAAAATACTTAGGCAGTTTTCTTTTTTTTTTTTGTTTACAATCTTAATATACACAAGCGCAAAATGCCTTCATCAATCTTTCGTGATCAACAGCCCGTCGCACTCTTTCTCTTTGTCTTTAGAAATGTTCTGATTAGCCTGATCGTTCTCGAACTCGACGAAATCGTCAAAAAGACTAGGCCAAGCCTCCGTATCGTCGTAGCAGCTCAAGTCCTCGCCCACGTGCTCCGAGAAGTTCAGAAACATGTTCCACGTATCTTTGGGGATGCCGCGGATCATCGGATGGGTTTCTAGAAAGTTTAACCACCGGCCAAAGATTGGCGGCTCGCGTATCGTGAAAACTAGCCGCCAAAGAACCGTGGCCATGTCTGTAGGCAGTATGCGATGCCCTGAGTCCAGGCCGAACCGAAACGTGAAACGGTACAAGTCCTTGAACAGTTCATCGCTTTGTTCTATCTCACTCACTAACTCTGGCAGGCGCGTTTGAATCGACTTGATCGAATCGGCCCGGATGTCCCTTAAACCGTTTATAAACTCCGTACGAGTAAAACAGCACATTTGCTCGGCGTTTAACTTCCAGGCTAAAACTAATATCTTAAAATTGTCGGGAGATATTTGTAGGTCCTGGCAAAACTGCTCTATGCCTTCGGCGAGTATACTGTCCTCACTCTCATCTTTGTAAGAGTCAAAGAGAGTGGTGAGCTTGGTCTCGGACGGCTTGCTCTCCGAAACGCCCATGGCGGGAGCTGATTTAGGCTGTGTTCTGCGGCTCGGAGGGTAGAATCGGCCGATAGCAGTGACTTCTGGAGGAGCAGACAAGTGGTTACCGTTGCTTAGAAGAGTCTCTGGCGGAGCTGAGGCTGGTACATGACTCGGAGCGGGAAACAAGCGAGCTTCAGTCATTTCTGAAAGAAAGTTACGGCCAATATAATCCTTTGAAAATTACCGTACAACTAACGGAAATGTTTGTTGCGAAGAACAATTTTATTTCTAAAAAATATAACCATTCTGTTACCTTCCTTAGGGCAGTTTGGTGTGGAATTGTCCAGGGCCGTCGGTGTGGGCTCCTTGAAGCAAGTCAGGCAATTGCCCATTTGGGGGTACCAAACCGTACCTTCTAGGTCCTTGCCCGGAGAATTTTTGCATTGCCTGCAAAATCGCATAGAAAAATGGGTGAAAACTGTTATTGCTGACACATTCCTAAACATTAAGTTTAAAGTACAGTTTAGACAAGTCTCAGCTTGTTTATTATCGCAACTGCTTGAGAAAATAAACCTTGATGTCATATCCTAAATAACAAAGGTGAACAGTTCAGTGGAACTATGTTTTAATTTCAATAAGCGATTGGCTCCTATTAATACTAACCTCAAGAAATTTAATTACACTTCTATGAACAGCTTTATTTAATTAAAACTAGTAATTTTACGATTTTTTGATATGTTATGAGAAAAACACATTTTTGACGTTTGACAGGTATTTTACTTTATCATTTACCATACGCCTTGCTTTTGGAAAAGCTACGTCATTGCACTGCGGTGTATCGAAAGCAGTCCTGTGTGAATTTTGTGAAAAATTTTTGCACAAGTACACTGTTATTAATTGTTTATAAACCAGAACCAGAACGACGTAATCTTGAAATCTTGTCACTTGACAGCTCGTCGCTCACTTCAATCAGCTGTTTTCACCTGGCTGCCTGGCACCATACCACAGAACCATAGGGACCTGGCACTTGGCGGTGTCACAAAAGAAATTCCTACTTCTGTGACAGTGGAGATAGTCATTTTAGAAATGACTATCTCCGCCGTACCACAGAACAACTTCTTCTGTGGTCGTACTTTCAGCTCAGCTGTGCGCTGAAGCGGCTGTAGTTGGTCAACGATTATAGACTAAACAGGATTGCTTATCCTCATAAGCGCAACGTTAGACAAATCTCGTTGGCCCCCACCACGCTTTTGACGTCAGCGGATACGTACGGCGTAGGTTCATTGCCCCACCGGTGTATTTCCCGGCGTTTGTGTAGTGTCATTTGTACATTAACACTGTGCCTAGAGAAGCCTAGCATCAATTTGGAATCGACCGTTGGCGCAAAAGGATGCCGGCCGAACTTAACCGCTGACGTCAGATCTTGTCTAACAACACGTGGCCGATAAGCCTATTAGTCTATAATCCTTGGTAGTTGGTGCCAAAATTCCAGATTGTGCTTAAAACAGAGGCGCGCATTCACGCAATCTAAGGTTAAAGCACCGTTAAGCTACATTTACATTAAATTTCAATTATTATGCCTGCAAGTGAAATTTCCGGGCTTGATTATGACATTTACAATAAAAAATTGCTACTGGATTAATTTCGATTCGACTCCAAATTGGTGCGAGCTACTTACCAAATGCAAATATAATACCAAGTATTTAGGGAATTTTAAGGTTGTGTAAAATTTAAGATCCCAACAAAAACACTGGAACAACCTTCAGCATAGAACACAGATCACCACCATCAACCAACACATAACCTAAACTGATTGAATGTAAATGTAGACTATTTTGCTGCACCACAGTTACAAAGGCACTCACCACAAACCTCCACCAAGACGTTCTGAGCGAAGAAAAGAAAGCATCTCTTTATTGACTTTGTTACAATGCGTGGTATTCATACAAGCGAACATCTTTCTGTCAGTTCAGGCACGTTCAGTTCCCGAACTCAAATCGAAGCCACCTCCGTAAAATAATCTGTGCCGATGCTGCCACCATTCCGGTCTTCGTTTTCTCATGATCCGTGGTTTACTTCTGTCAAATTTCCAACCATTTTTCTTTTTCTGTTACGAAGTGAACGTCCGTCGGAGCTACTTGGCTGTATTTTTCTCAGATATAGAAAATGGGTTTGGGTGATTATCCCATTGATTACAACCCGAGTGTCCATGGACCTTACGACCCTGCACGTTATTACGGAAAACGTGAGTATAATACACCACCCTTTTGGCCAAAAGATCAATGTCAAAGTTTACATTACATAATCGGACAAGAAATTTTCTTTTCTTTATTACTTTAGCCGATACCCCATTTGGTCAAGTGAAAGTCGGGGAACTCGGTGCCTGGTTCAGTCGCCGCAGCAAGACCCCTTCAGCTTTTGCCGGGGCTTGCAGCAGAGGTTAGTCTGAAACTCGTCATTCTTTAGCATTTTATAAGGTTCTTTCTATTTGTAGCCTGGTGGAGATGGCAACACAAGTACATTCAGCCTAAGAGAGCAGGAATCGCTCCATTTTTCCATGTCGTTTTTGCTTCTATGGCTTTCTTCTATGTCATAAATTACGGAAAATTGAGTAAGTTTCGAGAATATGTGTAAAATGTTTGTTACACGTAATTCTTTGTTGCAGAGCACCACAGGAACTACAAATACCACTAAAGGCCGGTCAGATTTTGCAGTAGTACGATTTATCAAATACATTGTTCCATATTATTCAATAAATTTGGTGTAAACTAGTATATTATTTTAAATTTAAATAAATAAATCTTATTTAATGGTATCAGTACATAAATAAATTAGCATTTGTTTAACTGGGTGGGCCAAAAAAAACGTTGTTCGTTTGTTCTTTACGTTTGTTCTTAATTTTTTTGTTTATTAACTGATTTTGATCAGCTTGGTTCGTTGCTTACAGAACAGAATGAACTATGGACAGAAATTTTTAAAATGGCCGATTTTTGAAAATTCAACATGGCAGCCACCTTTGAAAATACCCTTTTCTTTAGGCTAATTCTTTTTAAAGCAAAAATGTCGAAATGACCCAATACTAAAAAGCAGTAAAATAAATGGAACTCTCCCTACATTTAAGGACCACGATGAGAAAAATCGGGACTGGAGTAATCATACAAAGCCTCTTTTTGGTCATTTTTAAGCTGTAGTAGGGTGAAGTGAGGCAATTGCGGTTTGTAAAAGAAAAATGTAAAGAAAACATGGGTCGAAACATGCGGGATCTCCTCCTTATTATGTCTACTATATGGCATATTTTTAAAAAAGTTAAAATTAATGTGGACCGAAAATTCCTAAACTATACCTTGTACCTATTTTTGGACACTGTTGTACTTTATTTTTTATTAAAGACCTATGATGTACTTCAAGTTGTTAATAAATATTTTTGCCTGTATGATTTTGAGGCCTACAATGAATCCATTTTTGATGTCAAAAAGTTGAAGCACAACATAAGTGACATAACAAGACATTCTGCCACACTTATGGAAGAATATGGGGGCAATTGTGGCAATTTTTTGGGGTAAATGTGGCAACGACGGAAATCAGAGAAAGCCTATAAGGCTTTCACTGCTGTCCAATATAGAAACTGTGGGTTAAAATGAAGTAATTTACCATGTCAATGAGGGTCACAGTTGACAAAAAACTTAAATTTTTAGACAGCTCATCGGCACTACATAAGATAATAAGGATCAATATTGTCTATAATTTGAGTTTTTGCGTCGCAACGCGATTTTACTTCTCCTATGAGGGTTAAGTAATATTCACTGAAGGACATATCGTAACAGATAAAATAATAAATGCATAATTAACTTGAAACTAGAGGATCTAATGAGTAAAGAACTACTTGTGTGCCCCGCCGGCTATATGGCCGACCTGTCAAAGTCACGTGACCTGAAATGATGAATTTGACATCCTAACCTAACTAATATGGTCAATTGCAACACTTTTGACATCTGTCGAAGGTTTTACATTATTTCAATTAAAACAATTTTGTCATGGCCAACTACCTATTTGTCTTTCGAAAGGTATTGTTGCTGCCAAGAAGACTAGAACAAGGAGACCTAGCTCGCGTGTTTCGGGCGACACAAAATACGTCGTAATTAACTTAATGGCGGCGGACTTACCTGTGTAAAGCGATACCACGCAAAATCGCACCTTAACCTGAAAAAGCACGTTGGCTGGGAAAGCACGAAGGCAACTTCTGAGAAAGCAGGGAGACTATCGATTTAACGAGATCGCTGTAAATAAAACTCAACATAATAGCAGCCATGTTTATTGGTAAAAAAATATTCTAACTCTAATTAGCCAATTTTTTATTACAGTTATCATAGTCACACACTCATATATATGGCAAAGTCGTACTGTTCCGAATAAACTCGATAAAATAGGCACTGTTGTCCGGAAGAGTAATAGTAGTAGGCGTGAAGTGAACTAAATGCAATATTGAGTTTCGTTACCCTGGATAACAATGTCTAATAATGAATAGGCCGTGGAATTAATAAAAAAAGGTGATTTTCAAGAAGTTTTATCTCCAAAATATTTTATTGCATAGAATGCCGTACGCACAGAATGACAGGGAAAGTACCTAAAAATGCATAATTATGTAAAAAAAAAGTGCATTTTTTGCGGTTTTTGTGCATTTTTCAAGGGTTTTCCAAAAATATTCATTTAAGATTCATAAAAATTTTAGAAAAATGGTTTGTTTTAGTATTATACAAACCTTAAGTAACATAGTGGGTCCATTTAAGACCCTTTATGGGCCGATTTTATTGCCATTAAACGCATCCAAAAGTGCATTATTTGCATCAGTTTTTAAAAACAAAAAAAATACATTCCCTGTAATTCTGTGCATACGGACTGATTTTCAAGTTTTTATACCTCAAAGATGCATTCCATGCAATAAAATCTTTCAGAGACAAAACTTTTTGAAAATCACCTTTGTGTTTATCAATTGCAATGGCCTAAAATGAACTATACAAGATTGCTAGAAGAAAATTGGTCAAGTGGACGCGATTTTTCTCGGGGATTTTGTGTGCCTGTTTTATGGAGTCCATCATCAACTTTACAACCGCATATCTGGGTAAAAATAACCACGTTAAAACTGAAAACTGCACACAAACTGAGTAACATTGTGTGTTAACCTCAAAGAATCTATCCAACAAGTTATCACAACCGCTTGCTTCCAACACGATTTAGTAAAAGATTTATTTTAAAACTTGATTGCTTCAACAATATAACTCTTAAAAAATTTATATAATATAAAACTGTAAACGATAACACACGAAAATGATTAATAATGCGTTTTAAGAAAAAAGCTGCGCGGCATAGCTGCCCGTTATAAAATAATAAAATACTCTTAATTAGCTTACAAAATACAAAAAGGTATAAAATACTGATTTTGGATTTTAATAAGTTATTCTCAATTAATAAAAAAAATAAAGTAGGGTTAAGAATAGAAATATCACTCACATGGTTAATACTACAAGGTGGGTGCGCCAGCTCACAGAAATCCATCACGACACATAATAATCGTTGTATGGTATGCGTTTAATTCTACCTATATTAATACTGATGGTTGACCGGGTAATTTCTCTTAAAGCTACTACAGAAAATCAGTGAGCTGTGTAAAATATCATTTGGAGCTGTCGTTAATGTACTTAACCTTTTTCGCTTAATGATTTTTTTATTTTCACAGTACTGTTTTTAGGGGCAACGGATTTTTACAACACCACTTTTTTACAACACGGATTTTTACAAAATTTCGATTGCCTGTTCTTCTACTTAAATTAATAATTGTCTTGTAGTCTAATAACTATTGTCACTAATTTTTGCTAAAATCTGGTTCAGACAATCAGTATCTCACATGTAAACTTGTCTAAAATATACATTTATACTATTTATAGAAAAAAAATTTCAAGTGATGCCATCAAATGGCGTGCTAAGGGACACGGGCGAATCGGGACTCGGGAATCAATCTATTTACTTAAAACTGGAGTGATTGTTTTAAAGGTTATGCTCACACGTTTTTTTAGACTTTGGGAACAGTTTGAAGGGTTAAAAGGGGCATGCCTCGCAAATTGGAAACATTAGTAGCACTCTAAATATATTCAATTATAAGAAGCTTCTAATTCAGTACCATAAATTTTGGATTTCCTTTTAAACCAATGAGTATAATTTTTAATTTTTTTTAAACCAGTGTATAATTTTTTAATTTTTTTATACCATAGAGTATAATTTTTAACTTTCTTTAAGAGTATTTTTAAGTTTATTTTAAGAAAAATAACATTTTTTTTGTTTTTATAGATTTATTAATACGCATAAGAATTTGTTAATAAAACTGTTGCATTTCTTTAAAAAATGCGGTTTTCTAGTATAATCTAAATTTTGTCGTTTTTTATTAAATAATTTTGTCCCGGGTAGGTCGAATTTGGGCCAAAAACCACTGATTGATGGCTTATCCTGAATGACCCCACTCTTATCCTGAATGACCCCACAATTTTTTTTATTTTTTTTTGTATAATGGATAGGAAACAAGCTACATAAAGATTACAAATTCAATTATAAGAAGCTTCTTATTCAGTATCAATTTGTTACCATTAATTTTGGATTTTTTTTTTAACCAGAGCATAATTTTTATTTTTTTTTAAACCAGTGTATAATTTTTTATTTTTTTTACCATTGAGTATAATATCTTAAATAATTTTTAGTCACAAATTTGTCGAATTCGGACCAAAAAACACTGATTTATGGCTTGTCCCGAATGACCCCACTTTTTGAATTGCTTGGCAAAGGAGCGCAGTTTGGTTAGCAGCATTGTATAGCGTGACTCAGCCCAGGCACTGCTGTTAGTTCCGAAGCGAAATTCCTTTCATTTTCGCGAAGTTTAGAACAAGTTTTGCCTGTCTCCTTCCGAATTTCTATGACGATGTGAGACAATTAATCGTTTTCGCTACCTTAAAACTCTTGCGAAATGTGTGAGAGGATTAGTTCCAGTTTATTATGCGTTGCTCATTTGCAGTTTCTGCACAAAAAACGGCATGACTGTCATCCCTCAGCCGCCCCACTGATCAGCCCTAGCCCCTGCCGACATTTTCTGTCGGCAAACTTGTCTCCCAAACAAAGGACATTTGAAAGGGCATAGGTTTGACTCCATTGAAAACACTGAAGAAAAATTGCTAGAGGAGCTAAACAGCATTTTGCAAAACAATTCTGATCCTTAACGATGTTGGGAGAATTGTATACGTGGCCAAGGGGAGCACTTTGAAGAGGACAACATTGAATGATTTATAATATTTTTAAATAAAGTTTTTACTCATTAGTCCTGGAACTTTTTGATCGCCCCTCGTAGGTTGCAGAAAAATTTTGAGCAGACGCAGGATCAACACAAGATAACTAAGATACAAAGGTTATTTTATATAGCATATTTGTTAATTATAACAGGGTAAAGAAGTTTCCGAAAATATTTGGAATTTGCTCACAATTTTAACATTTTGTACTTGCATCACATTTTGTCTTCGATTCTAGTGATAGTTGACAAGGGAACTAAAATGGCGGTTAAGTGCTCATTTCAGCACTTCAATGTCTACTAATGGCCATTTTGAAGTAATTTTTAATATAATTTCCACTGTTTTGTTGATAACAAAATGCTTTCCCAAATCTGACGGAAAACCTATTGGTAATTTTGTTTCCATTACTTTCGATTGACTGGATTTCTCTGAGCTGACGCACTAAAAATGCTTAAGACTCGACAATTGCAAAAAAAAGCTTACATAATATTTTAATAATTGCAACTAAATCCTACTGAGTTAAAAAATTTGATAAAATAACTGGTTACGGTATACATCTCGTGAGAAAAACCATTATGTACAATAAATAGATCGAAGTATTCTGCCTAAATTTGAACGATTCACTGGTCGAATAGCCGAAAAATACTTGTGGGAGAGAGCTTAACAATAATTTAAATAAATAGGGGGACAATTAAATATCATAACGAGTATTTGGGGACAGGGGCGTCGGGCGAAAACATAAGTCGAATAACTACTGACCTTGACCGTTTCAGTGCTACGGGCTATTTTGGAAATTTACGGATAATTATTGCTCCTTCTTATTGCAGGCGTTCGCCCGACGCCGCTCTAATATCAAACCAATATATAAATATTCCTTAACAACCTAGACTTGTTACTCCTTAAAAATAAAAAGAAAAATATAAAAACCTGGGAAGTAAAAAAATAATACTAATATTAAGGTACTACTGGCATAAGCAAAAGTTTGGTTATGTTCTCTACTTTATCTCGGTATTAATGCGTCTGTGGAGAATATCACAATCTGCGTTTAAACAAAACAAAAACGAGTAGGTATAAAAAGTTTACGAAAAAAAAATGAGTATTATCGTGTAAGTACAAAGTAAGTCAATACAAAACCTTACGTAAGAGAGCGAGTAGAAATTTTAAGGTTGAGGTTACTGTAAAAATCTAACACTATTAAGTATAGTTGGTATCACTGGTATACTTAGGAGGACACTATAAGTAACCAAGTCGCTACGTTGACTCATTGTGTTATCGTTAGTGCAATTCAGCTTCTGCCATCTGCGTCGAGACAAGGTTGAGGGGCAGGTCGGCTATGCTGTCCTCGTCCGAGTCCACTTCGGGGGCGGAACCGCTCGGCGACTCCCCCATCGGCAAGAATTTCGACACTGGAGGACCCTACGACACCACAAAAATATGTCAAAGCACCGTACAGGCTTAAGGACTTTTAATGGTTCTAACCTGTAGGTGAGGGAAGTGGGGCGTACTGGCGTTTTTATGCCCCTGAAGTGCCATGACAAGGTGCGGCTGGATCTGCCGCCGCAACGCGCTCAGCATGTCTTCGGTGTCGGTCGATTCGCTATTGTTCGCCCTGGATTTTGAACCTAGAACTGTGTTGTTTGCGCAACATGAGCATAGGATGGCAAAGATAGGGGGAATTTACCACTGCCCAAATTTCAACAAAATTTGCATATGAAAGGAGACATTGATTAAAAATGTGACCATTTTTTTACACAAACATTACCAAGAGGGCATTTAAATGTCGTTAGATTCTGGACTGCAAAATTAGAGTGTGGTAATCAATGTAGAGGAATTTGCCACAGCCCAAATTTCAACAAAATTTAAAATGCCACTAAAAATTGATTAGAAATTTGATTTTTTTTTATACAAACATTCCCAAAGGCGCATTTAAATGTCGTATTCTGGACTGCAAAACTAACGTGTTATATTCAATGTAGAGGAATTTTCCACCGCCCAAATTTCAACAAAATTTACATACTACAGGAAAAATGTCACAGAAATTTGACCGTTTTTTTTAACAAACAGCCAAGAGCCCACTTAAATGTCGTTGGAGTCTGGACTGCAAAATTAACTTGGGATACACCATGTAGAGGAATTTAGAACCGCCCAAATTTTAACCAAAATTGCATACGACGGGATACAAAATTTTTTCACTCCAAAGTGGATACCGTACAAAGAACAAAGCTATTTTAAACCAAAGAACGTTACAATCTGATGCAGAGCTGGTCCCAGTTTTCGTTGAATCTGACCCAAAAAAGTGCATAAAAGATGGGCAATGGTAAATCATCCTAGTACATACACCTTTGCAACTTACCTTTATAAGTGTTGATCGGACCGTTGAACGAACTATAATCTGTAATAAAACCAATCACGTTAAGAGAGCATTAGTGAGACAATGTACCATATGTACCTCTGCACTTCTCCTTCTCCGTGGCTTTTGGCCTTCTACGCCTCGTGTGTATGGTGTCTCTCCTCATGGTGTGAGGCCTATCCACACCGTGTAGCTTATAGTAGAGGCCGCATGCGTTACACACCATCTCCCCGCGCATGTTCCGCCGCCAGATCGTTGTCGTCTGCGTTCCGCAATTCGTACACGAAAGATCCACTCGTCTAGCCATACCCGCGCCGCCCTGAAAATTTACCTAAGTATGCGATTTTAACAAATAATTCACGCCGTACTTTCCCTTTGACGAGATTGCACCAGGGGCTGTTGCCCGTGAAATCCGGTATGTAATCCTCCTCGTCCTTCTCCTGGTCCATCGGAGTCCCCTCCGCTTGTACATTGGCTTTAGTCGGGAAGCTCTGTTTCCTCCTGGCCGACGACTTCTCTAAATTAGCCGCCTGCTGTTGCATGGCGCGCTGATGGTCTTGGAATAATGTGTAGTTCAGGACGTGGGGGGGCGCCGGCGTGATACTCATGCCCAGTTTTCGGCACGTTATCAGCTTTCGTAAGAGTTGACTCGCCTCGCCTGAAAGGGGCGTGGTGGAGTTGTAACCGTTTTGGGAGAGGGCCCGCCACAGGGAGGAGTCGGATTCGTTGTTTCGGTTAGGGGCTTCCGGCGGGGGGGAGGCAGCGCTGTGCGTGGTCGAGCTACTGTGTTCCTCTGTCGCCTAGAGTCACAGTTCGTTCAGAAAGATCACAGATATACATTACGAGGCCAAAAAAAATTTTTTAAGCTTTTTTATTTAAAAAAAATTATAATTTTGTGGCAATAACTCATTACAATTTTGTATATGTATAATCCTTCAAGTAGAAGAAGAAAATGAATAAATAATTGATTTCCTAATTTGCTAATTTACTTAATGATTGCAATACAAAGACTAAGACCGTTGAGTGAAGAAGCACTTTCAATCAACGCAAAGACATCATACATGCAAACTTACAATAGATTTTGAAGCTCAAAAAATATTATTTTTAAAAGAATTTTTTAGATAGAATAAAAATCTTTTGGACAGCGATATGCAAAATGTTGAGAATTTGCTTGAGAAAAAACTTGCTCCCTCTAATCCAAGTTCCAAATTAAAACTAATGAAGTTTGACACAACACACAATTGAACCACCAGCCATTGTGTCACTATTTCCGTTCCACGAATTATCTAGGTTATATAAAAAACAATTGAAGATGCTACCTCATAGCACCACTTTCTATAAGTTCCTTTGTTTCGAGAACGATACTAATTTTATTGTTATCAATATTACAATCTCAATCCCATAGGTAGACAGCCACGAACCGATAGACAATCAAGAAAGTTACCTTACAGACCAATAAATGCAAATAAATTAAAATATAATCTAAACAACTCAATTTAAATCAAAATCAATATATTTGATCCAAGCACTTGCAAATTAAATGGTCACAGAAAACTAGTTTTTAACTTTCATTTCACAACAGAAACAAACGTACATGCTGTGTAAAAAATCCAAAGTTTGAGACAACAAGTTCTGAAGTAAACTGACCCAATACTCCAAATGCCAAACTTTTTGTCCTATGGAAGCCATTTTGAAAATATTTCATTTTGCAACAGAAACAAACATAAATGCTGCGAAAAAACTCCAAAGTTTGAGAAAAAAAGTTCTGAAGTAAACTGACCCAATACTCCAACTGTCAAACTTTCGATGTCCTATGCAAGCCATTCTGAAAAACTCTCATTTCACAACACAAACGTATAAACGCTGCGTAAAAAATCCAAAGTTTGAGACAAAAAGTTCTGAAGTAAACTGACCCAATACTCCAACTTACGTTGCATAAAAAATCCAAAGTTTGAAACAAACAGGGTAAAAAAATAAACCGACCCACTACTCCAACTTTCTATGTCCTACGGAAACCATTTTGAAAAACTAGTCAAATATCGTGATTCATAAATGTTTAAAACAAGAGACTATCAGCATTGTCTATTTTACTTTCTAGCAACTTTAATTAAATCGGATTAAATGAGGTTATGAGAGACTTATTTTTAGCTATTTGACGACCTACCTGCGACATATCGACTTCAAGTCTCTCGGGATCCGAACTGCTACTATAAACGGACATGTTATCAGCCTCCTCCTTAATAAAATCGATCTCAGGCACACAAGTTAAGTTTTCTGGTCTCTTATTAGACAGATCCGCTGGTTCCGTCGGGCTAATCCTGCCCTCCATATCCAGCCGATTATCCAGATACCCTGTGACATCTTGATTTATAATTGTAGGTGACGGCGACGTGTGGGGATCCTCCACAGCATACTGTAAAGCAGTGGGCGCCTTCAGTTTTATAAGGGACTCTGGTACTGGTTCCGTTTGAGGCGGTCTATCGTGTGTTGCTTGTATGGTTGCGGGTGGCTCTGGTTTGACCTCTTGGGTAATACTGCAAGGTAATTCGGCTGGTTCTTGTTTTAAGTCTTCTAGTTTGATTGGCAATGAGGTTAGGCTGTCCAGGAGGGTCCGTGAGCGGCACATTTTTTCCTACAAATAAATTTATTGAACTTCCAACTGGTTACAGTAAGTAGGTATAGTATTATCTACAGTGTCTTACAGTAATAACAAATTATTAGGGTTCAAATAGAAGTTTTATTATTATTATTTGTAGATTTAAATAATTCTTCCGTCTCTATGATCCAAACTCTGTACCTATTTCGCGCCAAATGATTGATGATGAATTTCGCACTTGGCCAATAGTTTCTAGAAGCAACGATTTTAATACGATGCGAATTGGTTTCAACTGCTACATTTTCATGTCAAACCAATGACTTCACTCACGAAAGTGCTTGAACTATTTTGATTTTGTATTTGGCCTGTGGTTTATTATAAATTAACATGTTTCAATTTTCAATCACGGGTTGAAACTTAAGAACTGTAGTTCCAGAGTGGCAACCTTAAATTTGACGTGTAAACACTGTAAACTGTAAAATACAAAAGTTATTTTCGGGAGCTGCTTTGAAATAGTGACGTCACTATCAAAATCGGTTAAATCACCACCATGAACCGCTTTAATCGAGAAAAAACGGCCTTGATTTGTTCAATCATAAGACAACCCAAGTTTGACAGAACTCGAATTGTTTAATTTGTGTTTATTCCCGGCAACAGGAATAAATTCGATGTTTTGTGGATCAAATAAAAGTTTTTACAATGAATTAGTTACCTATTACTGTACGTCTTTAACACGGCTGAAGTTATTACAGCGATAAAATGCCGGCCATTAATTAGGAGTTAGGAGTAAAAATATATACCAAAATGACAATGACAACAGAATGGTAACAAACTTATTCCTACAAGAATCTTTGCAACTACACCGTAGCCACAGATTTGCACGTGGTTTTCCTTATTTGGAAAGTGAACAACAATTCAAATATTTCTTTGTTAGACACAACAAAATGGCAATAAAGCTTTGACTCACTCTCAAATACCTACCTAATCCTTGAATGAAAATCGAACGATGTCGGGATTTTAGTTTCTGCAGTATTGTGCGACAGCCTTTGTTTGGCGTACTTTCTTGGAAAAAAAACAAGTGCCGGAAAACTGGTTCATATTAATTTGCGGAAAATATTGTTCTGGGAACACGAATTTATGATACCTATCCTTTAAATTGTTACAACTGATTAGCAGATATGCAATGTAAATACAAGGTGTAATAAACGTTTTATCAAAACACGATGACAGACATTGTTTCTGATAAGAGATAAGGTACCGATATTTCAGTTGTTTTAATTATTTTGTGGACGTGTTAGCTCGGTGTTAGTGAAATATGATATTGTAGGTAATTGGGAAAACATGGGAAAATTGATACTGGTAAGTGTAAACTATAGCATAAAACAGATTAAAGTAAGGGTCCATTAATCGTACGAGTACATAGTTATTTTGAAATATTATGAGTGATTCATGATATAGAACATAGGCAGGTAGAAAAAATCTGATACGGTTGTTTGAGATACCTACCTATTAATAAATGTAATTAAAATTCCTCAGGCGCAGAATCGAAAAAACAATACAAAAGAATGTTTATACATTTATTTTAATATGTTCTATTTTTTATACCGCAGGTATGTTAACTAGACCTAGCGAATGACAAATACCTGTGTTATCAGGTTACTAAATTCCGAGATACTAAAACTAAACATTGCGAACTACAAGGTGGTTCAAATAAGTATTTTCAACTTTGAACAGAAACGCAGACTAAATATCGAGTTATTATTCCACGAATTTGCCAAAAACTTGCAATAAAACCAAGTCGTATTTTTCAGACATTGTTCTGTCTGGTGGCCACAGCCCTGGCGGACGAGGTGTACGAAGACTCCAGTAACATTTGCGATCGGTGCACCTGCGCCGGCGACGATGAGTTCATCCTCGACTGCAGCGACAAAAGTTTCGAAAACGTCCCGGCGAATTGGCCACGTCACGACAAACCCCTAGTGGCGACTTTCAGCAACAACAACATAACAACGCTCAAAATACTGCCGCCTACTGACCAAAAAGTGAAAGTAGCCTTCGATCATTGCGGCATTCAATATCTGGACCCGGGTGTGTTTTCCGCCGTTAAAAACGTGGAATATATAGATTTGAGTTATAATCTGCTTACTAGTAAGTATCGTAACTGTTATTTTCCGTTTTTGTTTTAAATTTTGGCATATTTTAGCCGAGGAGATCGACGGTGAGGACTTCAAAGGGCCGTACAACAACAGCGTGTATTATCCTATCGCGGTGAAGTACTTAAATTTGGCATATAACCAGATACACAGCCTACCTAGAAAGTTCTTCGAAAACATGCCAGATCTAGAAGAGTTAAACTTGGATGGAAATGATTTTACGGTCTTGGATCAAAACACGCAAATGGCTTTATCCTCTCTTACAAAATTAAAGGTAAGTAACTTGTATTAACTGTCACTTGTATGACAACTTTCTTGAAGATACGGACATACGCACGCAAAATGATGTTTGAGAGCCTTTTACCCATATCAAATATTTTTGCTATTTATATACAATATTTTCAGTAATTTTACATGGAATTTGACGTCAAAAAATTTGTTCATATTGTGAATTTATGCATAATTGAAAATCTTATTTCGTCAATATCCACAATTGATATTTTTAAAATTTTTCTCATGTAAAGATGCTCGTACAAAAATAAAAAAAAAGTACAAAAAAACATGTTTAGTACTTTTAGTAGGTTTTTTGGAAAATATTTACTGCTTTTTAATGCTTTTTTAAATTTAATATTGGGATTTTCTTGAAATATTGTTTTTCGTCTTACTTCTCACAACCAGTTACGAAAAGTAAAATTTTACGCAACTGGTTTTGTAAAGTTCATTTAAAAGCTGAACATTTCTCAAATTTGATTTTCGGAAAATAATTTAGATACCTACTGTAGATAATTTTCTGACACTTAGTTACATATTTGGAAAATATCTACAAAAAATGTCTAAATAATTCTTCTTAGTTTTGTTAGCTGAAAATGTTTCTGAAAATTTCCGTATAAGGGTTAACACAAAACATATATAGGTACCTACTCAATCAAATTCGGTACCCAATCGAGTCCTACGAAAATGACGGCTTGTTGTTGCCGATAACAGTGATCAACGACATCTTATTTCCAGGTGTTAAATTTGGCCCGCAACGAACTTACAGAGGTAGTGGGTGACGCAGTTAAAAACCTCAACAGCCTAATCGAACTGAATCTAGCTGGCAATATGCTGGACTTCGTACCCGAGACTCTCAATTACGTCGGTAGTCACCTGGAAGTGCTCTTTCTCAGCGACAATTTAATCTTTGAACTGAAAGACGATAGCTTTTTAGGTAAGTGGTACATAACGTATAAATTAATAACCTAACATGCCAAATTAGTCAACGACTTGTTTAGAGACAAAAATGTTGAAAAAGTTGTATATAAATTGAATAAATTTCTCAAATCCTAGGCCTTAATGGTATCAGAGACCTCTACCTGGACAATTTGCTGAGATTAGAAGCGATCTCTGTAGACGCGTTCTCGAGTTTACCAAACCTTAGGAGGCTTTCTCTAAGGAACAACACCAATTTGAAGGCGATTGATAGGGAGGCGTTCGCCGCGAACCAAACGTTAGAAGAAGTAAGTACAGTGCGAACCAAAAACTGCGAAAATTCCCCGTGTTTTATCTAGCGAACCTTTAGCCAACGTTCGCCCTTGATCTTGATCTCTGGCATAGTCGAGTGACCAGACCTTGGAGCGAAAAAATTCACGTAAATAAAATTGAACTTCATTTCTATTTGTTTACGCAAGTGCTGCTGAATTTATTTCGGGTATAATCTCTGTATCATTGCAAAATTATGGGCAGTTGCGACAATGATTAAAAAGTGAAATCTACAATACGTTCTAGATGATGTTGCCATTCAGTATAAAATATATGGTAAATTATTTTTTTAACTGCTACCTGCTACATACCTTTACCAATTACTAAAATATCAGAGAAAAAACTGTACGATATAAACAGAACCACAGGAAACGTATGTAGGTACCTTCTTTAATATTTAGTCATTTTTTTTTAAAAGGTGCCCTTGTTACGGAAAACAATCGAATACCTACGTTTCAAAATATTTTACGCGAACTATTTTGACATTTACGAAAATCAGTCTTTTTTGTAAAAATATGTGTCATTTAAGTCTAACAGGAGTTGGGAGTGTTTCAAAATGATTACTGGTAGTACTGAATAAAGTATTATTATTAATATTATAACAGAAAGGTACGTTGAATCAATAGTAGTTCATATGGCTAGTAGGCGCGTTAAGAGAATCTGCAATAGAAGTAATCTCCTTTCAATGTATAGGTCAAATATATCAGATTACCTACTTAGTTTATAAATAAAAGTGGTAATTTATTATTTGCTTGGATATATATTGAGAAATAATTTTCTAAGAGTAATATTTTTAAAGGAAATAAAAAACGTATACATAGTATACGTGGATATTATCGTGCTTCCTAGAACGTAATTAAATGTATGTATTACTTATTTAAAATTATTAAATTTTAAATAAAAATGTAAAAGGTGTACCTATAATAATTATTGATTTTTGCACTCTCTGTATTTTTTTGTTGTTTTTCTGTTTTGAAAAAAATTAATTTTTTGGAAAAAAACATGGATATTAAAAAAATGTTACGCACACCTACTTTTCCAAGAAAAAAGACTACGTATTTTTTTTTGAAAATTTCATAATTTTTCAAATTTAAGCAAAAATATCGAGAAAAATTTAAAAGCTGGATATTCAAACAAATTCAAATCTTCAAATTTAATTTTTCGAAAATTCCAATGTATATCAACATCCAATGTATATCAACATCCAATGTATATCAACATCTAATGTATATCAACATCCAATGTATATCAATATTTCAGTAGACTCGCGATTATGTGAACATCGTTTATTGTGAAACGCCGGGATATGTGAAGAGTCAAAATTTTGTGCTGGCAGCCGTATGATGTCAACAGCGAGGGTTTTGTACCACTCGATTATGTGAAGTGCTGTAGTGGTGGGGGGGGGCATTTGCCTATTCATTCATGTATGTCCCATCTGCTCCCTCAATACTGCTCTACTTGTTAGTAACGTAATAATATTCCGTCCCATTAATTTTTTTTTTTGGTGTAGTGAGTGAAACTGATAAGGTAGTCTATTTTATCTATGATATATATGTAACACAGCTAAATCTAGCTCTCCATTTTAGTAACTGTTTCCGTATGAAAATTACGTCGATTTGAACGACCAATCTTGTTTTGCTTCGACGGTAAAATAAGCTTTGCGCCGCATTTAATTTTATTGTCTTAATAAGTATTAAGACAATAAAATGAAATGCGGCGCAAAGCTTATTCAATGGTACGCTGGATTTTTCCTGAGTAATACATAATATATTTATCTCGGTATATTATACCGCTTAATTTTCCTTGGTAATTAAATAAATATTTAATTATTGCATATCGTACAGTTCTAGCGCTGTACACAATTTATTTTTTAAATTTTTTTTATTTTGAATTAAAAAAATATATATATATATACATTTAATGGGACGTAATATTATTACGTTACAGTATTTAGAGTGTTTTTGTGCTGTATAAAAATGGGTAAGAGAAGAAATGTTTGACAATAATGTGTATTATTTTAATTTCTATTATGTGAACAATTGGGGTATGTGAACAGGGTCGGTTTTAATTAGCTCACATAATCGCGAGTATGCTGTAGTTCAAATGGCTGATAGGTATCTGCCTATTAACATTTCTTGGGGTAGAATTAGTTTAATTTCAGTGGTCAGATTTAAAAAAATCATGTTTGTAAATAATTAGTAATTATATGTACAAGTATTAATATCATTTTGTATACTTGTACTCGATAAATAATGTCGTAGTGGACCCAAAGTCCAGTAGGCACGTTGACTAATTCGGTGATAGAAACGCTTTCCTTTAAGGTTGGGATTTTGCCGCTTTGTTATATTTGATCCTTTTTAGTTATATTTGATTAATAATTCGTTGACGGAATTGGACTATATGCTGTTGCAATGGTCGAACTTGAAGGCGTTCGAACTCAGGGATAATCTACTGCAATGCGACTGCAACCTGTACAATATCAGCAAAGATCTTGACGGGGACATTACCAGAGATCTGGACGGGCCGGTATGTCTCGATCCAAGGACTGGCGGGCCCCGACAAGTATATTCCCTGGACGAGAACATATGCGAAATGGTGGTAAGTGTAATTGGTGTGAAGTTAGCGACGACTTTTAATATTAAGTAGCATGTGCATAACTTGGCAACATTGCTGGGAGTGGATCTACACTGGGAGTGGAGAATTTTTATCTTTATTTTGGAATGTAGGTATATTTATTTTATCGATTTTATTTTTTGTTGAGAATTTTTTGCTGTATTTTGGAATATAGGTATATCTATTTTATTTTTCTCAAGTATATAATTTGTTTACTTGAAACGTAATTTCCAAACTCGCAGACGATTAATTTAGAACCATCATCTCCACCTTTTCCGTTTTTAATTATACACCTTAATAAATAGTAACGCCACTGGATGGTGTTCTGAAATAAGAATCCACATCAACTCTAAATTGTCACTACTGAACTAAATCTGTTGCCAAGTTGTGCACATGCGATGTATTTACTTATGTTAAAATTCGCCGCTGAAAAATTCGTCGCTAACTTCACACCGACCAATGTAAGTTAGAATTTTTCCGAAATTTAAGTTGCTCGACGCATCCGCATAAGTTCTTGTATCTTCATTGTCATTCGAGTCGGTTTTGTCGACTTTGTGGAGGCAACTGACAGTTGACAGTCCTCTTGACAGCGGCCAAGATGTGCGTTTGTTTTCACTCTGTTTTTGCTTTCAGTACAAGCCGTTTGGGATTCACCACGCGATCCGTCACTTCGAAACTATACGGATAGTTGTGATATCCCTCTGTGTGACTTTTACGGTAGCAGCGTTCCTAGGCGTGGTTATATTGTTTTTGAGATACAGGAAGGGCGTGGCGTACAGAAATTACACGTTTGCCACTCAAGTGCAATACAATCCAATTCACAATCAGTATAGATTATAAGTTTTATTTATAAGTGGTTTTAAATTTGTCAAATTTTGTAGGTTAAATACTATATATAGCGCTTCGATTTCACTGTAAAAATTGCTCTAGTCTTTTGTATTTAAGTTTTAATAAAATATAATACACTTCGCTGTGCTTAAAAATTAAGATTTTCTTGACTCAAAATTAAAACCTTACCTCGTCCGTCCCCGTTAACTCCCTAGTGAAAACCAAATATTGGCTCAGAAGATCCTCGGACTTCCTGGCGACCTGTCTAAATTTACATAGCGATTCTAATTGTTCTGTGCATTTTAGGCAAATCGAATGTGGCAAACTGTCGTCGGCAGACACCTAAAAAAAAACAAAAAAAAATCAGTATACACGAACGCAAATACAGTATTCGCCAGCACCACCACAAGTGCTGCATCTCACAAGACAAACTTCTGTTCAGCACTAGGTATTCGGTATAAAATGTGAACATTATTTTTGGCCACCGATATGAGAGCTGCATCTCCAAGAACAAACAGTAAGAACGTAAGAACACACCACGCAGATTACGCATAGATATTAACCATCAGGATCAGGACCAACAAGGGCTGCATTATCCATAGTGAAACACCCACGACAGAATACGCAAAATTGACGTTTCCACCGTGACACTCAGTACATTCACCGTCAACGACTGCTGCATGCTGCATCTCCTCAGATGCACAATAACCGCGGCAGATTACCGATTGCATCAGATTACCGATTGAATTGAGCAGATATTGGCTGTTTTATCTGTCCGTTCGCCCGCTAGTGGCCAAACATTAAACTTAAAACAGACGAATAAGGCTTTTGTTTACTGTCATTTAGCTACGTGGGCGTGAATGTTTGTTGACGCGTAATTTATTTGTTAATTATTTTGTTATAAATCATTATGCCAAAGAAAGCAGTTCATAACACGAATTGCTATGTGTACAATTGCCTACCAAGAAAAAAATGTTGTCTATTTTAATATGGCAACGCCGCTTTATAGCAGACCGAAAGCGAATATAGAAAGCATTATATCTCTTTTCAATTTATTGTAATGTCGCGCTCTCTGTCTCATTTGACACAACACTTTGACATCGTTCCTCTGCCTTGATTTACACAGCATTGGCGGGTTAGTCGGATTTTCGCGCGTATTCCTTAATCTGTAACGGTCATTCGCGATAGTGTAGTGCGTTGGTTGAGATATTCCCGTATATGTAGTGCTGTTTTACTGTGATTGTGATACAATATAATCTCAGTGAACGATGTAAAATATTCCAAAACGTAGGCACTATCGAACGGTAGCTGAGAAGAAAATTATTTTACGTGTATTTTACTGCATACAGAGAGATCAACACCTCAGCGCGACAAGGATGAATTGGTGGATATGTATTCGGAAAGTCAAGCATATACACACTTTCAAGAGAAGAGAAGATACATGTAAGTGTACAGCCAATAGGTTATATATCCATAGACAAACATAAACGACGAGAAAGTTTCACAATTATACGGTTCTCAATTATTACAAATAAACATAGATGAGTTTAAAATTAATCAGATTCTGTTCTATGCGCATACCATTCTGAAAACACAAATCACAGTATTTTTGCGCATTAGAATCCTTAGGCAATAACTTTGGGATTTGTAATTAGGATTTGTAATTTCAACCCTTCCGAAAATTCAACTTACCATCTCCGATTCAAGTCTACTGATACGTCATGTCATCAAGCTTTACAATAAATCGAAACCTGGCTAATTTACAAACTCGTATTATATCGCCACATACTTTGAAAACTTTGAAACTTAATACAAATAATGAAATATTCAAATGAAATAAACACGCCGTCATTGTGATGAAATTGTTCTTGTGTGACATGGAGAATTGTTTTTGCCGTAGCTCGGATTTATTTATATCTGGTCGTAATGTACCATTCAAATTCCGAGGATTATATCTGGTCGGTTTTCTTTATTAATATTGTTTACGTTCAACCGCGGATCGAATAACAACTACTGCAACTGGATAGATCCAACGGCCACAAAAGGAAATAAACATACCTACATGTTAATAACATGTAGTGGTGTTTTGCGATGCCACTCGCAGTTGAAGAAAGTTAAGAAATCATTTACTTCACGAAATTGTATCAAAACTTGTGACACAACCACAGCAAAATAAATTAAATGCTGTAGGCCGTGGACACAGCCAACTCGTGTTCTGATGCAATTATTGACTTAACACGCATTTCTATAATAGTGGAGTGGATCTAGGTTTCAAAAACAGACAACTGAAATTTAATTTTTTTCTCTCAATCTATCAAGTCGTGTCTCCCCATCATTTTAGCATGGTTTGTGCAGCCCGCGTCAATGGGGGGGGGGGAGTGGGAAATGATCAATTAAAAGCATGGGAAAATCGGTTTTAATGCATCTCGGCGGATTTTGACTTAAAAAAAATATTCTGATAATAAATGGAGAGTACGACAAAACACACACGCTCATTTAAAGCTGAGCGAAATCGGTTAATTAGTTCGCGAGATATCGCGAATCGTAGTTGCGAAAATAAGAAAATTCAAATTGATTTTTCATCGGGGTGGAGCGGAGTTGGACGCTCAATTTCTTTTTGTGCGGGAGCCATTATGAAGGAATTACGAGGCCGCAGGCTGGGGATGATGGGATAATTATGAGAGGGGGGAGAGGGGTAAAACTAAAATTTTAAAATTAATTTCCCATAATTTCTCCGAGTATTGATCGATCTTAAAAAATCAAACGACTTATTCTTCCTTTCTTCATGCGCTATACGACGGCATTAGCGAAAATTTTTTTTTGCAAAAAATCGCCTACCGCGCAAAAAGCGATTTTATTATAATAAAAAATGGAAAATAACAAAAATTCCTCTCACTTCTCCTGCTGTGTAATAAAGGCTTTGAAGTGCCCTAGCTCCCCTCCTAATCATCCGATCTTGATCTAGTTGGGCTATAATTATAGGTCGAAAGAAAATCTGTCGATTGGTTGGGGAAAAAATATTGAATTTGAGTCGTCTGTTTTTGACCCATATTTCTTTCCAGCTCCACTCCACTATAAGTTTCAGACATAAAAATACCTATTTTGTTTTAAACATTAAACGTGTCCTGGAAAAATCCAAGATTGTATTTTCATTATAAAGTAAAAGCAGGATTTTCAATTTCGCAAGAACCGGGGCAAAAACTATGCAATTTCACATATAACTCGTGAGAACACGAATTAAGGCCATTCCAAAAAAAACTACGTAAATCTATTAGTGATAAAATCGAGGATAAGGCAATTAATAAGTTGATGTTGCGATGCTGAATTGTAGTATGGTACAGGTGCGAGGCGCATACGTAGTTACTTTCATATTACAGGCAGGTATTCTAATTATTACTTTACTGCAATCGTGAATACGACCATAGACGTTCCATTCAAATAGATAATTTAAAGTATTACAACGGAATTATAAGTATAAATTATCAACATCTCTACAATATTCACCACTTTATTTTAAGTAAACTGCTCGTCAATAGGTTCGACGACGTAGTTCTAAGAGTTTGTATATCTCGTGCACAACCCCTGATTTAGAGTGGTCGCTAAGGATTTGTTTGTCGCCGCCTTGGGCTGACGCATACTTTGCCTAGAAGACATGAATTTTACGTATGGAAAAGTAGACAGAGTATTCTCATAGAAAGATATGAACTAGTTGCTTAGCAGATGGATTATCTCAGACCGCTTTCTCTTGTACGTCTTTCCTAGCGTGTAGGAGGCATCTACGTAAGAAGGACAGTTCAAGGTCACAGCTATAGGTCTTGTATGCAAGAGCTGGGCTATGATGCGAAAAATAAAAATGTTTCGAAACGAAGGGCGGAAAATTGATTACGCTGATGAAACATGGGTCAACGAAGGACATGCTGTGAAGAAAGTCTGGCCGGATGGAAACGTGAAATATGCACGACAAGCTGCGTTTGAAGGCTGGACAACTGGTTTAAAAATGCCGTCTGGAAAAGGTCGTTTAATCATAACGCATATTGGAAGTGAGCGTGGATTTTTGCCTAATGGAAAATTGATATCGTAGACTACCATGAGGAAACGAATTCCGAAGTGTCGTGGTTATGGATAATGCGCCTTATCATAGACTAAAATGTTAAGAAACACCACAGCAATCGTGAAGGAAGAGGAGAATTCAAGAATGTTTAACAGAAAAGGGCATTCCTTACCAAGAAAATTATTTGAGGCCGGAATTATTGCCAGTTGCTACGGTAATATATCCATAAATATAAGAAACTGGCAGTGGATGAACTGGTAGCGACGCATGGAGTCACATTGTTGAGATTACCTCATTATCACTGCGAATTGAACCCCATTGAATTGAGGAGCAAACGAAAAAGTCACAGCAGAAAATAGGCAGTAGAGTATTAATCACGTGATAAAAGAGGAACAGATAATATGGGATGTGGATTTGGCGGTTAATCAAGCCACTATGATTAATATTGGTGATACCGACAGTGAAGATGAAGCGGAAAGTGACTGAAAATAGTGCTATCAGTGATTACAATATTATTAAATAGTGACATCAGGTTTATTTATTTTATTGCTTTAATTTTTTATTGAGATTGTTTTGCTTTATTTTCGTATATATAATATATAGGTACATTTTTTGCGTTATTTTGGAATATATTTTATTTTAGTTTCCCGGTTTCAAATTTTTTTTAACGGCTATTTAACTGTTTTGTATATATATTTATTTTTGTTTTGTTTTATATAAAAACCTTCTACTTTCGACCCCCTAAAAAAATGCCCACGCCCATGAGTAGTATTTTGTAGGTCTTATTTGCATGTCATTCAACTTTCCATACTTCTTAGAACCACGTAATGCAAAATTATTGTCCATCTTTATACTATTGTTATAAATAACTTTTTATAAATAATAGACGGTTTACAATCGATTTTCCGCATATGAATACTTACCTAATATTTTCTGTATGAAAAAAATAAGAAAAAGTGTCGAGATCTATAAATCGTTCTTTAACACCTTTACAAAAATAAAAATTGAAGATCGCCCTAGGCTAAAATTTTATGGGGTAGGTAAGGTTAAAAATCGTTTTGAAAAAAATAAAGAAAATTTTCTTCTGAAAACGGGACATTCCTCAATTTCAACGAATTTTCGTTGAAACGTTTTCAACGAACGAATTTCACCACCCTGTACATGAACTCTGGAATGAAGATTTTGAAGATTAAAACATACCGTATCATAGAGAAAAAATTAGGTTTTCATATTCTGAAAACCGATTGAAAATGCGTCTACTAAATATTTTTAAAGTTGCAATAGTATAAAAATGGACAATAATTTTGCATTAGTCGATACTGTTGAGCAGTTTATTTCTTAGATTGGTTGACTTTACAGCATATCATCATCAAAAGACATTTATGTAGACCAGTTTCCAAACAATGACAGGACATGAACACGTGTTTTTTTATTTGGATGCGCTATAAAACGTATTTCCTGCGTCTAGTAGTATTTCTCTATAATCTATATATAAAAGAAGGTTACATTTCATAAAATTATTTACCAAGGGTCGTTCAAATCAAGGACTAGCCAGAAAAAACGTCACAGGAACATAAAGATGCTTAGCGAGAAAAATTAACCTTCTTCTCCCGAGTATAGATATTGGCGAATTAACTTTTTTAAATTTTGGCGTTATATCCATGTTTTGGCCTTCTGGCAATGCCGCGTCAAAAGCATTTTTGTTTCACACTTGATCGTCGGCCCCCTAAGAGAAGAAAAATTGTATATTGTGTAAGTGAGGGCTATGAAGTTTTGGATAATAAGTATTCGGTGAAAAAAGTACTTGAGCAGATGTGGTAGAAATTACTGTTATACTTAAAATCGGAGAGATGCAGATGATAAGTCACGGGAAGCCGGAACGACTTTCTAACCACGCCGCTTGATTTTGCTATAAAATATGGCTTTATCACAATCGCGTCAGGACCGTATCACGCCATTTGTTACAGTATCTCAAAGTACCTATAGATAATTTGAATTTTTCTATTAAAATTTGTTTTACTATTTTCTATAATTTTCATTGTTTTTCTATTAAATATTTGTTTACTCCACCATAACCTCAAAATATGTACAAATGAAGTTTCTTTAACTACAGTCTGAGAGACTTGGCAACAATGTTCGCTGGTGAGTTGATGACCGCAACCCTGCAACCGTTTCTGCTTTGAATCCCCTAGTATGTTGAACCTGTTATACATTTTCTGTGTAAAAGTAAAATTGTGTACTTCATACTGCACTGATAATATTATTATTCAAAATTACAAAGCAGGTGTTTCTTAGAGACCAGAGAAAAAATAATTTTAGAAAATAACAGAACAGAAGACATGAAGAACAAATGAACGAAGAATAAAAATATTTGACATGGGCAAATGGTTTTTGGAAAAATTAACAAGAAACTTATAACGCAAACCGGTAATGTAAAACTAAAGAATAAAGATGAAAAGAAGTTATAAAAAGAAGAAATAAGAGAGTAATAGGTATATAGGTATGAATATTAGCAACGTAAACATTATTAAGTAAAATGGCCGGATGTATTTTAAGCATTTTTCGAGAAGAAATAAGTAGTTGAAAAAAAATAAATCACACTAAAAAAAAATAATTAAAGAAAAGACAAATGAAACTGAAAAACAAAAGAATGAATAAAAAAATACATATAAAAGCTTGGTGATATATTGGTGACACTGTTAGCAAACTAGCTATTTCTTTATTAACTTAAATAAAAAATAAGAAGAGGAAACCTCGCCATATGCTTTTTCGGAAAAATCCAAGAAATAGACGAAAATAATAACAAACGACAACAAAATATTAGTCTACCAAAAAAAGCAGGGAAGAAAATTATACAAAGGAAACGGGAAGACAAAAAAAAATATGAACAACCGAAAAATAATAGCCTTGTTGTTGTTAAAATTTTTCTCTCGTGTCTCTATTAAGGCTACAAAAAGCAGATGCGACATTAAGAACCACAGAAGAAATAAGAAGAAAAGAAGATTTAAAGCATTTCGCGATTATTGTATCATTCCTACGCGAACCCAAAGAAGAAAGGGCTGAGATGTCGGATAAAAATGAGAAGAAAAATCGAAGAAGTGGAGTTGCAAAAAGCAGGTAAGTAAATAATTACGAAACGTAGAAAAAAGAAGAAAATAAAGATTACCGATTAAGAAATAAAATGAAACTTTTCGGATAGTTCCCCAAATTACATCATTATAAGCAAAACAAAAAAAGAATAAAGAGAAGGGACGAACGAAAGTAAGTTCTTCTTCTGATATGAAAGATAAATGAAGATAAGCAAAGAACAAATGGAGATGAAGGTGAGAAAATTTGAAGATATAAATAAAGAACATGAAGATACAAAAGAAGACGAGGGACACTAGCCACCATAGGCATATCCTTTTTTATTTTCTTCGGACCCCGGCCCTGCATCTCATAATTAGGCCTAGCGGTGATTCTCACCTCTGTATTTAAGTATCGCCGTATTGTATTCGTGTGATTTTTTTCCTTTATCCAGATAGGACAAAAACATACGGTGAATGTTATCGAGACACATCACGAACGCGCATTATGTACTAATTTGCTTTCCGTTTTACTTTTCCCCGGGGCCGCGCGGTTCCGTAATATTATTTCCACATCCACAGCAGCAGCTTACGTTAACGTTCGATTTATCCGATCTAGATACCTATAAAATCGGATCGGTGCGGATGTTGTACAACCGGTCGCTTGATCTGTATTTATTTGGTTGCTATCCTGTAATTCTCAATTAGGATCTAGCGCTTAGTAGTAGGTACTAAAAGAATAAGAATAAATATGTAACAAAAAAATTAAATCGATTTTATTCCTTCTATATAATTGCGGAGACGCCATTGTATTCAGAGTTCGGCGTCAGCATTTAAACCCGCATAATAAATTAAATAAACGCATACAATAACAATAAAATTACAAAATCCTTTATTTATTATTATACTGTACTACACCCGCAAACGTGGTTGCTACTGTGTCGCAAATAAATAATTATAACAACGGTCTCTTGCTCTTGGTTTCGATGTCCATGTCCAACCGACCTTGGTAGGTATCGGCTCAACTCTTAGGTCATCAAAAAATACGTAATTTTGTAAACAAATCTCGAAACGAATTCTTCCGCACCGGTGACGATAATTATACAGCTGCTGGTGTTGGGCGATTACAAATTTTAATATTTATGACTGATAGTTTCGGCGAAGGAACAAGGAACAAACATTTTTTTTTCGCTGTGCAAGATTGTACACGTCACGAGAAAAGTAAACAGATTAATGCAGTTTGTTGCCTCCGTGGATAGTTGTAGTTGTAGCTCGAGTTGTAGATACTTACTGGTCTTGTGAAATAATACCGGGATGATGGAGTATTCAAAAACAGACCGGACAATATTTTGCCTATAGGAACTAGAATAATAAAATATTGGCAACATTCTTTTTTTGGGCCAGCAGAAATAGGGTTTGGAGAATGAAATGTCTATATATACAGCAATATTTCTGAAAAAAGTTGAAGGTTTTGGTGTCTAGAACATGTGGACAATTAGGTGGGGGAAGATTGTCGTATATACATATATAGGTACCTATACATTTTTTCGATAATTTTGGTATATCTCGAAGGCGGTGCACCAGATCGGAAAATGCTAGATAAAAAAAATGTGTATAATTAAATTCTCTACAAATTACCTCTTACAAAATTTTTCGATTTTCCTAACCGTTTTTCCCGAAATCGAGAAAAATAGCCACCTATATAATTTTAAAAAATACGTTATTGTACAATTTTTAAAAGTCGTTTATACACACGCTAAATTCTTCTGTAAGAATTGAATTCTTTTCTCCATTTGATAAACGCTCTATTATTTTCATTTTGTCATCAATTGTAAAAGCTTTACGTTTATTTTTCTTAGAATGATCAGCCATATTGTTGTTAATATACTTCAAACTGTAGCCTGTCTGAACTGAAAAAGCAAACGTGTCGACTCAATGTCTGAACTAAACTAAACAAGAAACGAGTGGCGTGATGTGAGGCTGATACCGCGCATGAGCAGGTCGTTATAGCCGATATATGGATAGCATAAAACGGTCGTTATAAGCAATACGTCGCTTTAAACGATGTCGCATTAACCGATATATTTTAGTTAAGATTTATAGGGAAATTAGATGGGTCTTTAAGATTTGGTCGTTAAAGCCGATATGTCGTAATATCCGATGTCGTTATAATCGATATATAAGTATAAGTACTGTATATATTTATTTTATTTTTCCGTTTTAAAGTTTATTTTTCACGGCTACTTAGCTGTTTTGTACATATTTATTTTTGTTTCTTGTGGGAAATATGGTTACTGGCGAACCACCCATTAAAAAATGGTAACGCGCTGAAAGCAATACTTCATGAGTGGTGTGGAAACTTGCATTCAATATCAGCTGTGGTGTTGAAAATGTGCATATAAAAACCGTCTACTTTCAACCCCCTAAGAACAAAAAATTACCTACGCCCATGAGAAACATTGTGTAGGTCAGGGTTGCCGGTCGTTGAACTACACATACTTATTAGAAAGACTTTATACCCCGGCATAAAAAATGTATCTTCATTTTGGTTTTCCTAAATTCTCGGTAAGCATGAAATTTTGATTTTTTGTAAGGGTTCAGTTTACACCCCGTATATTCCTTTTTTGAGCAAGATAGAAACATGATATTCAGGCCATTTATTACCAATGAAATATCCAAAACCGTCCTGACAACCATCTTTTGATATTCCATATTATTCAGACGATACAAGCATCCAAAATTACATTAAAATTTTGAATCAGGGTCTATTGTCATCATCCGTAGATACCTATACTTTGGCGAAAACCAAACTACATGCTGATTTGAATTGACATGTTCCCTATCAGAGAACATTACATAATCAATCTCAGATTTTTTTACCAATCCGTTTTTGGTTGATAAATCTAGTATGCCCACGCACAAATTAAACCTAATGATAACCTTCAGATGACTCTTTAATTCTTGAACTCTAGTTATGCAAAAGTGGTACCTTATCTAGCACTAAACCGAAGACGGAAGGTAAATCAGCAACGGAGTTTGTTAACTTGTTCGTTTTAATTATAATATATTTCGATTTCGGTGACTAACATAGCTAATAGTGTCAGTGACGGCTGATAGAACATTATACAACTGGTATGAATAAGTCATAAGGCGAAATCGATGAGTATTCATCGGTTTGTTTACATTCAAAGTGACAGTAACATTCATCAATACCGATTTAGCTCTATAGCTAGGCTGCTATGCAATATGCGTGCAGTGTGAGATCCTAAAGTGCTGTTGAAAATACGAAAGCACCTAACGGACTGTTCTGTTGAGACGCCGCTGTCCGCGGTTATGAAAAGTTGTTTATCCGAGTGACTCACGCGTTTGATTGATTATGTAAAATAAAGAGTGATACAACTGGGAGCCGCTAATTTAAATTCAAAAGGCTTCAAAATTCATAATAAACTCTAAAAATAAACACACGTAACTATAGGACGTTAACTACTATGACTGTATTTGTTTAACTTTTTCTGTTTATATCAAATCAGCTGCTGCTTAGGCCCCGTGCCTGCCCTGACATGCGGATTACGATACCCACGCACAGATAACTTTAAACTAAAGTCCCCGAATGAAGGGAATCGTTAAAATAAAATTGTATTAGTAGCCTTGGTTAGAGAAATGAGTGCAGCAATTCAGATTTGAAACCACACGAGTATTTTACGTAAATCTTAGACGTTGGCTATTTCGTAGTTTTAGTTTTGGAACCTACATCCTACGTGTTTTGTTGTTGGGCTTTGGTTGAAAAATCAAGTACAAGAATGGCATGGCAATAAAATTGTGTTAGGTATCATCAAATTAACAGATATGCTGTTACGCCGTGTTGCGGAGGCCATTAAATTACGTAACTGGTAATGGAAATTTATCGGGTTTTTATTCTTGCATTCTGATAACAAAACAGGCCTGTCTAAGCTCTCCGTTTCTCAACTACGGAACCTTAGACACACGGATAGGTAACTATACCTACTATATGGACGTAGTGAGCGGTTTTATTTACCACACAAAGAACGGAGACCGAGCCGTTCTGTTATCACCGTGAGTTCATCTTATCTCGACATCTCCCGTTCTTGCCAAACTTTCTCTCTATTCACAATCGGCCAGGCGAGACAGCCAGGTGCACGCCAAAGACGTGGTCGACGATTGCCTTGGCCCGCTGTAATCAAATAATATACAATGCATCCTCCCGTCCCACGCGAAGCAGATGTTTTTAAAACAAAAAACTGATATTATTTATATCATAGAGCAAAGTGTCCCGAAATAGCCCCGATCCGATGCAGCTGCGTCCCGCTATCAGGCTTCGGAACGAAATAAGTAACTAGGCCCTGGCTTAGGAGCAAAACAAAAGAAACGGAGCACTCTGCCTCCGCGATTAGGTTAAATACAGATATGACTCGTTATCAAAATATGAATCATCTTACCAGAATTGACAGACACGTCATGATCTTCCTCTGTAAATCCCTATCCGCTGCCGCCTTATCAAATATAGATAGAGCATTCTCCTTATCAATAGATAAACACAAACGACACAATTGATAAAACTTTGGCGGTACATTACACATATTTAAACACTTTGGACGCAAAACAAAAGCACACACAACACATTTAACATAAATTCTAGTTGATTCACAGCCTTTCTTATTGTTTTTGGGTGGTTTTTTAAATGGTACACACACGGCACACTCGTCATTCCATTTGTCAAACGCTCTGTGTTATAAATTAAGGCACTGCCATGGCCACCTTTGATTAAAGAAGGTGCTTTGCTATGATTAGTGCAAGACAGCTCTTATCAGTCTTGATCTCTCTCTCAATAGGGGGCGCCATCTTTTCCATCACAACAAACGGAATAAGAACAAGCGTTAGGCCGCCTTCACATGACAACGAGAACACCTGTAACAATGTCAACGCACTGCCATATCTGCCTATAACTGCCATATAAATGAAATTTAACGTTTGAGACCATGTTTAAACAACAGAATAAATCTCAATGTTGATTTACCAATAATATTACTTTAAAATCCTGAAGGAAATACACTTTTAATGCTCTTACATCTCTTAAGCCTATGACACATTGCACTTTTATGTGCGTAGCGTAATTACAAAGTTGAAGACTGTTTAATCAGAATTTATTTAAAGATAGACAAAACATTGATTGAATACCTAATGCTTTTTAATAAGAATTGTTATGTCAGCGAAAATGGTATTTAACATGTAAACTCTATTATAAATTATTATATTATAACATTCATTCTCTGTTTAGGTCTATAGGAATTATGCAACCAAATATACAACCTGGAGCTGCTATAATCGTTGAATAGGTCGGTCGTTGTTATTTAGATTAAAACTTGGGAATCGTGGAACTTTAAAATATATCGGTTTATTGAATGCAGTTGGCTTTGGAAACAATCTAACAATCTCGCAATGAAGTTTGAGCCGATTCTTGTAGCTGTCAAGTCGTACCAGTTAATTATTGAAAACACCTCTGGTATTTCTCGTCCAAAAATGAATTTAAATGACCTATTAATTAACCGGGGCAAAGGTAGGGTGAGAAGGAATGGCAGAGGGAGCGGTAACAATGGTATGTAGATATATTTTGGTATAATTTGGAATGTTAATGCTTTTTTTAGTGTTAGGCGTCAATAAAATGGGCCCTCCGCTTACCACACCGGTTAAGAAAAGGCAGTCGACCCCGTCTTCGGATTTGAATTGGGGCAAAAGTCACATCAGGTGAACTTCGCTGTTCTGTATTTGGTATTTATATAAATTAGGAATGTTTTTAGTGTCACCCCTTCGACGGTGGACAGGGTCAGTTCGAGGATATCGTCCGACGAAGAGTGCAGAATTATTATAGGTAGGTACCTAAACTTTGTTTTTTCGTGCTTTAATGATTGCAAGGCATTTTTTAGCATTAACTGAAGGAAGGGGTGAAGCGCGTTGCGAAGTGGGCTTAGCAGTTATAAACGTCACTAAGCCGCTGTTAATACTTTGCCAAATATCAGACACGCAAAGTTACATAAACACTTTGACGAAAATAAATATTTTTAACCCCCAAGAGGTACGTAAAACAGTCGTATAAGGGCCTAAAAAATATAATGTGTTTCTTTATTTTTAGATTTTAGTTCCCGTCACGTTCATAGAGACATTTACCGGGAACCGTCTCATAAACAAAGTGAGGCAACATTTTCCTCATATAAAATATATAGGGGTCCCAAGGAAAACTTTTAATAAAAGCAACGGCATGGACGTGCTGTCAAATCTTTGTATACCGAGCCTGAACGCAATATTATTAGTTCTACAGCACAGGTGAGTAATTTTTCTTATTATTTGTAAGATTTATTTTACAGGCATTTAGCCACCAAGTTGCAAAATTTTGCGTTCGCTAAACTCGATACGGGTCTCGTCGTCAAAGCGTTCACCATCGGGAGGCGTCTAAAACTGGTTTTACGTCAAAACTGCATTTTCCTTAAAGAACCATCGCTGGCGTGGTAATTGCGTTTTCCCGAAAACTCGACGCGGGTTTCGCCCATACAGTTTTCATCATCAGGGGACGATTAAAACCGGCGCTTCATTTCTGATGCAACAAAATCTGACTAAAATCCAACGTTTTAGGTATTATGCGCTAGCTGCTGCGTGTGCTTTAATCACCTACGTCCAAGACAGTCTCTTCGTCTATTACGCAAGCGGTTCGGTGAAAATCGACTATCAAGAGTCCGAGGGATACGCCATAATAGGTAGTTGCTCATTTATGAACCCTCTGTTACATGTTCGTAATATAGCGTTTGTTCGCGCCTTTCAGATGTTTCGACAGCGGACCGACTCGAGCTAGTATGCAGTGCGAAACCCAAGCAAGGCAACAAATACTCCAGCCTGTTTGGGATTCTAAATCGTTGCATGACGAAAATCGGGGCGAGAACTTTGCGCTCCTCCATACTGCAACCGCCATGCAACATACGGATTTTAGAAGAGCGCTTGAATTGCGTCGCATACCTCATAAAACACCCCGAAATGTTAGTATCTATCCAGGTAAGCTTGACGGGACGCCCTATACCTACTCCATCTTTCCTACGAACGCTCTTCCATGTTTATAGGCCCTATTACAAAAAGTGTCCAATATCGACCTGCTCCTCAGCATCAGCACCTTAGCCCCTGAAGACCCTCAAAGGTGCTCCAACCGCCAACTGAACTACATCCTCCTCTTAAACAGCCTATGCGATCTTATCGTGCCCCTAAGAGATGTTCTCGCCAAGTCAAGTCAACCGTTCTTCGTTCAGTTGCGGAAAACCTTGGAGAGCGACGATTTTACCGTGATTAAGGGCATCGTGAGAGAAACCATCCAAGATAACGCCCATCCTGCCAAGGGACAGGCCGCCATAATGCAGAGATGCTTCGCAATAAAGCCGGGAATAAACGGCCTGCTTGATTTGGTGAGGAAGACCTACTCGGAGAGAATAGACGATATGATTGGTAAGTTCTCCAAGATGTAGGGTGTATGAAATAGTTTTTTTACAAAATAGATATATTTTTTATCTTTATTTTTGTTCTCAATATTTTTTTTTCAATGTTCAGCACTCCTTTCATTTCCTCTATATTCTTAATAAGCTTTCCATATTCCTTTCTTCATAAATTTTCCTTTTTTTGTTCATATTGTAGGTACTTCCCGTTTTACCCTTCCTTCATTTTCTAGATTTATTAAATTTTATTTTATTAAATCCTTTATTCTCTCTCATTTCTTCACCTTGCATTTGTTCGTCTTCACTTGTTGCTTCGATTTCTTCTACATTGATGTTTTCTGCCTCCCCTGATATCTTATTTTCCATTATTACTCTTTTTTATTAGGTTGATGTCTTCCTCTATTTGTCTTCAAGCGTGAATGTGATCTATGATCTACAATTGATTTTTTCTTTCCTAAAATCGGCCTGGTAATCCTCCATACTTCTCTCCTTTATCGCTCGCAATATATCTTTAATTTGGATTGAATTTGGCTTCATTCGTCTACAAGAGCTTCTATAAATTCCCACAATGTATCAGATTCATGGCTTCGACTTAGATATTCGTCTACGTAGAACATCACGAATTTGTTCTACAGGGTTTAAATCTCGTGATAATGTAGGCCACTACATACGGTTTACACCGTTTTGCTGAAAAAAATTCGATTACAGTACGTGTTTTATGTGACCTGGCATTATGGTCCATATAAATGAAAGTGTTTCCTACATTCTGAGCTCTAGGCACCACAATAATTGGTTTTAATATTTGCTGTACCGAAATAAAATGTTTCCTTCATCTTGCTTTCATCAAGAATAACCAATTCGGTCGGAAAATTGACAGATATCCTAGCCTAAAACCATTTTTTATGGTTTTGGAATCATACGGTACATATTCCACCATAGCACAATAGATGAACGACATTCACCTCACGTCCAAACTATTACATGTCGCTCCATTAGGAAACAGGCAAAAAGTGATTACGTGACTCATATTCCTCGCTGTCAGATTTTTTATTATACTTTTTAAATATGAAAACGGTTTAAGAGTACGTCAAACGTCTGGCGGAAAAGTACGATTTGGCCTTAACGCTGGGCAATAATCAGAAGAAGGGCCACCACATAGTTCTCAATTTGAATCAGAAGCAGAAGAGGTACATGAAGAAATCCGACTTGCCGGAAGAGTTTATACAGGTAAGGAATAATTTAAAAACATCTATTAATATAAAATATTATATTGGAGTTCAAACTGACCGCTTATTTTGGCCCTGATGGCGTAGGTAAAATTTCCTTTAAACGCCACTGTTCTTGTAAATAATTCTCTAAAACTCTGATTCGAAATTATATGGTGAAACACTTTTAGTAAATGCGAGAAAATAGGAATACACAACAATATTTAAGAAATTCCTTGAATTTAGAGAGGTTATAAACTTGGCAACAATGGAAAGAATCAACGAACAACGCACGGCCAAAGTTTGCAATATAGATATGAGTTGTCACGGGCATTGCGTACCGCTTCTGCTTTCCCCTCCCTCGCGGACCGCCCGTGGAGACCGAGGAATCCAGCGCATACACAGTGCGTCAAGTTCTCGCTGGGAACTGTTCGTGGTGATTTGTACGGAGTGGACCAGAAACGTGAAGCGAGATTAAATTATTGTATTAACATGCCTACGGTATATTGTTCAGTAGATGGTTGCACAACAAAGCGTGGAAGTAAATTATCATTTTCCGGTATCCAGAAGATGAAGCTAAGTGAGTTTACATTTGTTTTAATTATTATATTTTACGATAAATCGATATTACTCCTTTGTTGTTTAGAATATGCTATAATTAACAGCAGATAATTTGATTTTTTGAAAAGTTTATTTAGGTATTTTACCAATTTTAGTTAACTAATTTAAATATTTATATTAAAATCTGTATTAAAGAAATTAGTATTTTTTTGCAATAAAAATAAAATGGCGAATTTTCCTATATATAAACTGATTTGTCTCAAACTTGAAACTTTGCGCTGTTTTAGGTCACTTAATACAATATTTGACTCAAACTTAACAAAATCAAAATGACGGATCCAAAATGGCGGACTATTCTATTTATGAACCGATTTGTCTCAAACTTGAAACTTTGCGGTGTTTAAGGTCACTCAATAATAAAAAAATTACTCAAACTAAATAAAATCAAAATGGTGGCTCCAAATTGGCGGACAATCCTATTTATGAAACGATTTGTCTTAAACTTGAAACTTTGCGTTGTTTTGGTCACTTAATACAATATTTAACTCAAACTTAATAAAATCATAATGACGGATCCAAAATGGCGGACTATCCTATTTATGAACCGATTCTTCTTAATATTGAAACTGCGGTGTTTAAGGTCACTCAATATTTTTTTTACTCAAACTAAATAAAATCAAAATGGTGGATTCAAAATGGCGGACTATCCTATTTATGAAACAATTCATCTTAATCTTGAAACTTTGCGGTGTTTAAGGTCATCAATACAGTTTTTGACTCAAACTTAAAACAATCAAACGAACCAAAAATAGCAGATTATTCAATTTATAAACAAATTTGTCCCAAACTTGTAACCTTAAACAACGCAGTTTCAAGTTTGAGAGAAATCGGTTCATAAATAGGATAGTCCGCTATTTTAATTTTATTAACTTTGAGTCAAAAGTTATATTGAGTGACGTTATATAAACACCGCAAAGTTTCAAGTTTGAGACAAATCGGTTTATAAATAGAGAAGTCTGCCATTTTGATTTTTTTTGTAATAAAAATCGGATTAAATTAAAACACTAAACACCCACCAAATTTCAAATCTCTAGCTCACCGGAAAGTAGCTGAAAAAGCTGTTGTAAGATTTGAAACAAACAAATATACAAGCAAAACAAAATTAACCGTTTAAAAAAATTCCGTCTATTAACCGGATTAAAAATAAAATGTGATTACTTCAATAAAATTCCCTTTTTGTTATGCGCATTCGGAACCACCTGGTATTGAAACCGAAGGTTACACCTGATGGAGAACCGAGACTGGCCCCGTAAATGTATCGAAATATCCGTGCTATGATTTATGAGTCGGCATCGCTTAGACCTGCGAACTACAAAGGGATTACAAACGATTCCACCGCCCGTGACACAACTGATATTTATTCTGTAAACTTTGGCACGGCCGACAGCCGTCCACAAACGCGAACAAAAAAACCGAGAATAGGTACCTACTCAAACTAATCCTTCATGACAATCACGACGCAATTTCCTAAATCTAAATATTATAATCTTGACACCAATAGATATATTTAGGATACTATACGCACTTTACTAGAGGACTGTATTACAATAATTAACAACCGTTCAAATCCGGCTCGAAGGACCAAAATCGGGTTCCACCATAATGTCTCTCAGTGACTCCAGCTTGTCTATCTACTAACTAATTACCTTAGGTATACACTACTAGACTTGCCACATACAGCTCATCAATTAAATTTCTAGGTATATCGCCTCGCCGGCAGTTTCACGATGAAAACCCCAGAACTGGTAAACTTCTCGACCAGACTCGATGACATAATGAATGACATTCTAAAAATCAGTAACGTGTAAGATGCCGCCCCTAAGCGATCGCCAGGCACTCATAAATAATAATTTTTGCAGCATGGTCCACGCTATAATCATCGAAATCAAGAAGTACGTCACGTTATTTTACAGGCTATGCGAAGAGATCGCGCATCTGGACGTACTCCAGTCGCTGGCCGAGACCAGCAGCAGCAACAGATACGCCCGCCCGGTATTCGGGGACCACACCGAGGTGGTCTTCGCCCGCCATCCGCTGCTGGATTTTCTACTGCCCACCCAGCCCATATCAAACAGTATCGTAAGTGGCGTTCGGTACCATTCGAATATGCGCTACTCTCTTGATCGTTTCAGTCTTGCTCGAGTGATTTCAACGTCCACATAATCACCGGCCCTAATGGTTCCGGCAAGAGCATCTTCATTAGGCAGGTGTTACTTCTGCAAGTTATGGCGCAGGTGGGCTGCTATGTGCCGGCCCAAACGGCGGTCTTTCGGCCCGCGGATCGGATGTTCGCCAGGATATATCTGGAGGACAACATGGAGTACGGCGCGTCATCCTTCATACTTGAGGTAAGGTCTTAGTATGCTAGTGGCCGTATAAAAACTAAAAAATTCGTATCTTCCAAAATAGAGATTGTCAGAATCAACTTTTGGCTATACAGTAACAAATATATGTAAAATACTTATCTGGCATCCACGGAGTTTGTCTGCCCGTCTGAATTCCCCAAAAAATATATCATGCTGGGGAACATAGAAACTAAAAATTCGTAGCTTCCAAAATAGAGTGTCAAAATCAAAATCAAAATCTTTTGGCTATAATCTAACAAATATGTAGAATACATATCTGATAATCTGTCTGAGTTCCCAAAGATATATTTCATGCTAGGAAAAAAAAAACTAAAAAATCGTATCTTCCAAAATAGAGAGCGTCAGAAACAACTTTTGGCTATAAAGTAACAAATATAAATGTAGAATACATATCTGCCACCCGCGGAATTTGTCTGCCCGTCTGAGTTCGTCAAAAAAATATTTCATGCCGGGGCATATAAAAACTAAAAAATTCGTATCCTCCGAAATAGACAGATCGTCAGAATCAGCTGTTGGCTAAAATCTAACAAATATATACAGAATACATAAATATTTTATAAGAAATATTATAATATATAAATATTTTTTTGACGAACTTCACTTTATTAAAAAAATCAAAATGGCGGACTATCCTATTTATGAACCGATTTATCTCCAACTTGAAACTCTCCGGTGTTTAAAGTCACTCAATACAATAATTGTTGACTCAAACTTAAAAAATCAAAATTGCGGACTATCCTATTTATGAACCGATTTTTCTCAAACTTGAAATTTTGCGGTGTTTAAGGTCAGTCAATATAATTTCTGACTCAAAGTTAAAAAAATCAAAATGGCGGACTATCCTATTTATGAACCGATTTTTCTCAAACTTAACTTTGCGGTGTGTAAGGTCACTTGATACAAATTTTGCCTCGAACTTAAAAAATCAAATTGGCGGACTATCGAATTTATGATTTAATGTGTTAAACTTGATATTTGGGGTTGTTTAAGGTTACTGGGCTCATTTGGTTGCTTTTAACGGATTATAATTTTAATTATAATCCGCATAATAATTTGTGACGAAGGTTCGATGATGGAGGCAGGACAGTGGACCTTAAAAATACTAAAAACAACAAAATAAAAATAGGCAAAAAACTTTTAAATTAAACGGTTTTGTTTTAAATGATCAGTTGTACTAAAAACAAAATAATTGGGACACAAACCTAAATACACACATAAATAAAAACGTGGGGCGCATAAAAATCATAATTCAAATGCATGCAAATGTTTTTATGTATTACCAAACGTCAGAATCTCAGGAAGTCCAAGTTTGTGTCCTAATTATTTTGTAGTTTTTAGTAAAACTGATGATTTAAAATAAAACCGTTTAATGTTTTTTTATCTATTTTTTTTACTTTGTGTATGTATGTGCTGAATAAAATTATTCCTTGGATTAATCGAAGTATCTACACAGTATCTACAAAAAAAATTGTGAATATTATTCGTTTATAATTTCAAAAAATTATATACTTATATTTCATTGATACACAGATACTTACGTTATTGCGACTGTTGTGGCTCCATTTTACAAAGTTAGGTTTCCCGCAGAAGTGAAAACGAATGACAAGACAGACAGAACTATAAAATCTGCACAATGGTCGAATCTTTTTGACAAAAATCCGTACCGCACTCCGAGGGCCGTGTTAGGCTATCGCATTTTCCGTCAATCTGTTCGAGGTCGTCTCGATACGATGGTGGGGGCAACCTATTTGCTAAAACGCTCAAACCAGCGTCATAAAACTGCCGTGATCGAACGGTTTGAAACTATTAGAATCATCTCAGACCATCACATTTTCCATCAGACTGTGTGTTAAACAATTTGAGGACGTGAACACGATGTTGGTTTGACGATCTATTGGCCAAAACAGTCATACGGAAAATTTGATGGTCTGCTGCTTTTAGGGACGGACGTGAAAACAAACGACACAAATTCAATCTTTATTGACGCCAACACCCTTGTTGGTTGTTTTCATTACTCCACGCATCTTTGGACGCAGCCAGTACGAATGAGTAACGAATAAGACATGCTTTTCAGTTGCGAGGCGCAACGTTTGAATTATTGTACAAAAACGAATGATTTCATAAGCGCGTGTATCCATCGAATCTGTCGCAAGGAGAAAAAAATTTTTAAGTCGCACAATCTCACTAGCGTCTTTGACTGTGTATATTACATCTAGTCTTAACATAAATAAGGAACCAAATTTTTAGAGATACATACTATTTAACCTCACATGATAAACGATGATATACCTCAAAACCTAGACTAGGTTTTCATTTGAGTAAAAATGCTATCACACCCTGCATACTCTCTATATCTCTCTTTCTATCTTCTGACGAGGCTTTCCTTTGCCACAATTGAATTTAACACAACCGCGCGGCCTAATTTTGCTGTATGGCCCGCTGCGTGTTGGCCACTGTATTAGAAGCCTTAGGACGCGACCGTTTAGGTCGTTTTAGTAGCGAGCTGTAACACATGTGTTTACTGGGCCATACATCCTCAAGAAGCGTCCCCGGTGCCAACAGTCCCTTGGCGTGTTCCAGCTCTGCCATTCGTATCGTATCCTTGTCGAAAAATTCCTTCCTGATTCCTTGTAGCTTGCAGAGGAGTTTCAGGTAAGCCAACTCCCAGCCGGATAAATTCACGGCTTTTTCTTCCAAGTATTCGCACTGGCCGTCGAAGAAGAACATGGGAACGTACTGTTTCCCATCTAACCATACGTAGGGAGCGAAGCTTGTAGAACTTATACTAAAAAAACCGCAACGTTTTCGCGCATTAGTGTTATTTTCTAGCACCACTGCATGGACGAACTTTAAAAACTCCGCCATTTCTAGGACGTCATGCAATGATATCATATTGTCGTTCTCCGCGAAGAGAGCTTCCCCAAAGGACCTGTCGCAGTGTCGAATGTTTATTTCATTAAGTAGCTCCGCCTCCGCTTGGGTCATTTTAGCCCCCTGCAGCTTACAACAGCTGTAGACTTCGTTGTTGAAGACTTGGTTAAACTTCCCCATTATCCTATCATCGATCATCCTCTGGGCCACGTACTTATCCGTCAGTCTAGTGAGATATGGTATAAACTTGCCCTCGCAATCGGCCCAACCGAACTGGCCTTGCTGAGACGCTAGATCAGCGGACGAGGCTTCGTTCGACGGCGTCGCCGTCGTGGCGGTTACGCTTTGCGAGGTCTGAATGCCGAATGAATGAATGCTGAAGGTCGGAATGGATGCTGCTAGCGCCATCTTCTTCCGATTTGCCTCTCTGATTTCTTGAGCCATCCCTTCAATTTCTTGGTCTTCCTGCTTGGCCGATACCTAGAACAGAAAGTGAACGACTAAAAAATGCCCAGTTCGTGCAATTGTACAGTGGTAATCTATGGAGATCACCAGGTAGTGAGTTAAACTACTTATGAACGGAAACACAGTAGGAACACTTTGATAATGGTTTAATGAAACCCAGTATATTACACCACAGTACTTATAATTAACTAGTGATTGGTTGGCCCGATTAATAATAATAGGTACAGCGAGACGTACAACATGATTAAGTGACCTAGTTACACTGGTATATATGTTTACCCAGGTCAGTACAAACGGGTGTACGTAACCTGGTTCGCATTAGTCGTTAAATAAGCCGGCCTCGGCCTAGTCTCTATGTCAGCATTTTATTGGTTATTGTTTGCATATGACATAGTTTACCTTAAAATAATAACATAATAAGAAATAAGATAATGAGCGTAAGTGTGGCAATTATGGTACTACAATTGGTTCAGAATATCTCACACTTATTGTTATATTGTTAAACAAGTTAATTGTTGACAGGGCTCGACTAATGTCGAAATATTTTGGTTGCGAGACTTGAGCAAAAGCTGACAACAAATAACTTGAGAAGGATACAGACGGCTATCAGCATGACCGCGTTTTTTAAAGAAATTCTGATAGGTACCCACTGAAATAGAATAGGGCAACGCCCAATACCTTAATTGCAACTCGCGAATGCATCGAATTGTAAAGTGAATAATAAAACTAGCAGCCAATTTGGAAATATTTTTGTGTGTCGATTGGAGGTGATTGCAAAGCAAACTAGAACAAGGAGACCCGCGAGATCGGTCTCCTTGTTAATAGGTACCGAGAGAACGGCACAAATGACGTCGAAATCCGCTAGGGGATTAGCGGCGCCCTATCTAGCTTCGGGAGTCTCCGTCAGCCTTCACAGTCACCTAAACATTTTAAATTTATGGGTTGCTTGAGAGAGTGAATCAGAAACTTTCCACGAGCAATTTGTATGGTTTGAATTGTTTTATGGCTTGAATGAACAATAATTACATTATCACTACTTTAGATTGAACCTTCGTAACAAATGCGATGTGGAATGTGGTATATCAAAATATTCAGGACGTCATTTATCCGATTACTGGAGATAAAAAATAAAAACTATACCTTTAAGAAGCAACTAAAAAACTGAGTAACATACTTTTATTATATTTTGAGTCAAAAATAGTTTTTTTAAATTGGCGCTTTTCACTTTCTCGTAAGTAGAAAAACATAAAAGTGTACTCTTTGTTCATTCAACCGACTAATTATCTCTAATTACAACAAATTAGCTTTTACCCGCGGCTTCGTCCCCTTTTCCCGCGATATATCGCGATATCGATAAAAATAAACTATTTGTGTGCCAAATCTCATCGAAATCCGTTCAGTCGTTTCGAGGTCAGAATCGAAGCCGGGCCGTGTGAGAAATTGAAATTTGTAGGCGCTCAGTCTTACGTTCGACCGCGTATGATTGAGTTCATACGTCTGTAGATAATCCCACATGAACCTAACATGTTTTCAGGATAAAGTGCCCTATGTCCTTTTCTGTACCCCTGACAATGTAGGTACAAAATTTAATGATGAACGGTTAAGTAATTAAGGCGTTAAAGCGTAATAAATAAACAAACAAACGGACATTCGTATTTATATTAGTTAGGATGCCAATACATGATTCGTAACTCACCTTGTGTACATAACCCCGCCTACAAAAATAAAATACAGTTCCCAATCTGTGCCAAAAGACTACAACTGTCGTTTCCCATCCACTCCTCAAAAATATTGTTAATCCTACAGAGCTCGCGCGCGGACTCTCACTCCGCAGCGAATCATTTTTAACTCTAAATCTTTACAACACGCAAGCGCGCCTATAGTACCCTCCGCAAATACAACGTAGAATGATTGCGGACTGTGAGTCCGCAATCACAAAATTTGTATCCGCGAATATTTGTGTGCCAGCTGCCTCGAAAATATGACAGTGGATAACTGACTGTTTGTTACTAGTTTTGTACACTCTAGTTAATTAAAAATCTTTACTTGTTTTTTATTACAGATTGCAATAACTATTTTTTTAATCCTACGTTAAGTTAGGTATATTCATTTTTTTTAGTTTTTACTTCGACGACGTCAAAGCTTTTGTAAATTTTTCTTCAATAAAATAAATATGCGTTTGTTAAATTCCTAAGGTTGTCTTTTATTGATGCTATTATTCGTTTAAGTTAAATTTTCTTTAAAATTGCATTTTTACTTCCGCGGACTCATAGTCCGACGCGAGCGCTGGTGTTCTAAAATCGGACGCGAGCTCTGTAGGGTTAATAAATTGGGAAAAGATTTTTAGAATTATTCTAACTGAATATTTTTAATACTTTGTGTTAGCGTTGTAGGTAAATATTTTTATAAATGTTAACATAGTGTTAATTGAAACCGTGAGAATAAAAGTAAACGCACACACTACCCTGACTCGAAATGGACCTGGACCTGCCCGATTCAAACTGTAATTTTAATTTTTCTTAATTGGGAAATAAATAAAAAGTCAGCACTTATAACATTCGTAATATCCTATTATAAATATTAAAGTAAGAAATAATCAGAACCGTGAGAATCAAGACAAACATACGCACTGCCATCCCCTGACTAGAAATAGACCGGCCCGTTCCAAACTTCAATTTTTATTATTTTTTTATTCGATAACTAAATACATACCTATAACGTTGTCAGTATTTAAGTAGGTATTACATTCGTAATATTTTTAATAATTTGTATCACCAACATATGGACGGCTCGGGGAGATGAGGTGCGAAGGAAACGAAATTCCATAGGCGTATCATTTTTTAGAGGAGGCATTTTTGATCATTTTCAGTTCTCCTCCTCTCAAATTCGGTCGCTTACGATTGGAATTATTGGCAACTACTCGCATTCGTCGCTTCCATCGCATAAAAACACTAAACACTCGCGTATAACACAATATTATAATTAATTTATATCGCGAATCAACCGTACACAAGACAAAATGAAACGCCACTGTCGCGCCAAAACATACATGCATGAAACAGCGCATGCGTCAATATATCAACGTAAATCCGGCGTCTTTACCTTTGACCAATGAGATTTAATTTAGAACCGCCTAAAACTCACCAATGAGAGCGGTAGACCCGGTTACTAATGAGTTCTGCCCACGATTTCTATAGAGCGTACACAAATTTGTACACTAAGAAATTCTGTGATCCATTGCAAATAGGCAGGCCGTTCAATTGTGATGGTGGTGTGATATTATATATGAATCACTCCACACTATTTAGAAACCGGGGTAAAGCACATCTATTTTATATATTAAAATATTACTAGGTATATAATCCGAACCATGAGAATCAAGACAAACACACGCCCCCTGGTCGAATTAAATAGACCGGCCAGTCCAAACTTTAATTTTGATTATTTTCTAAATCGAGAACTAAACAGGAAGTTTGTATTTATATAGCATGGGTAGGCAGATATTTTAAATAATAAAATACCCATGATACCTACCTACCTAGGTTATTATCCGAACCGTGAGGATCAAGACAAACACATGCGCTACCGTCCCCCCCTGACTCGAAATGGACCGGCCCAATCTAAACTTTCATTTCGTCTTACCTATATTTTTTAAATTGGGAAAAAAACATTCTCATTACCTAATTATAACACGTTTGTAATCATCATCAATACTACAATGTTTGTTACATATTAAACTGGTAGTGATAATCAAACCGTGAGAAACGAAATCAGCGCACGCACTACCATCACAACTCACCACCCCTGATTCGAAATGGACTCGCCCAAGCCCAAAGAGTGAACGAAGCTTGCGTGAACGTGAACGCTTGCCGTATACTTATTTCAATCATCTAATATCTATACGATACGAGATTGTTGACGTTATACTTCTACTGTTCAGTAATATTAAAATTAAAGTTAGGTAGGAACTTACCTTTTGACCTGCACTTAACATACTTGCTTTATTGTAATGGAACTATAGTCACGGTTGTTCAACTGGCCGCGTTAAGTTACGGAAACACACTAACAGAATAGCAGATAGTAGCAACCAAACTAAAACAGCAAGGCAAACTGAAAAATGGGCTAGCCGCTAGATAGACTAGCAGTAGGAGCTTAGACGCAGGACGGTAAAGCGGTAAGTGAAGGGGGCATTCACTTTTCCCTCGGCGTCGGCGCAGCGAACTGATTCGTTTTTATGGTCTATACCCCCTCCTCTTTGGGTAGGGAGACGTGTCGATGCGTTACGTCAAGGCACGCCATATGCCCTTGCTCGTTTAAACAATAAACAACCGAGAAATGCCATGCAAGAGCCAGGCCACATGCCAACAGTTTTGCACTTGCATCTTATTTATACTCTTATACAGATGTTGATTTAAATACACCCAAAAGGCGGTGTCGGTGTTGGAAGCGGAAAGCGCACGCATTGCATATCCCGACTTCAGACCAATATATGAAATACGAAGGTATAGAATATTATGTCTCTGTCCATGGACCAGACTGTACTGTACGTATTACGTATAGCGTGGTATAGGTATTTATATTTACAGTGACCGTAGCTGTACCGTACTCCTAGTACCACCTAGGTACTAGCAACGAAACGAAGCAATGTGAATAATATCAGCTGATAATATAGTGAATTGGTAAAGATTACTTTCAAGGATACGATGACGAATTGTAGGTAGTATATATACAAATAATGGCAATCTGTTATGACTACATCCGTCTATAAAGTTAATTGGCTGGCTATAATCAAAGAATCAAACTACATTTGGTATATTTCTATATACCTAGGTAGGCAATTATATTATTTGATTGATTTGTATGCAGTAGATACCTACCTATTTTATATTGATTGGCGTGCCATATATTCCCAGAACAACGCACAAAGTGAAAGTCAAAGGTTATATGATGTGGGTACGTTTTTGTAGCAGAGGTATTAGTACCTTTTTATAATCACGTAGGCTAAAGAAATGGTTTTGTTTTATTATGTAGGTATATTATAATAATAATATTAATATTGTCTTTATTAAGCATTATATTTATATACCTACAGTCTTTCTAATAAGTATGTGTAGTTCAACGACCGGCAACCCTGCCCTACACAATATTTATCATGGGCGCAGGCATTTTTCTTTCTTAGGGGGTTGGAAGTAGAAGATTTTTATATGCATATTTTCAACACCACAGTTGATATTGAATGCAAGTTTCCACACCACTCATGAAGTATTGCCAGCGCGTTACCATTTTTTAGTGGGTGGTTCTCCAGTAGCCATATTTCCCACACGAAACAAAAATAAATATGTACTTTAAAACGGAAAAATAAAATAAATATATATTCCAGAATAGAACAAAAAATAAAAGCAATTAAATAGATATAGGATTCCAAAATAGATCAAAAAATTCTCAAGTAAAAATAAAAGCAATAAAACAAATAAAATGAATTACCTATATCCAAAAATAAAGTTCTCAATAAAAAATTCTCAACAAAAAATAAAAACAATAAAATAAATCTATATTCCAAAGAGTTGAATTTCGTTCAAAGATTCGGTTACAATATACACACATATCCAAATCAATACAGGTGAAGCTAATATAAGCGGGCTAATAAAAAGCCAGTTTTGGGATAAGGTTATGGAAAGAAAACAACAAATTGATAATATTTCTATAAATATATTACTATCCATCACAGAACAACCATAAAATTAACAACAATCTTTTTCTTTGTACAAATGCAAAAACGTAATTAATTTAGGCGAATAATTTAGAGGTGATTCTTAAAATTAGCAGTCAGAGTAACATCACAACAGTAAATACTAAGGAAAGGCTTACATTAAGAGGGTTGCGTCAACTGGATGGAGGGTAAAATGTACCTGATCTGCGGCAGATTATCCGTGAAATCTTTGAGCTTGACCAGCCCTCTGGTGGGGCCCCTATTGCCGCGCTCCAAACAACGGATTTGGAGCTTGTTAGGCATGAAGATGTCCAGATGCATGACGTTTATGGCGTTAAGCACTAAATCTAACGCGGCGGAGAAGAAAACCATCGAGAGTTCCTCCACAGTAACCAGAAGAATGGTGGTCATGAACGGCTCCATGTTGATGCAGAAGTTCAGGAACTTGTCCTCGACTTGGGCCCTTATTAAGAAGTAGGGACACCCGTTGACGGTGTACACGTAGTCCGGTATCTGCAACACCTTGGACCGGTTCATCGACGGGGGCGACATGGGTCTAAGTATCGCGCTACTCTGCGCTGGCTTGCCGGCGTGCGTTCTCGCAGTCGGCGCTGGCGGTTTGGCGGCAGCCTCTCTGACTCTGACGCTGCGGTACCCGCCCTGAGCGAGACTCAACTCGATCGTGGTGGGCACCTTCTGTAGGGTCGGCCTGACACACATCGCCTTCTTCTGCACCGCCCCGGGGGATCTCTTCTCGTAGCACGGCCGTTTCTTCTGAAGCATCTCACCGTGCGGCTCTTGTTGCGCGACATGCAGCGGCACCAGCCTCGGAATCGGCTTTTGCACCAAGGCGTCGATATTGGCCTCCGACAGCCAGATGTCCTCAAACAGCGTATCTGGCGGGAAGAATTTTTTCAAAAAATCCAAATCCACCGCTCTAATGCAATCGCAATCGTAAAACGGTTTCCGGATGCCTTGGATCTTGCATGACAGCTTCAAGTACGCCAACTCCCAGTCGCGCAACTCTACCGACCTCTCCTCCAGGTACTTGCACTCCCCCTCGAAGTAGAAGAGGGGCACGTACTGTTTCCCGTCGCGCCACGTATACGGGACGCAGTTAATCGAGGATATCCTTACGAAACTGCATTTCCGATGCGTCGAGATGTTCTTCTCGATCAATTTGGCGTAACTAAAGTTCAAGAACTCGTACATCTCCGCCACGTCCTTCAAGGTAACTATAAAATCTTTCAAGCCAAACTCTACCCTTCCAAAGTAATTATCGCAATGCCTGAAGTTGATCTCGTTGAACAGCTGGGCCTCGGCTTTGGTCACCGGCAGCTTGTTCAATCTAAAGCAGTTCGTCACCTCGGCCGTGAACATATGTCTGTATCTGAGGAAGATCTTCATATCCGCCATTCGCAGGGACACGTATTTCTCTCCGCATCGCGTCACGTAGGGTATCGTGCTGTTAGCCACTTCCGTCCACCCGAATTGACCTTGTACGGACGTCCAGTCTGTCAGTAAGTATTCCGCGGGACGCGTTACCGCGTGTTGTGTAGTATGCAGAACATGTTGATTTTTCAGGATTAATTTCTGGACCATTTTTTTTCTATTCGCTTCTTTTATCTGCTGGGCTATCTCTTCGATCTCTTTATCCAGTGTTTCGGGTTTTGGGTGTTGGTGAGGAGGAAGCTGTAATAAAGTTTCTGTTATATTCCTGCACGTCAATAATTGTTCAATCAATTAAAAAATAAAATAACGAAAAAATAAACCAACGCCATTATTACAAACAAACAACGCTCTAGTCACTTTCGTCCAGTAACAAAATTACGCCTTACCATTTCAAAGTTTATTTATCGACTGCTAATATAATGCAAAATTTACCTGCTTTTAAATAGGAATGGGGGTTGGATTAGTTGTCTTAATTGGTATGGAAATTAATAGATAGGTAGGTAGGTAAATATTTTCAAAGAAATGGTAGGTAAAATCAAGTTTTTATACCTATTTATTACGCTAAGCGCGGCAGGGTATATACTTTATCCCTATAATCCCTATATAAAATTCTAAGATCTGCAGATTTTACAGAGAAAAACTATTTAAAAATGGAACAAGGAAAAATTGGGTTTACCCAACTGCTAACTTTAAATTGAACAATTATACACTTCTTTAGAAATCAACGCATCACCAGAAAATAACCAAAAATTTGAATTTAATTTTTATCTAGCTCTCTTGTCCGATTTCGATTATTTTAGTATTGAAAATACTTCTGGTTCCGTATATGGGAGCCGTCTTTAAGAAAACGTTCGTGAATGCGAGAGACCTCGACATGGTCACGTCCTCCTGGAGACGACCTAGCTGTGTTGTTATCTATGTATATGTTTGGGTTATATGGTTCTTTCAGTTACAGAGAATGTTAGTATGAAAATATAAATCATATCGGCTGGCGTTAATGTTTATAAACATTTAGGAAATGTGTGTTTGACTGTGTCACCGAGCCGCCGCCTGTCAGCATTCATTGCATCATTCCCGATCGTGAAAGCTGCCTGGGTCACTAAGTATAAGTAGTAATTCCGTTAATTTTACTTGCCCAAGAAATAGTAATGGCGTCGACAAAAATCATATTTTTTATACAAGGTGGTCACAAATTACAAAATCTCAAAAAATGTTCTTGGGAAAACGCATAAAAGTTTTTGCTTGCCTAAAGTAATGTCGACAAAAATTATGTTTATTATTATACGGGGTGGTCAAAAATTACAAAATCTTAAAATTCGGTAAGAGTTTATTTAGTAATTTTGTACTTTTTGATGACCACGTATAAAAAACTAATGATGATTTTGCCACAATTATGTTTTTATACGGGGTGTACAAAAATCACAAAGTTTTTTTACCAAATTTTAAGATTTTGTAATTCTTACCACCCTGTATATACGACACAATTTTTGAAAAGCCATCACTATTTTTAGGCAAACAAAAACTTTTTTAAAGAATAGCATTCATTCGAAAACAAAAAAAATGAGACTGTAATTTTTGACCACCCCATGCAAGATAACCCGTTTAAAACGACAAGACCTTCAGGGTCGTCAAGCGAACAAAAAATCGTAACACAACTGCGTTTTATTTTTATTCAATTCACTTGAGAAATTTTTACCAGTTGTGTCTGGTATTTTCAATACGTCTGCGATACTTCGTAAGATGCAAGATCTGTGAAATTCTACTCGTAGGATCAATGGTATCGACGCCGTTTCGGTCCAAAGAAGGTTTAAAACTAAAATTTTTAATTTTTGGAAAACTGGCCTATTTTCAAAGTGTCGTAATTCGGTAACTAATTGATCTCTAGAGCTCCGATTGGGCTTAATTTGTGACAAATTTAATGCCAAAAAACGTATAGAGTAGTTCGATGAAAAATGAATGGATTAGGAGATATAGAGCAGAATCTGAAACAAGTCCAAAAATTTCGCGGTTCTTAGTGTGTACAAAGGTGTGAGAGTTGCAAACTTGGGTATACACAGCCCTATAAGGGTTCAAACAACATACTAAATAATCATTTTATAGCTTAACATGTTTTTACTTAAAGGTAACACGAAACAAAAGATTAAATAGAAATGAACAAGATGGTGCGTTAATTTCTTGAAGTCATTTAAAACTGGAAAAAATTAAATATAATAATTAAAATCCTTACAAAAAATATAGAAGAATCGAAAATTTAACATATGTGAAATGTTGAGAAAAATCTGAAAAGAAGAAAAATTTCAAAACTATTCAGAGCAGCTTTTAGACTAATTAAAATTACTGATTGCAAACATTTCCTTGTAAATAACAACAAAATATTTTTAAAATAAGAAAATTTTCAAAAAAAAATTGAAACAATTTTGTTAAATTAAGAGAATAAGAATCTAATCGGAAAAAAATTAAAAAACAATTGGTAGATCGAAAAATCGACAAAAATACATTAATTTTAGTTAGAACATCAAGGTATTATAAATCTGAATAAAAATCAACGAAATTTTAAATAATCATTACTTTAGCGAAAGTACCATTTTATTTCCCTGCTCCGATGAAACCTGCCGTTTCTTGCGATTCTGACACACCCCCTGACCGTCTGGTTTCTGGCCATTCCGCTGCTTCCCCTTCTTCCTCCCCTGCCCCTGCTTCGACCCAGTCTCTTTTTTTCCTGGCTACAAAACAATTGTTCAATAATATATTTCAGATGAAAGAAATAAAATACATAATGACCACCATGACCGAGAACTCGGTGATCATAATCGACGAGCTATGCCGGTCCACGTCGATGGAAGAAGGCACAGCTTTAGCGATTGCCGTAGTGGAAAAAATGGCGCAGTCGGCATCATTTGTGTACATCACAACACACTTCACTCTCCTAACGAGACTCTACGAGATGTATTTGAACGTAAAAGTGTAAGTAAACGTAGTCCGATGGTACGACAATAATTTAAATACTACTAAAACCAGGTGGCAAATGGAATGCATCCCTATTGGTGAAGATCCGAAAACATTCAGGTTGGACTATAAGTACAGCCTAGTGCCGGGAGTTACATCAGTGAAGCGTTATGGAGTCTACATTGTGCGCAATATTTGGCACGAGCGCATCTTGGACGACGTGGATAAAGTGCTGACAAAATTTTCCACGAAACCGACGGTAAGTGTTTCGATAAGTGGTTTAATTCGTAACAAGCTTTTAATTTGTAGCCCGTTAAATTCGCAATGGTAGACCCAAGATATCGTCTCAAATACAACTTGGAATCACACCTTCGCAAGTTGAAGTCTCAGAAAAAGCTAACAATAGCCGAGATCAACAAACTACTTAATCAGTATAACAACGATTTGCAGAAACTTGGCTGTCCTATTCTTCCACCGGAAATTCCGCAAATTCGCCATTCAGTCTTCCATAATACGCAAAGTTTCATCCATGATTACGATTACTCGGAGGAAGACGTGCGGTCCATATACTCTAGAATGAGGCAGGTTTTCACTCCTGAGCCGTCCCTGGTTAGTGAAGTTTCTATGAATTTAGAAGCCCAAGGAGCGGAGGAGAGGATGAGAGAAATATTCACCCCTGAAGGGTCGCAACAAAGCCATGTATCGAACAACCCCTTGCCGTACTTTGCTCGTCACAACTTTGCAGATGACGATAACTTCAGCGATACGTCCAGCTACAGAAACCTCTCCCGATTTATCGGGGAACACTCCGAAAATGTTAATAAATTAGTGCCGGAAGTAGAACTTGAGGAAGATCCCCAAACCAACTCGCTGGAAGAACCTTTGTCCCAAGTCGAAGAACCGCAGATATCCTCCAGTATAGACATTTCAAAGGACATGGACGACTACCGCTTCTCCATGCCGCTCGCGAACGACCTTTCCAAAACCTCCACTCCCATGCCTCGCCTACGACACGTCTCCCAAACCTCGTCCCCTGTCGTAAAAATTTACAGCGCCGACAGGCGTAATTTTTCCACGCCCTCTAACACGCATAGCAAAGACACAAAACCGGCAGAAATATCAAAAAGCTTGACCGGGGTGGACTTAGAATCGCTGCGAGAGGACCTGGACGCTTGCAGCAAAATTTCCTGGGAGGACGAGGATTTTCTAGACGTAAATTCCTCAGACACCACGTACAAATCTATACCAAACGAGAAAGTACTTCACACGAAAGAAAGTTACACGAGAGTTACCCATGAACACATAATGCCAATTGTGCATATCATCGACGGTCCAGACAACACGATGCTTTCCATCGAGGAGATTCAAGAAGAACCCAAGAAGATAAACATTATATCTGATGTCACCGTAACAGCCAGTGGACGTATTAGAACACTGCAAGGTGGCTTTAAGAATAATGGATCGCCTGAAGATATTTTGGACACTATTAACAAGCTTCAAATACCAATAGAGGCGTCAAATATTATGGTTGAAAACCCCGAGGATGACAAAGAATTCATGGCTTGGAGAAAAACAGACTCGTTTACAAAACAATCCACTTCTTCTGGGAATTATGAGACTCCATTGGCTGATTCTTTTCGAAGCGTGACCGTGAAGGAAATGAATAGTGAAAAACATCTAACAGACGGCAAAACCATCGAAGAAGATGCTGCTATGAATATTATGGTCGAAAACCCCAAGTGTGACAAAGAGTTCACGGTTTGGAGAAAAACAGACTCGATTACGAACCACTCCACTTCCTCTGGGAATTATAAGACTCTATTGGATGATTCATTTATGAGCGTGGCCATGGAGGAAAGGAGTAGTGAAAGACAGCTAACTAACTGCAAAAACATCGCAGAAGATGCTGCCATGAATATTGAAAAAATACCTCTAGAAGACAATCCAAAATCACTATCGTCGGCTAATCAGAACGAAACCATTAGCATATCCATGGCGTCTAAATTGAGAAGACTGGACCAAGCAACCTCGGACTCCAGTCCCCTGGAAGGAAAAGCAAGCGACAAGACGACCAATAGCATATCATCAGCGTCCGCCAACAGAAACTTGGACCTGATATGCAGTGATGCAACCACCAGTAAAAGTAAAACGACTGATTCCATCAGCAGTCTTAAGGAAAGCGACGGAGCAGGTGCGAATAAACAATTTTCGACGCCAAAAAGCAAAAAACTGAAGAAACGCGTAGATGGTAGAAGAAAATTCGTACCCCCTAGGCAACTAAGCGCGAAGGAAATCCGGGAGGAGTTCAGGGAGCAAGACAGGAAGATCCTAGAAAGCGATTTTACCTCGCCGAACTTCTCCAATTACCTGGAACAGCTGATCAAGCGGCCGTCAGTGAAGCAGATACAAAACACCACGCACGTGGCTCTCATCAGAAAGACGACCGACGGTTTGGAAGTGATTCCCGCGGAGCCAGCGCCGAAGAGGAGGAAGAGTTCCCCGGTTAAGAGGCACCCTTCGCACGAGAATTTCGACGTGTCCATCTTCAGCGACAAGAACGCCAAACCCTTCGAGTGCTACCTGAACTCCAACGAAAAGGACTACAAGACGTTCAGCTACAACTTCAGCAAAAACCAAGAGGAGGAGCAGAAGCAGAAGTTCAAGTTTCAGCTCAGCGGGCAGAGCCTGGGGGAGTATACGCGCGACAGCGTGACCAGGCACTTCGTCAGGACCGCCTCCGATAACGACCTGAGCCAGCAGACCGTCAACAAGACGTTGGTTAGGATCGGTTCCGACCAGAGTCAGTTTACGCATCTATGCGAGTCGCAACAGAGTCTAAATCGGAATTTCACCCCGGAGGGGTTTTACAAACAAAACAAAGAAGACATCACCAGGATACTAGATAAATATCTGAGAAGTAGCACTCAGGAGAGCATGAAACGCTCGGGCGCCGTGACTGCCATTAAAAGTATTTTCGCCAATGATGACTTCGGCGTCACTGACTTAAATATTTAATTATTTTATGGATACGTATTACTCTAGGAGTCGGATAGATAACTTTTAATTTGTGTTATTTTGAATAAAATTTTATTTTCTTGTTGTTTTTTGTCTGAATATTGAACGCTGCACTCTGCAGTGGGCCATGTAATTTTAATCATAACATAATAATGGACAACGATAATGGTACACTCACGCCCTCTAGTGCACGGTAGACAACCCCAACCAGATTATTTTTGTTGAAAAATTCACACTTACATATCAGCCAATCAGATCAGAAGCTTTGTATTTGTTTCATTGCCATAGCAACAGAGACGATTTCCGGATATTATGATTAGAGCGGACATTTTTTGACAGCCAAACATCAGAAGTGTGAAACTCATAATTAAAAAAAAATTGCACTCAAAAGATTTCCGGTAATACTTCATCCACTAGTGAGATTATAAAAGTGCAGACTGCCTATTTTTGGCCCTATGTTAATTTTTCACTTCGGAGATACAGTAAACAAAAATATGTAAATTTCTGTAATCTGTAATTTTCCGTAGAATTCAATAAACCAAAATACAAACTGTAATGCCGTAATGGCATTCGAATGAAACTCGCCAGGAACAATTAATAACGTTTATTCGGTATTGACATTGGATTAAATAATGACACAGCACAGACCGCAGACATGCAGTATGTGCGAATGTCTTGGAATTAATTCTGTTGGGTGACCTAGTTACCGCCTTATATAATGTTGAGTAGGTCGGTACTTAGGTATTTACACTAATTGTATGAAGTCGGCCTTGATCCGAAAAATGTCTTAGCTGGCAATTTTACTGGGTATGTTTACACCGCGTGAACTAGTTTTACTTTATATACAATAACAAATAATAAATATAACAAATAAGATATTGAGAGCACGTGTGGCCGTTATGGCACTACACCTCCCTTTCCGCAAAAATGACCACTTCGGCCGTAAGTGTAGGCATTTCTTTTTCCGCGCTAAAATGTTGAATGAATAATGAAATTTTGAATTTACTACGTTTTACTTTATATACAATAACAAATAATAAATATAACAAATAAGATATTGAGAGCACCGATGTCAAAAAATTCAAAAATAAATTATTTATTTCGGGGTAACGCATGACGTCACGCCATTACTGGTTATTTATTACAACATTGTCAACATCACAACCTCAAATTCCACGATATACTGACATTTGATAGGTATTTTACTACGATAATGCCAGCATAATGAAAACTTGTTAATAAATTATTCTGCTGAACTGTAACATACCTATAGCATTATAGCATCCACCAAAAATTCATCATAGTAATATAAAACCCATAGAAAATACAAGTTTGTAGCTATATATAGACTTATACCTAGATCTAAATAAAATTAAAGGATGTAGGTACCTACCTAGGTACCTATACCGATGAAACAATAAAATCTATCAATTTTGTTTGATAAGAAGTGTGCACAAAATAAATAAATATCGCCCAAATACTTCACTCCTTACGACGACCCTAGATAAATTAGGGTATGTACCTACAAATTATATTTTCATTGACTTTGGACGACACTATGGTTATAAATCAAATAAAAACATCTGTTTGAACAGTTTGGGGAATTTACAGCAAGGAATCATGGTAGGCCGTGCACGATATAAGCAGCGCAAAACAACTGATTCAAAACCGCCTACAAAAACGTCAGTTTTATTTGACAGCCACAATGCCGGCCCATTTTTAAATCAAATAAAATATCAATAAAACACCTACTACAATGAACCAAATCACACAGTTTCAACAAAAATAATTTGGGGAAACATAACAAATGTGTTATGAGAAATAGGTAGGTAACTTAAGGTATATAGGTCGTTACCTATATAATAATAAAAAAATATCCTTATATTTACATAGGTAGGCACTTAAAAATTAACAAACAATAACTGGTAAAAAAAATATTGCTTACCATAATGTTCATACTATCTTTGCCCACAACTATCACAAATGAGTATAATAAATTAACTGCATTCAAATCTCTCTTATTAAGGTATGAACATGTCTGCGCGACGTCACAAGTCGACAACACACTTTAGTCGAACAAAATCGAAACCAATTCGTTTGTTTTTTTGTTGACTGTTGACAGTTGCATTTTCGGCCAATCAGATTAATTTGTTTTTATGAACAATGTGGTAGTTATAGGAACTCGTTACTGGTCGATTTGAATGTTTCAATAAACTTTGCTGTTGTTTTTATCACAAAGTCTATGACATCTACAAAGAGTACAAAGTTAGTGTTATTCACAAAACACTTGTGCTGGTGTTATCTACCGGGAGTACCGGATATTGTTACAAATGCATAGGATGTGTTAAGTGTGTTCGATTTGCGATTCACTGTAACATCTGATCTGATTTACGGTACTTTAAACATGTTAATCGAGGGACGCTTTAGAAAATGTATTCAACAGAAGTACCTTTATGGCCGAGTGCACCGTACGTGTTAATTGTGGATTATGTTTAAGCCTGACTTATTTTGACACATTTGCATGCAAATGTGTAAAAATAAGTCAGGCTGAAACATAATCTAGGATTAACACGTACGGCGCACTGGGCCATTATTACAGTTAGTTGATAATACGAGCATACGTCCTACCTGACAGGAGTTCAATGAACTAACTGACAACATTTACAACTGATTATAATACTACGTGCCCAATATAATTAATAGAGATTCGTCTTCCGCAGTTAAAACAAAACCGCCGCCTTTGTCTTGGCCATTGAAACATTAACATTATTTTGGGCTCAACGTATAAGTAGGTACCTATGTAAAGTAGACAAAATATATGTCCAAAGTGCCGATCCTATATGTATTCTCTGGGTATTTACCTTTCTTTGTGACAAATCTCCGGCGTCTAAAGTTATCAATAGTGAGGTGACTATTGATTTAGGTTAGTTTGTCCTCCAAAACGGAGCAACTCTACGTTTTTAAAATACCATAGATAAGACACGCAAAATACCACGTGACTCATAGTTGTCAGCTGTTTTTCATGCCACAATAGGAAGAAAAACTATGTAAATAGTTTGCTTTGGGTAAGACTGTCTTATATTTTTCGTATTATTGGAGTGCTACCTAGTTTTTTTGTTTTAGGTTTCTGATGATATGGATTGTTCAGGTCAGATTGGATACTTAGTTTTAAATGAAGAAGGTGCTGTGTTGTCATCAGCTGGTGACTTGGAGAACGATGAAAAATCAGCAGTGATTATTATGGGACTGATAAACCTTACGTCCCAAATAGATTCGCAGGCATTCCAATTTGAAGGTTTTAAGAAGTTATCGTTAACTTACGACGATCACTGTTACAATATTTGCCTGTCAGACAGGAAGATACACGTTGTTAAAAAGACCTTATCGACAAGTTTTCCTCAAACCCTGGCTTGAAAAAGAAGGCTAAATGCACGTTATATTGTATCTAACCAAAATGAAGTTTATGCAGATTATTATTCTATTCGGGGGTATTTTCTTTTCATTGTATCAGTTGTATTGTCTACTGAATGATATGTAATAAAATTATTTCTATTCCATCATTCTGCCTTTCTTTTATAAAATTGGGTGCGTTCTTTTTAGTGATTTGTGCGTATTTCTTTTCTCTATTTCGTATGGCAAAATGGTGAAAACTGAAAAGAGGTACTTTCAATAAAATTTGTAGTTAGCTTAAACCACAGACAGGTATGTAGTCGGAAATGCCCACCACAATTTAGATTCATAGAGATTTAGAGAATGGACCATGATAAAAAAAGATTTTTGAAAATTATTTTAAATCAAATTAATGTTCTGCAGAGATGTAGAAGCAGAGCGAATGATGCCTTTATTTCTTTATTGGCCCCACTCTTCATCTTCTGTATTTGCATCTTGTTTTTCGTATTTTGCCAGGTTTAAAGATTTTTAGTGAGTTTTTTGTACAATGTGTCGTGTGCTGTGGAAAGCTGCAAAAAGTAAATAAATTAATTAACGGAATTAAGATATGTACTTACTCCTGAAATATTTGCATTTGACATAGTTTCTTTGTATATAAAAAATAAGCAGTTCATTTTAACCAGAAACCTATCTAAAATAATAATTATTCACGGCCCCACTAAACTGGGGTCAATATGGGGGCTAACACGGTGATGCCCCTTGACGCATACTGTAACTGATTCACCCTACTTCTATAATATATCTGTCCTCCTGCGGTTTGTCTGCATTTTCTCACAAAGAGAATCTGTGATTTGTGTCCATACCAAGTTCCTTTGGTTGTCTCTGGTATCGTGCCAAGTCACAAATTCTTTGTGTCTGGGGGGTTGTCTCTGGTCTGGGCACAGAGGTATAAGCTCTCTCTTCTGTGACAGAGGAATCAGCTACATTACTCTGTGGTCTGGGCGTCAAACGAAAAATGGCTACCGTCATGAATCAGGCAATTCGAAGATATATACAAACCACCGCAAAAAGAGGCGCCCAAATAGAGGGCCCTTCTGCAGTATCTGGTGGTCATGAAGGTGAGTATTTAATTTCTCAAATTCTACATCCAATTTTAACGATTAGAGATTGAGGTTGAGATGCATTACATAATGAATAATTCTAACAAATTAAATAGCGTTTATCAGTAACAACAACTGGTTAGTTTCATATTTTGCATGTAAATTGCTATATTTATATACCTACTATTAATGAATATATTTTTTTAGGTGGTTATAAGATATGGAAAAACCTAACTATCTTCTTTGCCTTTCCTTCCATCATCCTCTGCGCCCTAAACTGCTACTTGGCTCACCAAAGTGGTGGTCACGAGAAGCCGCCATTCGTAAAGTATGACTACCTTAGAGTTCGCACCAAGCGTTTCCCATGGGGAGACGGCAACCACTCGCTGTTCCACAACCCACACCTCAACGCCTTACCCAACGGTTATGAGTCTGAGCATTAAATGAAAATGTATCATAGTAATCCAATAGAATAATATTTGCATATAACACGTTTTAAATGTTAATAAACCATTAAAAGTATGGTGTTTATGTTCAAGTCCAAGATAATAAGACAAGTGGTGTTTGTTTATTTTATTAGTAACTTTTACAAGGTTTTTATGCCGTTTAGAATCTTTTTCATGCTGTCGCTGATTTCTATGCCGTGCAATCGTCGCCATAATACTTCAAAGTCGGCAATTTCGATCTAAAAAATTACTAATAAGTATTGAACGTAAGAAGGTGAAAATAAAAGCGTACCTCATGGCATGGGTCTGTTTCGCGGTCAGGTAGTTGTGGACAAAAGTCTTTGGCTAGCAGCCGTTCGTAAAGTGCGAAAATACCGCATGAAGTTTTAAAATCGAATATGTTGCTCTCGTTCCATCCGACAAGGTTCTTAAAGAATTCAGACTGTTTTTCGGACATCGGCTTTCCCATTACAAGGTTCAAACACGCTTGTAGATTCTAAAAATGTGGAAAGTTAGAAAAGAACTAAAGGAGATTCGAAAGATTTTTTTACTTTGCCCGATAACTTGCGCTGGTATCCTTCATCGGCGTCTAACTCCATTTTAAATTTGTTAAAAATGCAGTTGTAGAGCAACTTTCTAGCCGAAGTGATGCTTATGTTTTCTCTTACATAATCTATCGGCGTCATGGCTGAAATAATTAATCATAAAACTAAAAAGAACTAGAAATTAGCAATAAAAATTTTCTTTATTTTACAGACAGATGTCAGTTCAAACTTTGACAAACACAAACTCACTACTGAGTGTTCTGCTGTCAATGGGTAGCTCGAACGTGGCACTGGACCTAGTAAAGGTCCTCGGCAATGATATCCAGAGCTCGGCATTGATCGGGGGTACATTTAACTCTTTCTTAAGCTCAGCAAGTTCCTCGCATACCACTTTATCTTTTGGCACCGTTTTTAATGCCTCCCCCAAAGCCATACGTCTCTGAAATGTAAGCAATTAACAAACGGAACTTGTACATTTAAAGTTTACTTTAAAATTCAGCTCGTTGTCAACGATCTCTTCGGTTAATTCCCTGCGTAGTTGTTTTAAAATCGCCACGTCTAAGTACGAGTCAACATTGAGACTGTCAGATGTTCTCAGTACGGGTTTTTGCTTCTGTGTAATGTCCAGGATGTCTTGTGATGTATTTGCTGGAATTAATGAAGGACGTGCGCTGGGATTATGCGAGTCTAAGCCAATCGTCGCTACTTGTGTCTCAGGGTCTAAAGATGCTTGGAAGGCCGGTGGGCCCCTAGAAGAGTCCCGTCCCCTCTTACGCCTTCTCTTGCCACGCCTTTTAACAAACTCCTCATCGTCGCCATCCTCAGACCCTGCTTCGGATTTTATCTCGTCTTTTTGTGGATCGTTTTCTGTCTAAAACGTAACTATATAATCGCTGCAGTTAACTTAGGTTGCCATACCTTTCGGCTACTCTTTGGCCTCTTTGCCAAGCCTGGCGTTATTAAGTTTCTGCGTGACACCTCCGGTTGGGGTTCTTCCAAGCTAGGTGTATGCACATGCTGTATGCGGATTAAAGGCGGATCTTGAATGGAGGAACTGCCGTAATAGGACAGGGTATCCTAAAATATGTTATACAATTGACGTAATACGGCAAGGTCGTGTCGCAAACCTGACTATGACTTCTTCGTAGATCTAATATGAGCAGTGTTTTTTCTCTGATTTGGTTGGTGGGCAGAGGATCGGGGGTAACGCATCTGCGCGATCCGGAGGCCCTGGTAGCCGCGCTGGCGAGAGTTGGGGCCGGAGTTAAAGGTCTCGAGTCTGTTTCTGTATATCTAGATATCAAAACCAACAAAATTCCTTTAATAACTATATAAAATGTATACCTATAGTGCACCAAATATTTAACCTTAGCACCATAGATTAATATATTTATCTTAGCACCATTTCTATGACAACTACAATTTTATTGGAGGGTTTTGAAGAACAGAAAACCAAATAAAATGTATGTATTGTTATAAAAACAATTAAAATATTTGAAATCGCAACAGATTCGTTTTCGGAATGTATAACCTCAATATTCAAATAATAGTTCAAATGAATCGTAGGCGTAGGACTAATTTTGTTTACCGCATTTTTATAAACAGCTTCAAACATATTACCTTCTGAACAACTCTTCTGGCACGCTTTCCACTTGATCTATAACTATATTGGTTGGCGTCAGATGATGGGGCCGATTAACGTGAATCTGCTGCACGCCAGCCCTGATAGCCTCGATTTCCTCCCCGGACAAGATGTTTTTACCATCAGTCGCCTGAACGCCAGTGAATGTTAAAAACCCGCATTCGCGCAGTTTTTTAAACTTACCCACTTATCCTTTGCCTTTTTAAGCAACTCCTTAGCTGCCTCGTTTTCCGTCGGGTGGTTGCACAACAGTGAGCACCCACGGGAGTACGGATTGTACAACCCCGCAAATGGTTTCAGCACAAACGGAGCAGGTCTGGCTATGGCTTTCAGTTGCACGGTTTTCGTCTGTAATATAAAATGGCAAAATACGTTGTTAAGAGACGCCAAAGGCAACTCACCTGCTCAAGCCTGGTAATTTTTTTTGTAGGACTAGCTGTTAAGCCAGTTCTACTTGTGATATCCATACCTATGCCAATTCTTTCACTGATAAAATGTTTGTAATGTGGGAATATACCTACACAAATCAATAACTATTGATCAAACAAGTTTGTCCATAATGCTTTAGGTTGAAATAAGATTAATGTAGGTAGAAGCCGTAAGTAAAAAAAACACTGAACTATACTTATAACATTTTATTTATATCTCATTTTTAACCGTATAATTTGGAACTAGATCTTTGGAATTAAATAATACTCTTAAGGAAAGTAACTGGCTTTAGAGACAAGTTAGTGTCTACAAGCATCCATATAAAAATAACAATAAAAATACACTTTAAATCACATGAAATATCGACATCATGCGTTTAAAAATCGGTTCATATGATTTTTAAAAACACTATTCAACGTAAAAATATACTTAACTGGTATCATTAAACTGACTAGTATAATTTACTTAGGTTAGGTTACAACTGTCAAGAGAAATTCATGGGTAGATTCAGTAGATTGTTTTGATATGATTGTGTTTTGTTTGAAACATAATCCTAAGAAAATGAAACTTAAACCTAGAAAGTATTGTATTGTTTAAAACCTGTTTATGTTTGCTTCCCGTGAGGAAGAGTTAAAGAATTAATTACGCTTAAAGTTGTACTAATTGCACTAGAATTACATTCTACATTAATAAGACGAAAAAATATCACCTTTTTTTGGACATTACAGGTAGGAATGTTTACAAAACTAGGAGTTTTTATAAAAATATCTATGAAATTATTTGCACTAGAACTCTTATTGATAAGATACCCCTATTGCATAACATATCTTATAAAACAATCAAATTCTTACTTGTAACCTAAACATACTAACTTCGTCCAACAAACACTCGTTTTGTAGCTGAAAAACATTTTTGAATCCCACAAACCATAAGATTATTGACGAGAAATGGTAATTTGGAATTTTAGAACCACAAAACACACCTCAAAATCGTATTTATAAACACTGTGACCAACATGTTCAGTTTGAAATCAACCAAGCGCTATTTAGGTAGTTTGAAATCAATTTAAAACTTCTACAAAAAAATTGTGGTTAAGTGTGCATGCTTAACCATATGTGTTATATTCCATCCTTGTCTAGGGGAGTGCTAAACGTCTCTCCTTTCATACAACACAACCGAATGAGATGGCATTATGGTATATATACTCACTATGTTAAAGTGTATGTCAGCAACTTACAAGCATTTTTCGTTCATTGTAAATTAATTTTTGGTCATTACTGATTAATTTTCGCTCAGAAATGCTTAAAACTGGTCCAAATGAAAATACAGTCGCGATCTTTCTGGATACTTTTCTAAATATTAAGTTGCCCGCGAAAAAGTGTATTTGAGCGGGAAATTCAAAAATGTTCTTGCAAAAGCTACTTTCCATTCAATCAGAACTAACACAGTAGGCTTATGTTACCGGTGTCGGCCCCTAACAGTAACAATCTATTCAAAGGCAAGAGCGCCATGGACGTAAGTAAGCCTTTGAAGGCATCGGATCTCAATTTAGTGCTAGAGAACGAGGCGTCGTGGTCGATGGAAGTATGAACGCCGATACGGTTAGCTGTCGTGCCTGATATCAGCTCGCTGTTGTAGATGGTTAGGCAGTGCACAGGCTCCGTAGCACCCCTAGGAAGGCAAATGCTGTTATAAAGAGCACAAGTGTGAAAAATAAAAAAAAACGAACACTATAAAAATATTCATGACTGAATTATTGCAACGGAAAATAGATAAGCTAGAGACTTGAAAATTGGTAGGTGTATAAAGTTCTGGATAAAAAACATATTAAACTGTTTTGTTTAATACTTTCTTTATTACTAAAAATTAAAATGGCGGACTTTCATATTTATGAACCGATTTATCTCAAACTTGCAATTTTGCTGTGTTTAAGGTCACTCAAGATAATTTTTGACTCAAACTTAACAAAAAATCAAAATGGCGGATTATCCTATATATGAACCGATTTGTCTGAAACCTGA